>VZTN01008004.1:0-56878 GCA_013400515.1 Erpornis zantholeuca
CACTGGCACAGGTTGATCAGAGAGCCTGTAGAGGCATCCATGGGCCTTGGAGACATTCCAAAGATATCTGGACAAGGTCCTGGGCAGCAAATACACTTTCACAATCCTATAAACCTGTGGGAAAATCTAAACACAGGCTATTGTTAATTGGCCTATGAACTGAAGCATGAGGGTTTATACCCTTCATGGCCCCACCTCACTGCCAGCTGTTGCCCTTTCCATCAGCATGAATTGAATTAGCAGAGTCCCTCAGTCGGGTTGTTATAGTCAGCATGGAGCAGTCCTGGAAAATACACAGATGAAGATCTTCATCAGCTTTGCACACATGGGGAAATTCTCCTTTTCTGATACAGGTCCAAGCAAAGGGAAGTAAAGCATTAGTTTCTAATGTTTTAAAGCTGCCAAGAATCTCCTTTATTTTACATACTACACACACAGGAACTAGATCAACTCCCATGCATATTTATACACATATATTTTATTACTTCTTCTCACTCAAAGATCAATAATGTTTTAAGTACCGCCTCAGTTGAGAGTGCAGCTAATTTGCCTGTTGTAAAGCCACTGAGATATCTGGTTTGGTCATCAAAATTGTCCAGCTTTACAGGCTACCTCATACAGAGCATTTAGAGGTTAGGGTAAAAGCTACCCTCTATGAATCCCATAAGGTCTTACAGTAAGTCACACCTGACATCACATTCGTCATCCTGAAATCCTGAGAAGAGAAGACAAATAGTCCTCAAAGTTGAAGGGAATCCTTCAGACAGAACTCACTTAAAAAGTAATAAGTTAATAAAGTCATCAGGCTCATGGGCCGGGGTTTTGCTCAGACCTCTTTAAATAACTTCCTAGATAGGAAAGAGAATTTAATTTTCCTGATAAAATTAGACCAATTAATCAGACAGCACTGCAAAGGATATATTTCCCTTCTACGAGGGGACAACCAGCTATGTTATGATAAAGAATTTATTAGCAAGAAGAGTTCTCCTTACACTTCCTTGGGAAATGAAGGGCAAGCCAATAGTACAGTATTTTAAAGATCATTGTGGGCTTTTGGAGCACTGGTGCAATGTTCAACATCTATCAAGATTATTAAGATGAAACTATTAACCCTCTGGCAGTTTAATAACCATCCTTTATGTTATAATAACACAGGGCCCCTTTGGGATCAAAGTGCCAATTTTGGAGGCACTGTCCATCATTTGTCAAGGAAACTGAACCTTTGTGTTGAGCAAAACAGCAACAGGACCAGCCTACCCTACCTTTTCCTCCCTAAACTCTAGAACCTTGTGATGCCAGAATGATTTTTGCTTTTTCTTTTATACCCCTCTCACACACTCTTTTATAGTTTGATGTATTCTCAGTGCTTTTAGCCCCACACTTGTACCTCCCCAAGGCTGAGAACTCAGCTCAGCCCCACGGCACCGTTAAACCAGGAGAGCAAACATCCTGGGAGCCCCAGACACCAAGGGCCTCTCCAGAACACATTTGGGAACCTCAGCCAGGCCCAGCCAGGGGGAAGGTTCCTCACAACGAGGGCTTCACTCCAGCCTCTCACTGGGGAACCTTTGATAAATGTGTTAATTTTGCAAAGCCTATAATTGTGTGCATTTCAGTGTGAGGTGTGCATGCATTTTTGGGGCATTCCAGCTGCACCAAGTGCTGCACCCAAGAATCCTTAAATAAATCCCGAGGTAAAAACCCCTTTTCCCCATCAACTGTGTTTTGGTTTTACTTTTAAGACCAGGGAAAGGCAACACAGAGAAGGACATGTTTTCAGGAGCATGTCATTCCCATTCAGACTATTAAATAAGTGACTCGACACTCCAATTGAGATTTTGCTCAAGCTAAAAGATTTGCAAGCTTTTCAACACTTGTGGATATCATAAATTTGCAATTGTGGCTACAGGATTTTTTTTTTTTTCCCAGGTTTTGCAGCATGTGGGAATAGGATTCTATTTAGCTCTGCGTGGTCCAAATGAAGACATCTGTATTGGAATATTTCATCCTTATTTTGTTATATGGAGAATATAAATACCCCATTCTCAGTGGGGAGAAATCAGTGCTTACAATGCATGATTCATCTCACCTTGAAGCAGAAAATGATCAGGAGAATCACATTCTAAAAAATTTTATTTCTGCCCATTCATTGTAGAGGAAATCTAGAGGAAAAAGAGCTTGGTTTTACACATATATATGTGGATATATATGTATTTTCTTTTTTTATGTCTCTGTATATATATTTATACATATATATACTCATATATAAATTCATATACTGTAGCTGAATTCATCTTCAGTGGTTTAATAAAGTGATTTAATGATTGATTCTCTCTTTTTGACACACCTCATTTTAAAGTGGTTCTGTTACATTTAAAGNTGAAAAATATTTTCCATTCTTTTCGTTCCTAAATTGGGGAACACTTTTAGAAGGAACCTAAACATGGGCACACAAGTTCACACACAGCAGTCAGAAAATTGCAAGCCAGAGTTCAAGTTAAAAACGAGCACCACAAAGCATAGAAACAAAGATATAAAAATTATCCAAGAAGAGGACATAAAGAAGGAGCAGGATTTGGGGAAAAGATCGATTTCTCTTGTGGTCCCACAGGACAAACTGCAGCAGAGACAACTTAAATCCACCAAGGAGGGTTGGAGTTACAACTGCAAAGGAAAAAGACCTAAAGGAGACTAAATCTGATTTTATTTAAAGCCTATTCATAATGGATAAAAGCCCAAGGTGCTGGTACTGCATTCACAGCCCCTTATGCTTGGCCACATTTTAATGACTAGGGTGGATAAAAAAGCCCTGTGAGCAGAGGTGTGTTTGTCTCAGGGGTGTATTGATATTTTTTGCTCAGTTTGTGTCTGCCAGTTGCTGCAATATTGCACTACCAGTAAAATGCTGCATCATCAGGCACGTCTCAGGTATTTAGGGGTGTGCCTGGCACAGCAAAATGCCAGTGGTTGGAGCACACTGATGTTTTCAGAGGTGTCCTTGGTCTCCAGGCTGGCATCCCTCTTACACTCACTTTTCTCTGGGTTGTATTCACACTTTGCTTTTTCTGTACTTGTAAAAACACACTGAATGTTTTTCAGGCAGGTAAGTGGTTATCAGCTCCCAGAGTGCCTGATTTGTAAAACATTAAACCAGAGCTGCCTTTTTACCCACAGCTGGCTCAGATGGAGGAGAGAGATCCCATCCCTGGTGTTTTTAAATGCCCATCGTGGGCCTCATCTGATTTTCCTCTCACAAACCAGCTCTGAAAGGTGAGAGGCACCCGGAGACAACACTCAGAACAGCAATACCCTCATGGGGAAAGCTGAGATTGATTTTTTTTTCATTTGGTACCAGGGGTTTAGCATTTACACTGTTTTGCTTGTATTGCAACCCTATACATGGCCAGGATGTTCACGGTTATTATAATGGACATTTCTCATCTCTGTTTGCAGAACATGCTGATGGCTGTTTATTTTTCCTGAGACTCAGCTGTTATTTCCCCCTCCTATGGAATGACAATGATGCTATTTTGAGTAAAAGCTGATCCTGGTGGTCAAGAGACTCATTTCACTGAGGCCCACAATACATTTCTGCTCTCAGCACGCTGACTTGCCAACTCGAGACTTTCAGAAAGACAGAACATTTCTTGCAAAGGACTCAGGGCAAGGTTGATGGGAAAATTCTGCCAGCAAGATAAAACCTTGTCCTATCATCCACTCCCCCCTTGAACAACACCTCTCCCCATTCAGATAAATTGTGAATTTTAGGGCAGTGTTGCTCTCAACCATTTTACCTCTAACTCTCCAGCACACTCCAAGTATTCTCCAAATATTTGTATTTACTCTTCCAGAGGATGCATTTAAAGACATGAATATGTTTTTCAGCTGCATAAATAAAATGCTGCTACTGAAGTCTGGGGCAGCTGGATCTACTCTAACCCTTTCTAGGGTAAGGAATCATATTTCATTTTTTCAGCTGAACATACCAGCAGGGGTAAGGACATCAATTTCAGTTCTCCTTATTGAACCTCTGAGGAAAACTTGTGCTCTCTCTATCAAGCAGGAGGCCAGGCTGTGTGTAAGCACTGAAGGTGCTGATCTCAACCTGATCCTCTTTTCAACCCTCTGCTGGCTGTAAATAGGATTCTGCTACAGGTATAGCAGAACTATGGAGCTCAGGAGATCTGCCCTGCTGTGCTTTTGTGCAGCTTCGTTGTCAAAGAGAAAATCAATTGATGGCACGAGGCAGTGGAGGGCAACTCTCAGCCTCTCCCACTGAACTGCCTCAGATCCAGAGGTACTACAAGAAAACTTCCCACTTTTTTTCCACCTGGATGAAGGATTGCAAACATATTTTGTGTGTGCATGTGCAGCTGACCACAGACACAAATCTCAGTGCAGGAGAACCTGTTTGGGCAGAAGAACAGGGGCTGCATCTCTAAAAGAAGATTCTGTCTGAGCACAGAAGCCACAGGTAGCGACATATCCACAGAACGGAGTAAATCCAAAATGTGTTTAACAAGTTGGAGGTTTTCCCACAGTTCCTGAGCACAGCCCAGGATTCCACCAGAGCAATCACTCTGCTGAACATCCTCCTGCCTCCCAAGCCATGCTTAAATCAATGGCTTTTTGTGAAAATGTAGCAGAATGATGTATGGCCGAGGATAATAACATCTGGGGAAAAGATATAAAGCAGTAAACTGTTTCATCTTCTGTCAGGGCAGGAGTGGCCTTGATTGAAAGCTTTATTTTTTTATCTTATAATAATTTAAACAACACAGCTTCAGCTATGGCCTTTTAAACTGTAGTGTGTGACATCAGGTGCCCACCAAATCTGCCCTATGGCTCTCACCCTCAGCTGGACAGGTGAGAGAAAATATAACAAAATATGCCTTGTCCAGATAAGGGCAGGGAGACATCACTCTCCAGTTACTGTCCCTGGCAAAACTCAGCTTGGGGAGATAAATTTAATTCATTGCCCATCACATCAGAATAGGTTAATGAGAAATAAAACTCATTAACTCATTAATAAAACTGTGCAGATGCTCAGCTGTTTTTCCCTTCTGAGGTTTGGTAGGGATGGTGGGTCTTGACCTACTGCTGAATTTTGAACCATCAGGCTTTTAGGAAATTATCTTCTTCTAGGAGATGCTAAACTTCCTCTTTTTAACACTAGAATAAAGCCCCAATGTTCTTTGGTGATATCCTGTCTGCAGTTTCAGACTATTTTGTTTACATCCCTACTTGTGGAGCTAGAGAGAGTTTGTGTTGTACAGCTCAAACCCTTCCATCCTCAGTGAACAATGAAATTCTCCTTGGTGTTCAATCCCTCAGCCAAGGCATTTAGGGAACTCAAGTCATCTTGGGAAAATGCCTGCTTTGAGCCAAATTAAAGCAAGGATTTAAACATGAATTTTCTATTCCTTTTCACCTCTGAGAGAGTTAGAGGTAGACTGAGAAACTTTCAGCTTCTAAGATTTGCTGATGTTGTTCCACTTCTTTGTAGAAATTATATCAAAAATTGCTGCACCAAAACCACAAAGACATTCTTTAAAATTTGGTGATACTTACCCCACAAAAATACAAGCCTTAGTATTTTTTTTTTTAATTTTGAGGTTATTTCCTCTTCCCTTTAGAGTGTGAAAAAAAAGGGCAATATTCACATGAGAGCAGTGGGAGATTCTCTCGTGTTTAACAACAACATCAAATTCAGAACTCACCATCATTTCTTCCTTGCAACCCTTATTTGATAATTTTTTAAATCAAGCTTTGAGATCTCTAATCCTTTGTCAAACTTGGCTTCAAATCACTCAAAAAGGTCAAAAGTTTATTTGAGCAGGAGACAAAAAATGTGATCACATAAATCTTACCTTCAAAGAACAGAAGGAAAATCAAAGATTAGCAGAACTATCACAAATAAGGAAAAAGCAATACAGAATGGATAAATCAAGGTAGAGTTTTTATCCCACAACAAGAGTTCACATAATAACTGATTTATTTTTAAATCTCATGATTTTCCAAGTATTTTTAAAATATTGGAATTATTACAAGAAGAGTAGAAATTAGAAAATTCACTTAATTAGTGTCTAGCCCATTCTACAGTGAAATCCTGTTTTGAAAAAAAATTTTTCCTTGTTTGAGTAATAGGAAAATTCAGTTTTTGAACTATTTTTCTAGTTAATCAAAGCTAGAAATAATAATCAAATATTATTTGATAATATAATAATATTATATTAATCAAAGCACCACTAAGTTGAATTTACCACTAGACTGACCCAGCAGCACCCATTCAGTGCCAATATTCTCTACCAACTCTTCCTACCTGACATTATTTTTTAAAATTTCATTCCATAGATGACTTCCTCATTTATTTATTTTTTTATTTACAGCTGACCTATACCAGCCTTCATCTGAACACGCTGATCAATGTAAACCTCCCTCTGTAATTAGACTTTTTTTTTTTAATTAAAGCAAATTAAGAGGAGTTATTTACATGAAATCAGCTTTGCCACTAAGAAACCTTTATTGGTATTTACATGATTGCCTTCTGCCCATTTGCTTTGGTAATTATACACATGTTAGCTCTTAATGGAATGAAAAGGACACAGGGACTCAATGTTTTTAATCTACTGTCATTTATATCCCAAAGTTGCCAGATTGGGACTCAGCTAAAGACATTTCCTCAGTGGAATAATGAGCATTGCTTTTGTTCATCTGATCTTGAAGCCACATTTGTACTCCTATCTATTTCCAGATAGGAATGGAAATAAATGGAAGAAGGAAAAAAAGGAAGCCTGAAAAAAATCCAAAGGGAAATAAAATTATAGAAACTCAGAAGTAACTGAACCTCCTTAGCAAAGAGAATGTATTTACATCGTGACAAACAAAAAGGGAAAAGAACACCTGCAGTTCAGCACAAACCTTTTTGAAGTGTGTGAACTTCTCTGACAGAACAATAGATTCTGCCACAGGATAAAGGTGTTTTTTGAGGAATCAGTTGTACTCATAGGCCAGCATGAACCTTCTTTTGTTTTTTTCTTTTTCCCTCAGTAAAATCACTTTAAAATGGGGCTGTGCTGTGAGAGCAGAATCTCTGCAAAGGAGTGATTGCTCCTTTACATGTGGAAGGAATGTAGGAAAGTAATCAAGGAGAAAAGAATGTCAGCTTCTTGTACTTCAGCTGAGAGCAGAGTGTGGTGTTGATATCCAACTACTGCATTATATCCACTCTGCCATCCTAATGACCTCTCCTTCGTTACCCTGAGGGAACTGAACTCAGCATTTCCTCCCTCTCTATTGAAATATTTTAATCCAGGTGTGGAGAATCACTTGAGCAGCAGGACAACACTTTATTTACATGAGAGGCACAAAACCACAGTGCCTGGAGGCACCTCACCAACTTTAAAAAATAGTCTGACTCCACATTTAATGCATTTGACATTAAATAGTTCTACACAGCTTAAAAAATAAATTATATAAAAAAAAAAAACACACCCAAAAGACCAAAACAACACCCCCACATCCCCACTGAAAGGTTATGGAGGTTTGAAACAGGATTCCATCATCATCATTCTTGCACTTCAGTGGTGCAAGAGATGATGACACAGCCTCAGGAAGCCCTCCTGGGAATTTCAGACATTTTCAAAGCCTCCAGGAGCCCTGGTGGACTTGCATGGACGTGGTTGTCCATTTTCACCATACATTTCCAAATATGCCTCTCTTTGGAAATCAAAAAAAACAAAAGAATCATAGAAATAGAGAATGCTTGGTTAGGAGGGACCTTGAAGATCACCCAGTGCCACTCCTGCCGTGGGCAGGGACAACTTCCACTGTCCCAGGCTGCTCCAAACCCCATCCAGCCTGGCCTTGGGCACTGCCAGGGATCCAGGGGCAGCCACAGCTGCTCTGGGCACCCTGTGCCAGGGCCTCACAGTATAAAACATCCTCCTAACATCTCATCTAAACCTGCTTTCAATTTGAAGCCATTCCCCCTTGTCCTGTCACTCCAGGCCCTGGTAAGTTGTCCCTCTCCGTGATTTTGTAGGCTCCCTTCAGGAAAGGCTCAATTAGGAAAGAAGGAGAGAGAAAGGTGGGGGGAAGAGGGAAGGGAGGAAGATGAGGAGAGAGAGAGAGAGGAGGGAGCTGTGTGCATTCGTTTTGCTCAACACCAGATAAAAATACACTATTTACTCCCTCTTCCATCTATATGTGCCAAAACTGATCATAATATTAAAGCAGTTAGTAATTTATTTTTTTTTTACCATACATTTTCAAAGATAAAATAAATGGAATTTTCAAGTATTTTCAACCAGCTCTCATTCTAAGCAGCCATGAAGTTGTTTATATGGCCAGCCTCCATTATCAGATTTTTCTGATGCACAGCCTGTGGATTATCTGTACAAAAAGTGAAGTTCCATCATGTGCTTTAAAAATAGTGCAGGTCATTGCAAAAGTCAGCTTGCATCTGAGCCTTTGTGGAATCCTGGATTTTGGGACTGAACTTTTAGCATCTTTTAGGACACAAAGGTTTTAGAATTCTTGTGAACTTTCCTAGACAGGTCACCTCAATGGCAGCCAGTCAAAATTTGGTAGCTGTCTAAAGAAAACCACAGAGAATAAGAATTGTGTGATAAAATGTGGTAAAGGGGTCTGAAAACTTGCTCTGCTTGATTCCCCTCCTAGGAGGCCACCTTTGAAAGCTGAGTTCACTGGAAACTTAGGGGTTATTGAGGAGCAGACCCAATTTATCTTCAAAATTCACTTTGGGGATATAAAGCATCTGGCAAAGACACCAAGTACCACAAAGCAGCCACCCACTCCTGCCAGGTCTGGACCCTCCCTGCTCAAGTGGTGAAGGCCATCAATCAATAACATCATAAAACTCACAATTACATCTCACAGACACATAAAAGATGAGTTGTTTACAACAGCCTGCCTGTCAAGAAATTAAAAGTCAGCAGAGGTTCGTCAAAAGTTAAGGTAGAAGGAGCAGAGCAGATCTGAAACATTCCATAAACATCCATCTGTCTCTCTTGGAACAAACCTTGGCCAGGAGTGGATGCAGAGGAAAAAATGGCTCAGTTTATTTGGGATTCAGAGTTGTCCCTGCAAGGAATAAATGGCTCAGGTTATTTGGGATTCAGAGTTGTCCCTGCAAGGAATAAATGGCTCAGGTTATTTGGGATTCAGAGTTGTCCCTGCAAGGAATAAATGGCTCAGGTTATTTGGGGTTCAGAGCCGCCCCTGCAAGGAATAAATAGCTCAGGTTATTTGGGGTTCAGAGTTGTCCCTGAAAGGAATAAATGACTCAGGTTATTTGGGGTTCAGAGCTGCCCCTGCAAGAAATAAGTGTCTCAGGTTATTTGGGGTTCAGAATTGTCCCTGCAAGGAATAAATGGCTCAGGTTATTTGGGGTTCAGAGTTGTCCCTGCAAGGAATAAGTGGCTCAGGTTATTTGGGGTTCAGAGCTGCCCCTGCAGCAGCACCCTGGATCAGGGCTCAAGTCTCTCGTCCGCAGGCAGAGCTGCACATGCACCAATCTTAAAGATTTGTCTGCTTAATATCATGGAGAGAATCCCTCCCAGGCCTCTTCCAGAAGGAGAAGGGATTCTCACAGGGAATAGCAGGAAATGGTAGCTGTGGCATAGGGAAAAGAGAGTAAATATTAAATCCCTGAGAAGGATTTAATAGGAGAGAATAAATGAAGAGTTTCCCGAGGACCCACTGGGTCTCTGCAAGAGCCAGATGCTATTTCACAGGTTGTGGAAAGATCTCTCAGTTTTATGCTGGCAATTAACTCACCATATTCATGAAAAAGCTTGTTTGCTAATTAATCAACTGAATAAAGATGTTTGATTACCAGGATTTTCCCACCTCTGCCCTCCTCCCCCCTCCAAAATCTGGAATCAAGGAGCTCTTTTCAGGGATTTCAGTTCTTGTCTGTACTCTCAAGTATCACTATTATTTTATTCAGTGTAAGATTAGGTGACACTTCTGTATGAACCTGACATGGCAGAGAATAAATATAAAACAAAAATGAAGGAAAACTCAGAAGGGCAGATTTTAAATAAAGCTCACTATCCAACATTTTATTCTATCTTTCTTTTTTAATAACCTTGAATGAAAATAAGGTAGCCTGGAGACTGCATGCTAACCATAAAAAAGGTAAAATCATTATACAATATTAAACTCTGATAATTAGCTCTGGGGATTAATAATGTTACAAGATATACTGGTTTAAGTGCTGAAAACCAGGGTAAATCACTATGCCAGTGCCACAGCATATTTTGCATATTGTAATTTTGAAAGAGAAAGC
Organism: Erpornis zantholeuca; assembly: GCA_013400515.1. Taxonomy (NCBI): domain Eukaryota; kingdom Metazoa; phylum Chordata; class Aves; order Passeriformes; family Timaliidae; genus Erpornis; species Erpornis zantholeuca. The sequence continues at coordinate 10,316 of VZTN01008004.1, forward strand.
AGTGCAGGAAAGAAGAGAAGGAAACCCAGCTGAATGAACAGAGCTTGATTTGGGCACTAATATAAAAGCCACTCACTCCTTCCAGGTGCTCAGTGAGCAGTTTGTGAGGCCTAAATCACCACCACATCTTGTGATTCAGCAGAACAAAACACTTCTGATTGCGCCGTGCCTCTGTTTGGAACACTCCAGAGAAATTTGGGGATGAGCTTTCTCTGTGCACATTAAGGCAAAATGTGTCTAAAAGACTTGTTCAACAGGAGAACTCCTCCATGGGTGGGGGGGAGGCATCTCTCAGAGATACTCTTTATTTTTTTGAATAGCTCAAAATGAACCATGGTGTGATCAAGGAAACCGCAGTGCTAAATTTGCACTGCCGAACTTGCTCCTTGGCAATGTACTGCCTTTACTTTCAGGGTGTCAGAGAAGCTTTAAAATTCACAAATTTGGGTGCTGTGAAGTTTCAAAGACGTCCTCCTCCACCTAAAAAGTGTAATCTCATCAACTTTGGCTTAAATGCAATCCTACACTCCCTCAAGTTTTGTCAGCTCCTGAAAGAACAGCAGCTCCTGGGCAGGGACACCTGAGAATGTTCATAAAATTTTCATTCCATTTTCATTTTATTTTCAAATAAATCCCTCCTTTATTCCTGTCTAGTCTCTGTTTCTAGGCAGCCATTTAAGGCATCAGGAGAGCTGCCTGGCTCAGGCCCACAGGCCAATGTCACCCCAGTGCTGACAGGAGCTCTCTGTGCTATTTTCAGAGGTAGAAAAGGGGGAAATTGCTTCTGCAAGGGACACAAGACAGATGGCTGCAAGTACAGCCAGCTCTTACTTGGTGGAGGGAAATAAAACCTGTGCCTATTGCACTCTGACAGATTGGTTTGAAAGGGTTCTGTGCAGTTTATTACCTCCAACCTGGCAAAAAAGAAACTTATTGAGCATCAATGACACCCCACGTTTAATCCTAACTCCTTCAGTGGGGAGGCAGAAGATTGTAAGTAGTGCTTTGAGAGCCACCAGCAGCTCTTTTAGGTGTCTTAAATCAATTTATCTGTAGGCTCTGTGTAATTTGCAGGACGAGGGAAACACTGAATGTGAGAGGCAGTTCTAGTTTCTATGAACAAAAAGGTCAGAAAAAAATTGCTTGTCAGGCAGGTATATAGTAAACATAAATTTAGCCTTGTGTGGATCAATGTAAGGTTGTGTGCTCATATCCGATTACCTGAGATGGATTAAGATGTTGGATATTATTAAGATAATAAAAGACAGGATTGGCACATAATGGTGGTAGTTTGTCCCTGAAATTCTGTGGCTGGAGAGGTTCCCACTTGTAGGTGCCAGATGGTTCTTGGAACCTACTTGCTGAAATGAGGGAACACTTGTACCTGAACGAGGTTTTCCTGTGAGGTTTTCTTTGGATATCCTCTACTCCTGTTTTTTATCTGTCTTTCTTCCTTTGTACTGTTTTAATTTTCAGCCTCAATCCACTTTCCATCTTTATGTTTTGTTGGTGAACAATGACTAGCATGGTATCTTGGGTCTTCAGCCTTTCTTTTTTCTAGCAGGCAGCACAGCTGGCCATGCTCAGGGTCACCCATATTTTTGTGGTAATTTCCTTGGCACTGGGCTCAGAAAATTGAGAAGACCTGTTTTACTGAAGGTCAGGTAAAGCATCCATCTCTCCCCATTCTCATATCTGGTTTGTGAACCTGAAAAAATATCTGTTTCCTCATTAAAGTTAATCTGTACTTGAACACTTTTCCTACTCCTTCCACCCTAAAGACCAGGCATCCTTTAGGCTCCCCTCCCTGCCTTTGCTCTGTTTTGTTCAGGTGTAATTGTTCCTTTCCAAAGCTTCATTTTAAGGACAGGATTCTTCTGGAAGATCTTTCTTAGACAATTATTTCAGGCTATGCTGTTATAACTGATCTTGCTTTACAGCTTCGTTGTCTTTAGGAAAAATTATTTTCATCCATTTTAGGTTACACTGAAATCTTTGCTTTTTCAGTCTGCATGCAGTATGTATTTTGAATACATTAATATTTTTTTTGTTTTTTGCTTTATATGGCACCTACTAATGTCTTCTGGTAGTAACAAAGTTTAGTTTGAGCTTTGCCCCCTTCTGATTGAACTCCTGCTGTAGTATCGAGTGGGTTTCATATGTCTCTGCTCAGCTTTACCATAAAAACATTCATATTAAATATTGATTAAAACATATAGGATGTGTATCCTTGCACAGCAGTTCTCTAGTGCCTCTGTGAGAACACTTCTGTTTTTTCCTCTGATTCCTCTGCAATGGAATCCTGGTGATCACTTAGGGTGAATTATTTTAATTGCACTGTGATTGGTAACACAGCAAGCGGAGCTCCCTGGCTCTGCTGTGTCTGATATAAATGTAGGCTTTCCTTCCTCTGAGTAATGGGGTAAGATCAAAACACCCAGCACAAATCAATATTAGATGTTTACTTTCCTAGATGGGCACTGCACTAGAAAAGTAAACATAAAAGGAGTCATGCTTTCCGTGGCTTGCTCTCCCCTGTGTGCTGGATAAGCTCTGACCCCTCGAGAGGTGATGCTGTTTGTTTGCTTGTTTGTTTGGCTTCCCAATTGTTTTATTTTTGATTAGAAGACAGCACACAAGAGTGTCAAAAGAGGGCTGAGTCCTGAGGGCAGAGTTTAGCAGATGAAAGGGGCTGCAGGCAAGGAGGTTTGGCTTTCCAAGGAAAGGATGGATGTCACCAGAGCAACCTGTAATGGCTCTTTGAGTTTGGCTTGGGCTAGGAAATGAAAAGTGGCCGTGTCAGGTTAACAGCCACGATGGTCTGGATCGATCCTAGTGCAGCTTTGACCTTGTTTTGCTGCAGGCTGGCCCTGTGAGGTTGTTTCAACTCTCAGCACCAGCAGAGGACACAGACCTGTCCCACTCCTCCTGGAAAACAAGGGCTCAGGCTGGGATGGTGAGACAAAAACTTCTGCTCTCCAGACAGCAATCTGCTTTTCTTCCTTGCTCTTCTTGTTCCACAGGGATGTAGGGCACAGAAACGATTTTTCTTTTCTTTTTTGTGTTTGTTTGGGGGTTTTTAAATAGCCCTGCCAGGTGGTTTACCTGAATGTAACTGATGCATTGGCAAGGTGCCAGCTCTTGTAATCAAAGGCAACCAAGTGCAGCTGTTGGTCCTCAGTCACTTCAGACTATAAAAGGTGTGTAAGGATTAACACTCATGGTTAGATCAGCATTTCAGGTACTGAAGTTTTCTGTCCCTTTTCTGTCCCTTCATGGTCCCTTGACCCTGCACCCTTCACAGCCACTCCCAGGTGTCTCTGTTGGTGGTAAATGGTGGTAGAAAGTCGCTGGGGTGTTGTTTGTGGGGAGTTTTTTTGGTCTTTTTTTCTCCCTAACTTCAGGGGTGGAAGTTGATATTATCTAAGAAGTGATGGCTTATGGCCCATCAGACTTCTGCAGATTTTGCTTTTGTTTGCTTCTTCCAGCATGTCTTTGGAAGTTTCTGAGAGCCACACAAGGGAGACCTGCCTTTAACACCCTCATTAGGGAGCAGGAATTATTTTGCTTCCAAAACCCTGTGTTCTGCTGTTTGTTACTGCAAGCTTCAAAATAACAACCTTAGAAATGTTTCAAAGTTCTCTAGAGAATGAAGCCTGGTTCAGGAGACTGATGGGCAGATTATGCTACCAGGTGTGATATAAATCAAGAACAACTCCACTGAATGCAGGGCCATTACTCCAGCCTTACCCGGAGCAGAATGTGACCCTCAGTTTAATTTCTGAAATGGCTTCTGAATTTATTGGACTTCTGCATCTCTGCAGGACCTTTCCTGCCTTTGCTGCAGTGGTAGCCTGATGTAAATCAGACTTCCTTGCAGCTGAGAACAGTGCTGATTATATATGAAGCTCTATTAGTGCTTGCTGGAGTTTTGTGTTCCTGAGACCACGTCAGGCATTCAAAGAGCTCACCTTTCTGCCTGTGACCTGCAGAAGGGGTGAAGTGTTTTACAGTAATAATAAAGAGATTCTATTAGATGAAGTTATTTTCAGTAACTATATCAGGAAGATTGAGAGTCAATTATCCCAGCCAGGTTCATCTTCAGGACACAAGGAAAGCAGAGGGTTCAGACATTTATACTGTACCAGCAAAAAGAGATTTAAGGGCACTGTGTTCTCACTGAGCACTTGGGCCTTAGCAGCAGGAGCAGCCAGGGAGGTCACTGAGCATATTTTGGGAGCTGCAGTCTCTCTTGGGGTGCTCTTTGACCTCTTGGACTCCTTTTCTCTGCAGCAAAAGCAGGCTGAGTGGCTTTGGTCACCTGTGGAAGTGACTGTTTGCTCAGGACAATAGTGCTGAGGCTCATATAATGTCTGCTTTCTGTTTTGAGAATTCCTACTCTGTTGCAAAATCTGTTCTGATTTCAGACAGCTTCCCAACGTTTTTCTCTGCAGACTCTATGCACTTTCACATCTAAGTTGGATAATTTCCCTACATAAGGTGCTAGCTGGTTCTTTCCTTTTTTCCCTTTTTCTTTTTATATTTTTTAAATAGTACTGACAAGATGTAGAATACTTGCTTTCCAGAAGTATTGTTGCTATTTAAGAGCCCCGGATTCTTTTTTTTTTTTTAAGTGAAACTTAGCATCCTGTAAGTCAAAAGATTTTGCTTCTCTCATGTTTTATCCACAGAGAGAAATGTTTCTTGAAGAAAGGCCATATGCACTGGTAGATAATTCTGCTAACTCTTTTTGAGGAAAAATGTCTGTTCTGAGGATGTGACAGCTGAAACTGTCACCTCTACTCCTCACAATTAACAGAAATTGATGATCAGCTCGTGGGTGGGACTAACCCGAGTAAAGCTATGCTGACATAAATCCACTGAAGAACTTTCTCAGTGTATGTCCCAGTTACTCTGTCCATGAGACTCTGTCTGTTTTGTCACCCTTTACACACCTTGTGAAGGAGATGCTGCTTTCTCTTCGTTCATCTGTTGGTTTACTGCATTTTTTAAACATTGATTTTTTTTGCCCATTGGAGCACTGAACTGTGTTTTCAATCAAAATATGTTGAGCAATTCCTACTTGACTGAATGACAGAAATCCCAAATCCTTCTGGTATGCAGTGGTGCCAGAGAAGGGTTATTGTGTTTTCAACAGCTCATGGTGTACTCAGAAATGTGGATTGTTTTCTATTTCCTTCCTTTCTGGGGGCTGTAATGCACTGAAGAATTTAGCTGTTTATGGTGAGGGGATTTCATACTGGTTTGAGTTAATTCTAGCAGGTGAGTGCCTTTATAGACTCCCCTCTGGCACAAGTCAAAATGTTCTGCTTATCCAAAGAATGGAAAAAAGGGTAATCTCACTTGATCTGCCATTTGGAATCAAGTCTGTCTATTAATAAGTCACTATTTTATTTTTGTAGTATTGATTCCCCAGGACTGATTGTGTTTCAGGAAGCAGCACACTTATTTCTTCCTCAGGCTCTCCTCAACAACCACTTTGTCTGACCAGCGGTGGCTGAGCTGCTAAAGCAGCTGCTGCTGAGAAGCAGGGAAGCCTGAGGAACCATTCTGAAAGGAAAAAAATGCCACAACCCTCAAAGAATTGGCATTACCTTCACAGGGACCAGTGTATTGGGGTGGTTATCAGTGGGATTCATCTACATCTGCTCCTGGTGGGGAGAAGTCATGGAGCAAAGCAGGATGTGGTTTTTCTGAAAGTGATGCCTTAGGTTTTAACTTTTCTATGTTTCCAACCCTGCCCAGTGTCACTCTGCAGTTCCCTGGAGCTCGTTCAGTGCTGTTCTCTCATGCTCACACACACACAACAAAGCCTCTCCAGCTCTCCAAGGACACCCAGACCCTCCTAGGCACAACAACTGCAAACCACAATCTTGGGGACAGGGGGGCAAGCTTGGGCAAATTCCATCCTTGCCTGGCTTCTGCTTGGGGAATTGATGCTGAGATCCAAGTGGGAAGAACTCGGGAGCTGTCCTTGTCCATGTTGGGATGCACTGAGGCAGGAGCCTCTGGAGCCCAGAGTGTACCTCTGAAGGCCTTTCCAATCAATCCCTCCTTTATTCCTGTCCAGTCTCTGTTCCCAGGTAGCCATTTAAGGCATCACTGGGATCCAGAACATGAGCATGGTTTATCCCTGTTCTGCTCCTGCATGGCTCTGTTAGCTGCACTAAGTTTTCTGAGGGGTTTGCTGTAAAGATGTTTTTTCCTGGTTCTGCTCTGAGTTGCTGTAAATCAAAAGCTGTTTCACTGAGCTTGTGACTTGAGTTGTATAAAATCAGTGCAGAGGAGGAAAGAATTCTGCTTATTGCGTAGTATTTTTGGCTGTCAGCAGCAAATTACTGTTTCTGGATGAACTGCTGCTCTTGTATAGAAGAGGGTTGGATGCTGCTTTAGGTAAAGCCCAAGGAAGGATCCAGGTAAAATTACTCAGGCCAACAGATCTTCTGTGATTTCTGGAATTCTGTCTGAAGGTCACCAGAATCAAGCTTCAACTTCTCTAAGAAAGTCTTTCAACAGCTTTTGTAATGAACAAGGAGGAAGGGTAAAGATGACCCTGAACTTTTACAGGGTCTCTCAAGATGCTCTGTGGGAGTTGGGGGGAGAGAGGCATTTTTTCCTGCCTTGGAAAAGACTCCAGTTTACCTTAGAAAGCAGGTTGCTGATAGCAGGATCACAGATCCCCTCAATTCCTGGTTAATTTGGAAAACTGTGTGTGATTTCCCATGCTCAATTCTGCCAAATTGATTTTAAAATATGATTCTAAATCCTGCTCCTGCTCTTCACAGCTCTTCCACCAAGCTGACTACTGCTCTCTCTAGTCTCTATCACTACTGAAGGATGGATTCTCACCAGGTTCCTTTGCTCCACTTTTTTTTTACCACCAAGCTGTTTAGCTGCCTATTGACAGGGAGTTCTTCCTTGTCTTGAGGCAAACAGATGAAAAAGTGGAGATGTCTGTGTGACATTGAGGCACTGACAGAGCGCTCCCAGCATCTGCTAACCCTCCTAACTTTGCAGGGTTAGGCAGCCTACACTTTAGAACAGCTTACACTTTCAAACAATGGAATTTGCATGCTTCAGGGGTTTCCTATCTCCTTATCTTGTCCGTGAGGAATTAATAAGTCAGAGCCATTCAGCTGAGAGTGGTGGCTTGGTTGTGTGCCTTTTATAAAGCAGCTGAGGCGTGAGGAGACTGTGGCTGCCTGCATTTGCATGGAGCGCAGCTCACGGACATGGAGACTTTTCCTTTGATGCTCTTTCTTTAATCCTCTGCACTCTAACTTATCCAGCAGGTGATAAAATACACCTGCCCCTTGCAATCAAAATATTGTGCTTTTATGTGCTGACTTATCCCCTGGGATCTCCAAACGCTTTGCAAACCTTTTGGCTAAGATGTTGTGAAGGGAGAGGCTTTATTCTCATTTCCTTCTTAAACAAATTGAGAAAGAAAGGAGTGATTTTGCCAAGGTTTGTGTTTGAGCTGCAAGGCCTTGGGTTGTGTCTAGCCTCCATTATATGTAGCAGTTAGTCTTTCAGAATGTTTTGGGTATTTGGTTTTGGGATCAGAGTAGGGGAATCCAGAAAAGTCCACGGTGTTTGGAAAACACTTCTCAGAAAAATCCACGGGAAAATTGTGGGTCCTGGGCAACCTTAGTTTAGCTGGTGAAGGTTCTGAATGTATAAATTGGTGAATTTTAAATACTTTAAAAGTATCATTTATCAGGGACTCAAAAGTTGCAATATTTTTTAATACTTATGTATTCAAATATTCCCCCAAGCCTCCAGTGCCATCCCCAGGCACACACCCCCCAAATGAACAAATCTGCTCCCATTATTTTCCATCTTTTTGTAGCACTTTTCCTCAGCTACTCCTTTTCCACTTTTCCCCCAATATGCAGAGAGGAATGGTCTGCTTGTTTTCTGTTTAAGGCTCAGGAAAAAGAGTGATGAAAGACCATGACATTCATTTATGCTGTCATTTCATGTGGTAGATTTAGGTTTTTTGCTTACTGGTTAATGAGAAGCTTGAAAAATCCCCTATATTGTCTATAAATGCAGTCACTACCAAATAGAGGCCCACTCTGACTTGTTCATGGAGGTACTTTTACCACAAGTTTGTACCAACATGATAATTTTGTGGGATTTCCTGTGTTGATTTTCGAGGTGATCATTTGTGTTTGGATCTCTGTCTTTCCTGCTGCTTTTACTTCAGAATGATTGATCTGTAATAAATGAGACAAATATAGGAAAATATGTCAAATGTGTGTAGCATGACAGATTTAGATAATTCACCAAGGTAATTTCAAAGTGCCACTGACTTCTGCATTTATTGTAGTCAATTCTGTAGCTGATGTTTCATGAATTTTTAGTACTGATATAGTAATTTTCAACTGTAGGAGTGACTTTAGGAGTGAAACTACCTTAAACTAACCCCAGCATAGAGATGAAATAACAAAGCAAGTTTTGATCTGGAGTAGAGGGAAGTACAATGTTGATCCAGCCTGGAGTAGCTACAGTTTATGGTGGGAGATTTTTTTGCTGCTCATGTCACAAGCAGAAATATGGAGCCCTAAGGCAAAAATGAGTGGCACCTTCAACATGAAGGCTGCCTACATAATTTGAATTCAAGGGACTACCCAGCTGGTGAGAAGGAATTGGTAGGTGTGGGATATTTTATGATAGCAGCCTCGTGGTGTGCCTGAAGCAAGAAATGCAAACACATTAAACTCTAAGGTAATGTTGCTTAAATAATTTGTGTGCTTCTGTGTATGTATATATGTTTGCACAGCAGCTGCAGCAGTTATTGAAACTGATGCTAGATATTTCAGGAGTTTTGATTCAGTGTAGGGGTTTGCTGTGTGTAATTTTGAGATGTGATGGCGTTAGACATTTCTTAAACACATGCCAAAACCAACGACCCAGTAATTGCTTTTTTGCTTTTCCATTGTACTCTGCTATTGTAACTGCTTTCATGCACTGCACTGACTTATCTGTGGTGGTGTTTTCTTTAAATTATAAATTCTAATAACAATTGATACAAACTTAGAGGATTGTAAAACTGCAAACACTTGGATCATGCAGCACAGTGATTCACTAGGATTCCCTGCATAGCTTTCCTGAATCAGCCATATTGATGTTTCCATGATAATGTAAAATATGTTTTGTAACTGTGCAATTTTGCTCCAAAGCTTGCTAGAACAGCACTGTTATAGTCAAGAAAAACAAACAACTTGGCTTTCCTGGGAATAAAATATTGATAGAGAAGAAGCAGGTGTGAAGTCCACTTCTTGGGGCAGAGAATGGAACACAAAGCAGATGGGTTCCACTTCCATCTTAGGAGGCTGTTCAAGGATGTTGCAGGTGGCATCAGGGTTTGAAATGCCCACAGATGCCTTCCCCAAGGAGGTAAGGGGATGGTGTGGATTCCCAGGCTGTGCAAGGTCCTCAGACCTCTGCCTTGGCAGAGCCCTTCTGCAGAGCTGGGCTCTTCTTGGGGACCTGGGGCTTGTCCCTGCAGGGCACCATGGAAGGTAGGGATCTGGGGGTGCCCCATGGCACACAAGAAGCACAGGGAGCTGTGGGGAGCTAGCCTGAGCTCTGCTTTCCCTGCTCAGAATGGCAACCTTTTTCACCCTTGACCAGGTAAAGGCCAAATTTTGGTCTGGTTAAATTCAGGTTACTCCACTGGTGCCACCAGAGGTGTGCAAATGTGGGCCAGGAAGGATTCCCATATGTGCAGCCACAGCCTGTTAACTTTAGATGTCACAATATGTTGCCTATTACAATGTCCCCCAAAATTAATTTCCTTCTGATCATCCAGGAAATGTCAGATTTTTGAAGTGTCTGTGATGGGTATAATAAGACTTTACCATCAAATGTCTCTCAAATGCTAAAGAAGGCAGAAGAAACAGCAAAGCAAACACCTCCTCAAATTAATCTATATCAAAAAAATCTGTTCAATTAATAAAACTGGCAAAGAATCTAGGAATGTGGGATGAATCCAGAAGAGTGACAGGTTTTTCACCCTCAGCTCCACCCATTCCTAATGTTAGGGTTATTAAGTGAGATGGAATCTATGAGACCTTTCCCTGCCCTTTGTTCTGTGGAGACCTCAGCATTAAAAGAGATTTGGATTTGATTGGTTTATGAGGGAAGAGAAGGAAGATGGTAAAAATATTTAAGGCAGTTTGGGAATGTGGCCAGAAGAAGATCTTCATAATTTCTCTCCCCTGATAACCAAAGCTAGCCCAGCCCATAGAGGAGAGAACAGCAGTGTCTGAGGTTCAGCTCCTGGGCTGGTGAGTCTGGAGAGCTCCAGCATCCTCCTGGGTTGGCTGCAAGGATCCATCCTATCTGCAGGGAGCTGGGAAGCTGAGAGGGACAGGTCAGCCCCTCTAGGCACAGACACTTGTTGGCTACAGGCATTGTGGATTTCTAGAGGCCATTTGTGGATTTTCCCTGGAGAGGAGGTGGATTTAAAACAATCCATTTGAGAGCAGAAAACACAAGGCACTGAGCTCCCATCTGCTGCCTCACACAGAAACGTTCTGCTCTGCAGTCCATGTTCTGCATTCACACAGCTGAGGGCTGTAATGGATGTGCCCATGGCTGCAGGTGTACTTAATAGACACTTACCTGCTTAATATGATGTAATTGTTAACATAGGATTGCTACACTGTAATAAATCTGCTTATTGATAGAGCTTCTGTGGGAATGGACCAAAAAAGCAATGCTGATGGTTTTCAATGGTGTTTTGTGTAGGACAGAAAGCAAGAAATCTCCTGTTTAGCAGACTTAAAATAGTAAATGCCCTCCTTGAATAGACAAAAAGAGTCCACCAGGAGTTTTTGACTGAACTAGCACCCGAGGGACATAAATTTGATGCACATTTCATTCCTTAGCGTTTAAGAGTCTCTCTCCCTGTTAACTGGGATAGCTGATAGAGAAACCACACTGATCCTGTTTTCCAGTTCTGTCACTTCAGCCAGGACAAGGAGCTCGCTGAGGCTGGCAGTGCTTGAAGGAAGGGAAGTGGAAGATTTGGAGATCACAACCCTGTCACAGGGCAGCTCATGGTGAGATGGCATCTATACACATTCATTCAGATGCTTCTTTCAAGGTAGATTTACTCTATTCCACAAAACTGGGGCATGTGCCTTGGAGCAAGATTTGAAGATTATTTTTCCCTGGTAAACAGAAGACTGGTTTTCAGACTTAGTGCAATATGAGCAGAAAAGCTATGTATAAAAAGAAGCCTGCACTTGATATAAAATTTGAAATAGTGTTAGGTAATTCTAAAAAAATTTCACTACAGCTCGTTTTGGCCTTGGGTTGGGTTGTAGGGGTGATGAAAAAAACTCTGTATGAAAATGGATTCTCAGCAAAGCCTACCAGAGTATTCAGTGCTATGCTCTATAGTTTGTCCATAAATAACACAATAATTAAATAGCAGCATAAATTTAGCAGAATACCTGATGATTATATAAAAACTAAAATGTCGATTTTCCAGTTACAGAAGTAATATCATCAATTAAATCTCTTCCTTTGGGACTAAGAGCAGATCCTTAATCCTAATTAATAATTTTACCTGTAAAATGTGTATGAAATGAGATATTACTCATTTTCAGTGTTACTGGAAGCCATCACAATCAGCCAGTGAGAGATGTCTGTTGAATGAATTAGCATCACAGGTGTGATGCTGTGGCTGCATCCAGATGTGAGTGGCCTCCTGGAAAACTCAGCACTGTGTTTTAAATATGGGTGAAATATTGACTGAGTCGAGGCAGACACGGATTTCAAAAGTGCCATGGCAATAGTAAACATGCCAGAAAATCCCATCCCAAAAATGTGATGGCAAGAAAGAGTTGACATGGGCTTAGCAATTCCTGCTAACATGCAGTGGTTCCTCTCTTACTGGATGAAAGCTTCATTCCTTCTCCCTCTCTCCTGGCCTGACTGAATTATTCTGAGAACCAGCCTGTGCAGGACTCAGTGATATTTATGCAAATATTTGCACCGTATTGATTAAGAGCAGAGTGCAGCAGAGCCCTTTATGAGCCTTAATAAAATTCTGGCTATTGTCACCACTTGGCAATTCATAAAATGATGTGCTAAAAACCCATAACCTTGTCTGGTTTGCTGAGAGTGTTCCCCTGTCAGATTCATGTGGTTTCAGTCCAGCTTTTTCTTTTGTCTGTTTATATGCAGACATAACACTTAACAAGTGATAATGTGTAAACAAGAGCATGCATTATGCAGATAAATAGACTCCCACTGCTGAACAAGTCCTTAGCACTTTGCATTAAAAATAAATACAGATGCAAACCAGAATTCAATATTTATTTAAACAGCAGGACTTTATCATTGGTAGCATTTCCCTGATGTTTTCCAGGATTAAATAAGTGGCTTTTAAAACAGATTCACCAGTCCAGGAGTTTGAAGCAGTTTAAACCTTTCCTTAATAGCACCAAAGGGAGAGATAATAACAATTAGCAGTTCTTCACTTATCAGGAAATTACATCTGCATTAACTGGCTGAGGACTGCTGGATCCTTGCAGCCACAAGTCTCTTTATCCACTGACAAATGTGGCCATCAGAAGTGAGAGAAAGAAGGCAGCAAGATTTCCACAGAGCTCAGCATTCTGAGTAATACTGAAGAGGGTTTTAGTCAAGGCACAAAATGGGTTTGGATTCCATGCTGCATTGTAAAGCCAGAGGAAAGAAGCATAACACTCACAAGGCTGGTAAATATTTCCAGTATGTGCTTCTCATTAATTATAAAAGTGCTGCTTAAAAGTAAATTTGCCAGATATTAAAAAAAAAGTGGTTTACTTATTTAATTTTTTCTGAGAGCATCACATTTCTAAGCTTGCCTGCAGCATTTATTCTTAAATGCTAGACTCAGTCTAGCTTCAGTTTGGTTTCTCTCATCTCCCCACTCCACTGTTTTTGATGTAATTGAGGTCAGAGGTGTAAATGTGAGGTGGAAGGGATCAGGCCTGGAGAAGGAAACAGTGTTTAACCCCAAGTTCTAGATTCAAGATGAGATCACTGAAAGTGCCCTGGTGAGGAGCTCTCAAATAACAACGAAGAAAGCAAGGGGAGTACAGTAAGAAATATTCACAAATATTTCTTGGAATAAAATTGTAGATAAGCTTTGCATTGGAAGGGTTATAGCAAAAAGGTAAAGAAGGAATTTGAGAGCTCCTCTGCAGCACCCAACTGACTCCAGAAGGTTTGAAGTTTGTCCGGCAGCTTTTGTCAGAGTGGGAAGAACACAAGGTAAGTCAGAAGTTCTAGCTGAGCTCTCTTGCTGCAAGTTGTCTTACAGCAAAGTGAGCCCTGGGAATGACGACACTGGAACAAGTGGAGCTTCCCACACCCTCTTTGGATGTAAATCTCCAGATTAATGATTTGCAATGTGCATGTGTCACCAACAAATTTCAGCCTTGCAGGTGAACAGGATTTTGAAATAACAAGAATCCCTGATGTCTGCACCATCATAATCAGGTGAGCTTAGACAGGAGACTGGGACTTGGGTTGTGTCAAATCCTTGACCACAGCTGAAAATCAGTAAGAAAATCAGTTTGCACTCACACAAGAGAGGGAAGGGCTTCTACCCTGCACAACTCAGCAGGTGCTTAGGAGGCTTTTCCAGGCTTTCTGTATTGTTCTCTCCATTCCCCCAGCAAAGTGCACCATATGGTTAATTTTCCTGTTGCATCGTGGTCTGCTAACGAAGCAGACACTTCAGATAATTATACTTCCCTCTTCAAACTTCCTGATTTGGCAAGCTCATCTATTTGGGATTCTGGGACATTGCAAGGGTTTATTTTTCATTTCCTCTGTCCTCATTATACATGAAAACCTGCATATTTTGATTTGTTGTCATTTGAAAGTCCAACTAAACATTTCAGAATCCAGAAGAACCTTTGAAGACATTCCCCTCCTTTTCATTGTTGTTGTTTTTAACGTTCTTTGAGGCTAATTTTTTGGTGGCTTTTTTATTTGTTTGCCAGAAAAAGCAAATGTAATGTTTCATTTGGGTGATGCCAGCTGTCCGTGGTGAATGCAAATGATGAGGCAGTGGAGCCTTGAATGGATGTGTGAAATACAAGTTACACATCCTGCAGGTGCCTGTGCCAGGAGAATCTATTCACTCAGAGGGCATTTAGCTGATATATTGTACAGCTGGGCAAACAATGCCTTCAGGCCGTCTGAAAGTTTTCACAGGAAATTAAGTGCTTTGGAGTTTGGGACAAAATATTATTTTATAAAACCAGGGTTATTTTGATAAGTGCTCATTTCAGCCTGCTAATTTCAGTTCTCTGCATCTTCTATCCAATTTGCTGCTTTTATTCTTTGTTTTAATGAACTATATACAGTAAATTTCTCAGTTGCTTTGCTGTGGGGTTTTTTTTCTTATTTTTTCACCAGTGAAATTGATGCATCAGTGTGAATTGTTTGGTCTCTGACCCATGGGGTCTTTTCTCTGTGCTACTTTTTGCCCTAATGTTCTGTAATCTGCAAAACATTTATTCCCATTCTAAAAGCCATGTCTAGATTTCTATTCCAAGGATACTTTATAAATCATGACAGTTTAAAAGCATGAGGATAGAAAATGGTGAGGGGTTCTGCAGCTTCTTTTTGTGCCTCTCATGGACAATGTACAGACTTAGGCAGATTAAAGTAGCATAATCTGTTTTTCCAGCTCCAATTTCATCAGACTAGTTAGAGATGCCTCCAAATCCTTTTGTATTCAGCAGAGAACACAGGTTCTTAAAAGCCATTGAGCTTCATGTGACTTAAATGCCTGCCTGAAGTTAAATGCCTTCTTAAAAGCTTGGAATGGAAAGAAACTTAAAATAAGTGCCTATGTTCCTCACAGCCAAAGATCTCATGCAGCTTAATTAAGAGGAAGTTTGTTAATTAGAGTAGCACAAAGTATGGACTCTTAGTGATCATGCTGAGGAAAAGAATTACAAAAAACAATTAACAGGATGAAAACTTTAAATACCAGAAAACTTCCTCTCCTTCCTCACTCTAATCCTAGGGGAAGACCCCTGACATTCTCAGGGACTGGGAGAGGAGAAAAGCCTGGTGGGAGAAAGAGTCAGTGACTGCATCAGATTTCTTTGCTTCTGATGTAGGGAGGGTGGACTGCCCAGAGAGGGAGTTTTTAGCATCATCATCCAATGCAGGATGCAATGCCACAAGTTTTATGCTGGTATCTTTTGTCTGAAATCTAAAGATTCACATCAAAAGAGAGCAGTCATAGAGAGCTATTCACATTAAATCTAAAAGCATTGAAGAAACCAATTAAGTGATGTATCTGACATCAATTTGGGATGCACTGGGTTGATTTCAACACCTAGATCAAAAAGAAAAACTTCTACATTTTCAAGGATCTGAAGGAGATCTGACTAGAATTGGTGTGATGAGCTGGGGAGACTGTGAGGGGTTTTGGGGAGCTGCACTTAATTCCCAGGGGTGGAAGGGAAAGGAGAAAACATCAGCCTCTTCCTCTGGAATGGTTCTGATGCCAGAATGATTTTTGCTTTTTCTTTTATAGCCCTCTCACATACTCTGTCATATAGCCTTGTGTACTCTCAGTGCTTTTAGCCCCACACTTGTACCTTCCCAAGGCTGAGAGCTCAGCTCAGCCCCACGGCACTGTTAAACCAGGAGAGCAAACATCCTGGGAGCCCCAGACACCAAGGGCCTCTCCAGAACACATTTGGGAACCTCAGCCAGGCCCAGCCAGGGGGAAGGTTCCTCACAACGAGGGCTTCACTCCAGCCTCTCACTGGGGAATCTCTGATAAATGTTAATTGTGCAAAGCCTATAATTGTGTGCATTTCAGTGTGATGGGGGCTGTGTGTGCATTTTGGGGCATTCCACCTGGACCAAGTGCTGGACCCAAGGATCCTGAAATAAATCCCGAGGTAAAAACCCCTTTTCCCCACAAATCATGTTTTGTTTTAATTTTAATGCCAGGGAAAGGCAACAGTTCCACTTCAGTGGGAAAGGAAAGCCCAGCTTGACCTTGCCCAAACATGAGGACAGAAGATGACATTAGGAAGATCCTCAGTGTCTTATTAGGCACTCAGATCCTTGTAGCAAGGAAAGGTTATGCAAATGAGTGTCTTTGTTCTTGTTTTTTTGGTTTTTTTTTTTCCTAGGCTGCTGACAGAAAACACTGGTGAGATTTGGGGGGAGATGTTTTAAATTAGAAACTTGGGAAGAGTTGACAGTTGCAGAAGGGCACTGAGGTCACCCAAAGACATCTGGTAGGGCTGTCAGTCAGGAACACGAAGCGATTTTGCCGAGCCTAGGGTAGGATAGAAAACTGAGCTGCACTGGAGAAGGAATAGATGAAGATCAGGGTTGAATTCTCAAAAAAGTAGCAAGGTTACAGATGTGAGCTACATCAAATTAGGCCCAGGGCCAAAAGTGCGCATCAGAAATGCTGGTATGCACAAATGTTTGTGAAAGTTGGAGTAAGTTCTGCATTTAAACATAAACCAAGTCAGCAAAAATTACAGGAGGAAAAAAAGGTACCTGTTGAGGACTGTTGCTTTTGGGTCTCTAGCAGACAGTGAATATAATCACCTCTGTTTATTTGTTTATTTCCTCCTTCCACCCTTGGATGTGTCTCCATTTCCTGCCCCTTCTCTCCCCACCACAGCATTTTCTGTGTTCAGGAGTATTCAGGTATGGGGTTTTTTTATTTTTATTTCCCACGCTTGTTGCCTCTTTCCCTGACTGCTCACACAGGCTTTGCTGAGAGCTTGCTGGTGACTGGAGTTGGGAAAACACCTGGAGATTGCTCATGTGTTAAAAAATCCTTACTTTGTTCACTGTACTTTGTCCTTACTTTGTCCATTGCTGTACTGACTTCAGTGCCTGGCAGTGGTTTCTCACACCAGCTGAAGGCTGCCCTGTGCAGGAACAGCTGGTTTGCAAAATGAGGCAGAAAATGTTTCAAGAACAGGCATTTATGGAGCACTGGATGGACAAATAACCAACCAAGCTGCCTCCTGATACAACAGAGGCAGAAAATTAAGTCTGAGGAGGTAGAAGGAAAACAAAGCTTTGATCTAAAGACTGGGATATTGTTTTTGAGCAAAATTATAAGTTCTCTTGTTATTTCTTTTTCCCTCTTTGTGCTAGTCCTCTGTTTGAAATGGAGATTACAACTAAATCAGCATGATCTGAATTGTTCTTCCAGACTAATTCACCTTAGCCCAAGGATATAGTTAACTGTTTACAGCACTGAAATTCATCACTGTAGAAGTGTCTACAGCTGGAGATGATCCTGATCCAAAACTGAAATCTGTGTGTTTGGGGCAAGCAAAGTATCTGATCCAGCCTCAGAACTGAACACTGCTTTTCTTGTGAGCTCAGGTAAGCCTCAGATCCAGATCCAAGGAGAATCTTGAGCCTTGTCTGTTGTGGTTTAACCCTGACAACGAAGCACTGTGCAGCTCCCTGCTCGCTGTCCCCAGCACTACCCAGCAACAATCAAAGCAGTGTGTTATCAACATCATTCCCTTTCTAAATCCAAAACACAGCACTGCACCAGCTACTAGGAAGAAAGTTAGCTCTATCCCACCCAAAACCAGAATGCTGTCCCCTCAAAGGGTTATGTTTCAAGTGCTGAGCTGTGGCAGCTGAGGATAAATTGGATCAGGAAACAAAGCTGACAACAAAGCACTTTGCTTTAATACAGAAACAGCTTGGAAATCAATCTGGCTGAAACTTTAACATGGCTGCAATGACATTTCTACAAAAGATTCCTTTGCTAGGCAATCATGCATTGGCTCCTCTTAGGGAAGCAGAATTCTTGGTCATATTGCAAATATTCACAAGGATAAAGCAAAAAATATAGAATATGCTATGAGTGTGGAATAGCTGTAAGGACATGAATGAAATTGTAAGTGAGATTTCTGTGGAATCCTCACATTCTGTCAGGACTAATTACTCCCTGTCTGGATGAATGGTTCTCACCTTTGTTATGGTGTTGCCTTTCCCTGGTATTAAAATTAAAACCCAAACACGGTTTATGGGGAAAAGGGGTTTTTACCTTGGGATTTATTTCAGGATCCTTGGGGGCAGCACTTTGTTCAGGTGGAATGCCCTGAAATGCACACAATTGCAAAACTAACATATTTATCAGAGATTCCCCAGTGAGAGGCTGGAGTGAAGCCCTCGTTGTGAGGAACCTTCCCCCTGGCTGGGCCTGGCTGAGGTTCCAAAATGTGTTCTGGAGAGGCCCTTGGTGTCTGGGGCTCCCAGGATGTTTGCTCTCCTGGTTTAACAGTGCCGTGGGGCTGAGCTGAGTTCTCAGCCTTGGGGAGGTACAAGTGTGGGGCTAAAAGCACTGAGAGTACATCAAACTATAAAAGAGTATGTGAGAGGGGTATAAAAGAAAAAGCAAAAATCATCCTGGCATCATCTGCAGCTACCAAACCCACCAGAGAACTTAATTGAGCTGCTCCATCTGACACATGTGAGAGGAAAGTGCCTCTTGCACATCATTTTCAAACAGTGCACAGTGCAGAGAGCAGCTCCAACACCAGCAGCAGTTTGTGAAGTGCTGTGCTTGCATGGTGAGGGGATCAGCCATGGGAGAATGCATGTCTTGGCTGAGTGCAGCAATAAAACATCCTTGTGGTGAGTTGGATGCACAGGCTCTGCCAAGGGTCACTATCTCAGCTCATGTTCAGGAGTTTGGGAGGGTTTCAGCCCCATCCTCAGTTGATCATTGTCATCTATTGAAAATCAATGACTTGACACCAGTTGCTCTCTGGGGATACATTACTTCATCTCTGTGAAAACCTCTGATTTCCTCTGCTTCAAAATCACTTCAGAACACCTATATCATTTATCTAGGTTTATTACTTAATAATTTTGCCTCTTTTCTTTGTGGAAAAGCCATCATGGAAAAAGTTTTCTACTCTCAAAGTGCTCCTTCACATCCCTCTAAGAATGTGCTCCAGTCTTAAGACAGGTTTTATATGGAGCCCATTTTTCACTGGAGCATGCATCAAACACCAAAATGAAATCAAAGAGTTGGGGGGAAGCAGTGAATAAAACTGTGAAGGGCTCATAACCAAACCAACAGAGGGAGGTGGGAGTATCGAGATGATGTTGGCCTGGATCTCAAAGTTAATGACTGCTTGAGATTGCTCATTCCTAACCTTTGACATCTATATCTCTTTTCCTTCCTGTTCTTTAAAACCTTCTGCACCATAACAGATCAAAAAGGCATTTTGTGTCATAAATTTAGCCCAGACTTTCTCTTTCTTCAGGATACCTGCACCTCATAAAGGGAAACAAGTGAAACAAACCCCAGCACACCTCAAATCCTGTTTTGATGTGCAGGCACAGGCTCAATTATTATTAAAATGAGGTTGGTTAGTAGAAAACAGCACAGGGTATTTGCACATTTCTTTTTGTTTTGACAGACATCTCCAATCTCTGTTGAAGATCAAGGACAGGCATATATCTGTCCCATCAGAAATGCTTTCCATCAAATTTTTTTATATGGCACTGATAAACTAATACTGAAAGTCATTTGAACATTCATTAATATTGTGTTCTGGAATGTTTTTTATTTACTCATTAAAAGAAATGTGATGCCAGATTTGTAATTTTAAGAGATAATAGTCTTGTCTAGATACATTTACATTACAAGGTATAGAATTCTATTTCTCTGGGATGACACCTCAGCTGTAAGATTTTTTTTGTCTGACAGTCATTTTTTCTCTTCTTTAACTCAGAACTTCCCAGAATTAGAATAGTTGTTCAAAAATAGTCAGTTCATGTGAATCTGAATAAAGGCATTTTAACCACTGTGCCTAGATCAGCATCTCACTGGCTTTCTGAGATGTTTCAGCTATTAAACTCAGTAATATTTTCCCTAAGTTGCTGTGTTTCTCCCAAACAATCTTGGTGTCATTACCTCATTCTTGCTACCTTTTGATAGCAACTGCAAAGTTGTCCTACAATCCTAGAGAAAACATATCCAAGGAAGAAGCTTGTAATTTTATTCTAATCTACAAGAATTAAATACTGAAAATCCATACTCTTCATCAAAAGACTCACAATGTGCTGGTAGGAGGAGCCAGAGTGAAATAAGTGTAGAAATCCTTCCTGGACATGGCCCCTTCTGCTAAGATTTCACTTATTCTTTCAACATTATTCACTTCACTGGAATTGGAAATACTTAAATGAGGTAGAAATAGTGGGACTGAAGCCACATTCCTATTTCCTGTAGGAATCAGAAATATTTCCCCCCATGTTTATACTTAATTAATAAAACCTTTGCAGCTTTCTCTAGCAGGAAAGGAACTTTACATTTCTTCCAACACTTTTATGAGCAGCTCCAGAATAAAACTTTGGGTGAGATATGCTTTTGGTTTATTTAAAGGTGCTGCCTGTTCTGTGAATGTGATCACTGAGAGTCTCTCCCTGGACTTTGCTGGGGTTAAATTCCAGATAGATTTGCAGAATACCCCAGTGAACACAGTGCCTGCTTTCCCAGCAACTCTTTACCTAAAATCCCAAGGAGGGCAGACTGGAGCACTGTGTGCACACTTTTGAATAAGGCAAAGTGCATAACATCCTTTATCAAAATTCTTTCCATTTCTAATGGCTTAAACCAGTATTATACTCGAATTTTGCAACAGAATTTTCCCCCCATTCCAAGAGAAAGTCAGGAGCATGTTCCTTCTGATCTGTTTTCATTAAAATGTTTTAAAGATCTAGGGAGTCACTACCTTAATCTGTATTTGGCTAATTAGGGACACCTCAAAGCATGTCAGAGCATTAGACACAATCTAAAAAATATCAATGTTTAAAATCATTGGCCTGCATTAGGTGAGATTTCTAAATATGTTCTCCTGTGCTTTCTCACTTTTGCTAAATATTCCCTTTTTTTTTCCTTTCAGACAGGATTGCTTCTGCACCGAGTCAGAGGCTGTATTCCCACTCACTCTTTCCTTAGGTATTTGTTCCTAACAGTAATTTTTTGTTTCTTTCTGGTTTATTCTTATTTATTTTGATCCTGTGGAGTGATCCACATTGGCTTTGCTGCCAAGAGGTTTCATCTTGTGAACGAATTCCTCACTCCTTTCATAAGCTTGATTTATGACTTGCCTTTGAACCTACTCATTTTATCTTGTACCAGCTGTGGATTTGAGACAGAGCTGCACTAATTTGTCATCTTTTGCTACAAAAAGTTTTCTCTTCTGTGCTTCCCTTTTCATTCACTGTGAAGTGTACAGCTTAGACTAAGACTGACTTATAACTGACTGTTGTTTTTCTTTCAATATTTTTAATATTTAAAATTTACTTGAGCTCTGTGAAGAGATAAAAATTTGGCCACCCTAAGGCCTTTTCCTGCCATGCACTTAAGAGTGGGACTTGATGAACTTTTTGGGTCCCTTCCAGCTTGGAATATTCTGTGATAATCTGAGATAATTGGGAAAATCAATTGCTAAAAAATAATGAATTCAAAACCACCTGTTTGGCATAGCCCTCCTTATTCTATGGGAATATAAATGTAGTCAAAAGGAGGTGATTAGCAATTATCTTCATTAAAAAGAGTCTGAGTCTCTAGACTGTGATGTAAAATGCTGTCTACATCCTCGTGATGTTCTGTAGGGGCTGCTCCCTTTCTAAACTGAATTTCTTTTGAGGGTGTCTTCCATTGAGTCAACCTCTGTCTTCAGCAGCCCTGAGAAAATTTATGCCATGATTTACTTTTTAATTACTTACTTGGATAGGTTTTCTGTGAGCTTTCTTACTTGGCTAATAGTAAGATATGAAGTTAAGCCACACATGTGATTTAAACTGTAAGACAGAGCAGCCCAGAGGTTCATATTGCCTTCACTACATTTAATTTAGCAAGGTTTTGCAGAAATGGTTTTGGAGCAATGTAGATTTTATCATTAAAGAAGTAATAATAATTTTTTAAAAGGGTTCATTGATATGCCCTTACCTTGTCCCACAAAAGATATTTTCTCAGATATTGCCTTCAAAATCTGCTTTACAGTTTGGCTTGTGGACCTAAATAATCATTAGATATACTTTGGGGAGTGGAGGATTGCCAAGAAGTAGATGAGCAATGGAAAGTAAAAGCAGGGGGAGAAGGATATCAAGGCAAGTAGAGAGTGAGAAATTTTCCAGGACAGGAAAAAGGAAGAGGAAAAAAGATTAAAAGAACAAAAAATTAGTCATTATATCTTTGAAAGCTTTTGTGGGATAAAAAAGTGCATGTAACAGAAAGATATTGAAATTGAAAGGGCTTTTTTTTTTAATTAGGATACTCTCCTGGTTTTATGTGGGATAGTGTTAATTTTCTTGTTAGTTTCTGGCAAATGGGCAATTTCACAACCCTGGAAATGAATCTTTCCAAATGCACTCTGAACAGGGAAAAAATATAGTTTCATTCATCTAAAAATTAGGTACACTTATCAATATTTTATAACTTTGTACTCTGCTGCAAAACATTTTATAGAAGTCCTTGAGAAAGGTTTGCATTGTAAGCAGATAAGCAATTAAGGAAAAAGAGTTTGTTACCATAACAGCTTCTTATTGACCCTTTTATTGAACACAAGGATCTCAGAAGTACCTTATATTTTAATGGTATTTTACAGAGTTGTAATGTAGACAGAGGAAGTGATACATGAAACCACTTTTCATATTTAGTTGAAAAAAAGGACACATTCAGCTTCTGAAAAGCAGTTTTCTTTGTGCTATACTTAAGGTCTCCTTTTCCCCCTTTGAAAGCATGCAAATATTGAGAAAAAAAAAATTTAAAGGTATTTATTTGCTACTCCCTGGCTCTGGTCCCTATTCTTCCTTTGGTGTATGAAGAGAAGCAGATGCTCCTGCTGCTGGTCAAAAAGATATTGTGAGGGTTGTGAAGGACTTCTTGGTGAATTCTCCTTGTGTCCTAATGGGGCTGAAGAGGCAGCAGGGCTAAAACCAGACTCAAAGAAGTCACATTTCTCACAGCAGCTTGTCCTAAAAACCATGGGGAGACCATTCTTGAGCAGCCTTGCCAGGACAGGGCTGTGCACATCTTTTAATGTGCACTCCCCTGCATCAGATTGATGCCAAGCTCTGCTCCTGAACTGCATGGAGCCCTCTGGTCCTGTATTCAGCTGATGCCTTAAATGGCTCCCTAGAAACAGAGAGCAGACAGGAATAAAGGAATCAAGGAGGGATTGATTGGAAAGGCCTTCAGAGGTACACTCTGGGCTCCAGAGGCTCCTGCCTCAGTGCATCCCAGCATGGACAAGGACAGCTCCCGAGTCCTTCCCACTTGGATCTCAGCATCAATTCCCCAAGCAGAAGCCAGGCAAGGATGGAATTTGCCCAAGCTTGCCCCCCTGTCCCCAAGATTGTGGTTTGCAGTTGTTGTGCCTAGGAGGGTCTGGGTGTCCTTGGAGAGCTGGAGAGGCTTTGTTGTGTGTGTGAGCATGAGAGAACAACACTGAACGAGCTCCAGGGAACTGCAGAGTGACACTGGGCAGGGCAGGGCTGGGAACATAGAAAAGTTAAACCCTAAGGCATCCCAACCACCACACACTGTTGTCCCAGCACTGCTGAAGAACATGTTATAAAACCACTAAGTGCATTTCACTGAATAATTCCTATTAAAAAGCTCAGAATTTCATGGCAGCCTTCTCTGAAGCGTGACAAGTGTGAGCTTTCAGTGCTGTGTACCCCGAGTCAGGAGATCACTCAGTTTAATTTTGGGTTTTGCCCAGGTCTAGCCCAGCCAAGCTTGGCCTTTCTTTAGCTGCAGTAACCCTGTTGGGTTATTCAGCTGCACCATCAGAGCCCCTGGGGAGCAAAGAGGGATTTGTGTGTTTGGACAGGGATTTCCTCAGGGTGTGGGAACAAGGCTGATGGGATCTGACAGCACCCGTGGGGACAGGCTGAAGGCATGGGCAGCAGGAGGATTTGGAGTTTAGTCACAGCAGAAGCACAGAGTGTCTGAGACCATCCATCCATCACCGTGACAGTTCCCTGGAGCTGCTTCCCTTCTCCTTTGTTAATCCATGCAAAGGATCAGCCTGAGACGAGCCCAGACCTTTGCTGGCCACAACCTGATGCCTTCAAGCCTTGTACTGCAGTAGCTTCTGCAGAAACCCTGTTAAGCTCATGCTCAGATTGCCTTTAGTGGCATGTAGTTCATTCCTGCTATCTGTTGAATTAGCTATTACTTTTTTTTTCCAATTAAATCAATTATTAATGCTCTGTGTTGGGTTTGAAGGGCATTAGGATATTCTTGCAGCCTGCACATTTCAGACATCTAGACAACATTAAATGTTAGGTGCAGGTGGGGATTTCTTTTTTTTCCTGTTTTAGCTTTATCCTTTTTTAATTAGGGTCATGTATCTTATGTATGTCTTGTAAATATTATAGGGAGGCTTCCTGTCTGTGCCAGTCCTGCAGCATCAGGACCTCAGTAAAGGAGGGTTTAATGGTGACAGCAACAAGGAAAAGAGATCCTGACCCTTCCCAAAGCTTTGCTTTTGTTACTGATGGCAAACAAGAAGAGGAGGTAATTTGGAGAGAAGAAAGGATACAACAAAAGTAAGACAGGAAAAATGCAGGCAAGAGTTTTTACTGAAATCTTCCATTTTGTGAAGGGTGATGCTTGCCTGTTTATACATGAAACCTAATTTTGCTGAGGAGTCAGGTGTCTCTGGGCTGGTTTACCCCTCATGAACCATGCTAGGATGGTGGAGGCACACATGGACATGCAAGCTATAGGAATATTAGGTTACTATATGAAATAATCTGCAAACAGTCTGACAACACAGATTATGAACTTTATTCTGAATCTTTATTTTTTTTTCGGTTGAACAAATTCCCTTTTCCTGCACTCATTTCCTGATGGCAGCACTCAGAGATATTCTGAGCTTCTGCTTCCTTTAATTGACTAAGAGGTGACGAATAGCAAATCTCCAAGGAAGACCCCATTTAAAGGCCACATTAGTGCAGAGTCTTCAGCTCAGTTAATAATAAACCTTACTCCTCCTCTTTACTGAGGAGCCTTTTCAGGTGGTTTTTACCCTCCCAAATTAAAATATTAGTAAGGCACATGCAAAGCTTGGAGTCTTTTGGGTTTGCATTTAGCAGTTCCATGAATTTTGTTGCTCTCTCACTCCTATCCTGGCTGACAAATCTTTAGTCATAACAGCAGTTCTCTCTCCTCAGCTATTATTTCAGAAGATGATTTAAGAAAGCACCTCATAGCCTTAATGAGGACAATAAATGATTCCAGTGGAAATGATATGCAAATATTTTGTTTTAGTGCCCTGCTGAATCAGGTTTGCAAGCCTTATTTCTAGCCTCAGTGGCAGAACCACAATTTTCCTGCTGCTGACCACTTTCCCTCACCAAAGAGGATTCATTTGGCAACAGCTAATGCTTTCCCAATAACCTACAAGGCACTCCAGCCAACATTTCTGTGCTTAGTAAATATGCTGTTGGGGTGCTAAGAGGAGTAATGAATCCTTAAGTGTACATAAAGAATGATTTATTGCATAATGTGACTTTACAGCCCACTACGGGAAATAATTAAATTCCACTAATTACAAAATTTAATAGTCAGTCCAGCCTAGGAAACAGCAGCATGAGCAAGCAGATTGGCATTCCAAAAGAATGAACTACATGAGAAGCAGTTAGCTGAAAATCAGTTTATCATTTAACCCCAGCTCAATTCAGAGATCTAATTCATGATAAAGTTATTTTGAATTAAGTTTTTTTTTTTTTTCCCCCAGGGTCAATTTTCTAAAAAATTGGAGGAAACGGGGTCATTAAAGGATTGAGTAGAAGCATAGTAAGAAAGTTCATCTTCAGATTCACCACATTTCTGGCAGAGTCCCTCAGGAAGAAAAAAAAAATTCCTTTAGTCCATGTTGTGGGTGGGCTTTTAATGGGTTTGTAATAATTTTGTTTCCCTCTATGGAGCACAAAGACACTGTAGAGGTGTCAGGTGCTGTTTTCTACACTCCATGCCCTCCTTTGGGCTGTGTGAGTGATTGGTCCCTGCCAGAACCAAATCTGTAAATGAGGAGAGCCAAGGGCAGCGTTCCTGCCTGGAGATCTCCAGCTGGAGCGTGGACAGGATTTATTTAACCCTTGGAAACCTGATTCACCAGTGAGGATCTTAACAAGGCTGCACAGGCTGGTGAGGGCTGCAAGAGTGAGATACAGAACTCAGGAGACAGATTTTAGAGCAGGATGTGTTAAATCAAACAGGAAAATTGCCAAGGACGGTTTTGGTTTGGTAGAATGGTATTTAACAGGGAGTGGAGAGTTGATATAGAGGATTTGGTGCTTAGCAAACTGAATGGGATGCAAAAAGAGATTATGTGGGGTGGTCTGTTCAACCTTCTGAGTGACTCTTGTGCTTTTTAAGAGTAACTTTTTGGCAGATTATTTGTTTTGTCCTGGGCTTGGGAAATTAACACCGTGTTTCACTGACCAAAAAAAGTTCCAATGTAACAAGAGTCGGATGGGGAGAGCAGATTGTCAGCAAATTGCCAGTGGGTGTGCAAATAGTGGCGTGGGTGTGGTGAAACTGCTGCTTTTGGGTGCATGAATGCTGCAGAAGAGAAGGTGTTAAATGATAATGCTGCCCAAAGCTGATGAATTCCCTTGGAGAACGAGATAACTTCAAGAGCACAATCAGCTGCCCAAGGGCTTATTTAAACACAACTGCTACATTTACTTCCACAACTTTACAAATTCTCACCCTGATGAGACTGGAAAAACAACATTTGGGCTAGTAAAGGATACCAGATTCACAGGACTGAAAATTGTGCTCTTGACTTATCAAGACTTAGGAGGAATGTAGTCTTTTTGAAAGTATGGAACACACCAAATATTTTTATGGAACACACCAAATATTTTTATGTATTTGAAGCCAAAGGCAATATTTCAAAACAGAAGTTCCTCAACAAGCTTCACTGGGGTTTGCAAACAGCTGATCAGGGATTAAGATTTTTTTTTTCTTCTTAAATATACTGTAAATTTAAGGTTTTTATCAAAGGTTTTTTTTTCTTTACCCAGCTCAAACCAGAAAAATAAACCCAACCTTATTTCAGAATGAAAACATATGTTATTAAATGCCATTTGGCCTCAGCATTACAGCTCTAGCCAAGCTGGATGATGTAAATTATTTTCATCTCTCTCATCTGGTGCTTTCCTAACTTGCTTGCTATAAAATCATCAGTAAAGTAGGAATGCCAAAAAATTATCTACCTTAAGTTCTTTGTTAATTAGTCCAATTCCATCAGGTCCTAGGATTTACATCTCCTGTATGGAAAATGGATTTGTTTTCTTTTCTACCTGCTAGTCCCCATGCAGATGGAGATAGCTGCAGTTTTCCTTCTCTGCAGTTTCAGTGTTGGCTGGTTATTTAAAGGAGCTTTTAAAAAACAAGAGAAGCCAAACTGATGCATAGAAACCAGGAGGGAGTTCAGTTGTGTGATGGCATTTGCATGTTTAGTAAGTTCAAGCCTAGGGTAGTCTTTTCTAACCCCTACATTTCCCAGGATCACAAACACAAGGCTGAAGTTGGTCATTTTTTACCTCTGTTTACAAACTGGCTGCAGCAAACTGCGATTCACTTAAATAAATATGCTCATTGCTGTTGGTTTAAATAAATACTTGCAAAACAAGGAGGGCAAAACCTGAGCTTTTCTAAGCAGCTAGAGTGCAAATGGATCTCGGTTGGTACCATCTGGTGGTAAATTCAGTAGTTCAGCAGTTCAGGACTACTCAGCACTTTGATATTCACACTGCTTGTGATGACAAGCAGTCCAAGTGCTGTTTCCATGTCCTAAAGGGGAGACTATCACTTACATCAAGGTTTTCTTGGAAAAGGTTAAATAGGAAGATTGTTACAGCTTTAGGTAACCTTGCCACTGACTTCCTTTCCAAACTGAAAAATAGCTTTTCCTCCAGCTGCAGCCAAAGCTGCTCACCTCATTGATGGATGCACCCAGCCAGCAGCTGGGGAGTGATACAGTGAAGGACCATCCAGAGGATTTAGCTGATATACGAGCACTGGCCTGAAATTTGTGGCTGACCAGACCCTGAGACAGCCTGGACTGAAGTTCACGATTTGTCTGATGTTATCACCACAGGATGCTGTTGATATCACTCTGCCACTCATGTTCTGTGGCCTGTGTATGTTGAAGAGAAGCAGCCTTGGTTCTCAGGGCCTTTCCACCAACAATCAGAGCCTGTTGATTGAGTGACCAGAAATCAGAAGGCTTTATTATGAATGATATTTAGATTAGATATTAATATAAAAAAGGAGGATAGAAAGAGAGAGAGAGAGAGAGATTCCTTCAGCCTGCTCATCTGCTGGAATCTTCTCTGTCTGTCTGTGTGAACAGAACAGAACCAGTGTGTGTCTACCACACAAGTTATGAAAACAAATCCCAAAACACAAGTTCTTCTCTGGCCAAAGAGATAAGAAGAAAAACAATCTGAGATATTTACGTTTTTCTCAAACTGAAAACAATCCAACAGATTCAAGGCTGCAAGAACCAGTGAGGCACAAAAGTGCCTAAAGAAATCTTTTCAGGGTTAGCAACATTTGCACTCGTGTATTTTGGGTTATTTGGGCTTGATCACATCCTGTGTCACAGGAACTGCAGAGGTCACATACCTTAAACAGTCTCACTTCATTTGTCACGTAGACACTGTTTCTCCTCAGCAAGGTTTCTCTTCAGAGTCTTTAACTTAATATCCACTTAGATTCACCTAGATTTTTGCAGATTAGCAAATATGAAAAAAGTTCCTTGCATAGCGTGGGCCCAAGGTAAGTAACCAAGGTTAAAGTGGAATATTGCTGTGGTAAAGAAGGATGTAGAATTTACCAACAAAGGAATTGTAGAGGGGCTTGGAGTTAAGCTACCCATAAATGTCTTTGCTCCAAGACCCAACCTGTAGTCTTCTTATTTATTAAACAATCAAGATATATTTCAAATATATCTATTTATATTTATATATTTCAAATATATACCTATTTCATGTATACTATGCTATTTGCACAACTTGGCAGATTTTCTTTTACCCTTTCCTAAGGTCACAAACCCAGCAAAACTGAACCTTCAGGAGTGTTGAGCAAGTTCACTGCTGGTGTTCATTCAAGCTCAATTTAAGGATGGATGTGAAATGATTAGATAGTTTCATATCTGCTCCCAGGCAGGTGGCATCCTGTGTGTGTGTGTGTGTGCAGGGAACCAACTCCCCTGGCTGTGCCACGGTGATCTGAGCAGCTTTTACAGTAAAACAGTGTCTGTAGGCAGTGTGTGCACAGATGAGGAGTGCAAAGCTCTTTTTAACTCTCCAATGCACCCAGAAGCTAACTGTGGGTAATGATTTGCCAGGCTAAACACTAACATGCTCCTCACCTCCTGGTGAAAAGCCTGATGGGGTTTGCCAGCCAGGCACTTGTCAATCAAATGGGGATGTGTCTGTCCCCTTTGCTTCCAGAACAGGCTGATCCTCTGCTGCTGCTGCTGAATTAACATCTCTGCTGCTTCGTTCTTATGGTTCTATATGTTTTCACAGGGAGTATTTTCCTCTTGAATATTGTTTAGCTGCCCTGTCTCAGGTGCCTTGCTCTTGCATCCCGAAATGATTGTATCCAAGCCTTTGATTGTCTCAAAAATCCATTATTTCTGGGGAGATCTCAGCTGCACTCCAGCTGAAGCTGGCAAGCAGATGATGGATTGCTCTCATCAAACACTGATACTCATATTTTAAACAGTGCCCCCAGCTTTCAAGATTCAAAGTAGGATTCAAAGTGAGAAGAGTGGAGGACTGGAAAGGTCAAATCTTGTCGTGGCCCATAACTACAACCAGGTCATGACTAAGTCATGAATCCTTCACCAATGTTTATGAAGGCTCTTTCCTTCTTCTGTTCTAGTAAGGGAAAGCTTCAGATGCTTTTACTGTTGTGTAAAGTGTGGGGTTTTTGTATAACAACAGAGAAGGAACTTCTAATCAGGTTTAAACCTGCAAGTTTCCTCCTGGTGTGTATAAAATTCTCTTATTATCTGTGTGTTTTAATGTTACATTGGAGTCCTAGCATAAATATAGTCTAAATAATTAACAGTAATTTCTTTAGCTTGGGTCAGGAAAGGTAAATCATTATTTTTATAGAAGAGGAAAAAGTGGTTCTAGCCCTGAAAGTAGTTTTACATGAAGCACTTAAACTAGAACTCTCACAATGCACAACAGTGCCAGGAATTGCACCATGCTTTTATCAAGCACCCTGGTTTCTACTGAAATTACATCTGGCATCAGAGTTTTCATTGGTTTTTTTTGCAACTGATAACCTGAGGGCTTTGAAAAGGCTAAATAATTTTAAATTGTTATTCTGCTGTGGTGATTTGATTGCACTTCCTCACGTTTTGTTCTGCACTATTCCTGAGGCATTTTGCTAAGCCACTGTCGCTGGTCTGTGGGCAGAGTAAGTTTTAATGAATGTCTATTTTAGACACAATGCCAAAAGAAGGAAAGCAAAAAAGGCAATTTTCTCTCAGTCTTTGAAAGGAAATCCACTAACTGGGACTTCTCCCCTCCTTGGTTTACTGCTAAATTTAGTGTAAGTCATTGTGAAACAGTTCTGTTTCAAAAAGGAGACATTTGGTGCCACTTGCTCACCAAAGGGGCAAACAAGGCTGCTGATGTGGAACAGGAGAGTGTGGCTCAGCTGAACATTTGCAGTGACACATGCCACGGTCCTGAAGAGAAAAACACCCTGCAAACCCTGCAGTACTGCCAGGGCTGTGATGTTTCCGTGGAGGTGATGTCTTTCCCTGGTCTTAAAATTCAAACCAAAACATGGTTTATGGGGAAAAGGGGTTTGTATCTTAGGATTTATTTCAGAATTCTTGGGTGCAGCACTTGGTCCAGGTGGAATGCCCCAAAAATGCATTCACACCTCACACTGAATGCACACAATTATAGGCTTTGCAAAATTAACATATTTATCAAAGATTCCCCAAGGAGAGGCTGGAGTGGACTCCCTCTTCTGAGGAACTTTCTCTTTGGATGGGACTACTTTTACAGAATGTGTTCTGGGGAGGCCCTTGGTGTCTGGGGCTCCCAGGATGTTTGCTCTCCTGGTTTAACAGTGCCGTGGGGCTGAGCTGAGTTCTCAGCCTTGGGGAGGTACAAGTGTGGGGCTAAAAGCACTGAGAATACATCAAACTGTATAAAAGAGTGTGTGAAAGGGGTATAAAAGCAAAAAATCTTTCTGGCATAAGAGGGATCTTCATCCTCACACAGGAAATTCTCTGTGCATGGAGAGCACCTGGGGCAGGGGGAGCATGATCCAGCTGCACTCAGTGGCTTAAATTGTTCAATGATTTTCGGATTCCATTGATGCCAGAATGATTTTTTGCTTTTTCTTTTATATCCCTCTTACATACCCTTTCATATAGTTTTATGTACTCTCAGTGGTATTCCCTTTTTCAAGGCAGTGGTGCCCAGGCTGCTGTCAGAGAGCCCCTGCTCATCCCCAGGCATCTCTCAGCAGCCGTGACACCAAGGAAATCACAGCTTGCCACCTCTTTGGGAGCAGAGTCACCTTGGAGGATCTGTGCCACCTTCCTTTTTCTCCCTCAGAAATGCCCTTTAGTGTACCTAAGCCTGTTGTATATTTTCTTTTTTTATTATTTTTTTTCCCCTGAGTGACTAGCAAGCTGCAATTCGGTTTTGCTTGCGTCGCTGTCAAAAGCAGAAATGGTTTGGATGCAAATTTTAACCTTAAATTGACTTGAAACAAGATGAAACTGTGTAAAAGAAGATCAGCAGATGCACAAAAAGCAACAGCCTCTTTTTTTTTATAGGTGACTTCCCTATTATTATATGTGATAAAGTATGTCATTTGTTCAAACTACTTATATATTAGTAATATACAATTTAATCAGAGTAGCTATATATTAGTAAATGCTAACTTCCATTTATTTACTGAATTATTCCTTTCCACTTGTAATTTGCATCAAATTCTAGCTGATATTTTGGCTTTAATCAGGGAGGCCTAAAAATAGAATTCTAAATTTGCAATTCAAACTAAGAGTTTAACAAGGGTCTGACATTTTTTGTAGGCATGATATTGCTGGGAAAAAAAAAAAAAAGGAAAGGTTAAAAAAAGCAGCTTATTCTAAAAAAGGGAAGTTTTACTTTTAATTAATGAGTTGTCTTTCCAGGGTCCAAATTATCCTGAATTATGGGACTGCTAATTCTCACTCCTCATTTAGAGCCATACCTTTTGAGGAAAACAGTTCTGCCAATTTCTCAATACCTCAGAAAATTCTCTACTTTAAATTACTCTCTGAACTGGTTTACTTTAATGAACTGACATGGGGAAAAAATTTAAAAAAATCGAACTTCATAGCAAGTCTGTGTGCCAAGAGGATATGGCTGGAAAAAGCTGGTTTAAACTCTTCAAAGAGTTTAACCTACTCTCATTTGAAACTTCTGCTTTACTGGTTCAAAAATCTATACAGGTCAGAGAATACTGCCTCGATTATTTCATTTAAATTTTAGAAAATATAATGAGTGACAGGTAAGGAAGCAAAGGATTTATTGTTATTTAAATTATGCTGATACATTTCTCTGATGTCAAAGAAATAATTTTGTTTAAATTAAATTCAGTTGAAATCTTAAACAGACATTATTATATTAAATGTTTCCTTAACCAAGGTTTCCACATCAATATTATACTTTTGCATGTGCAGTGTCTCCCAGAAACTTCATTATTTTCAGCCCAGAGGCTTCCACTTTGGGAGAATTTTGATTCTGAAGAACAATTGATCTTTCCCATGAGAAGAAATTAGTTTATTTAAAACAAAACAAAGCCAACAGAAAAACAAGCAGAACACCCCAAACAAGAGCTCACTACTCTGCTTAAATTTAGCCTGAGTGGAGATCAAGGTACACAAACACCATCTGAGAGATGCTAAAGATTTTATTCTAAATTCAGATGAATATTAACACAGTAATAATAATAATAATAGTAATAATAAAAAAATTAATAAATAACAATAAAATAATAAACAATAGAAGTTGCTGTGAATGGTTTGTGCTGTGCTCACTCTGCAGAGATTTTGGCAATAAAACAAGGAGTCCTAGGAATTAGCAAACTCTTCATTATTATCATTCCAATGGCTCCCCAATGGGCACTTGGAAAAAAACCACAAACACTCTGAGCAGTAAATGTGAACACACCTCTGCTTTTCCCTGGAGGTTGATAATTCACCTCTGCACACACGAAGTACCAGAAGGCTCTAATCTCTACTAAACTAAGGAATTTCAGCTTAAATCTTCTTTTCTTTCCAGAAAAGCCTCTTGATGGAAGCACTCTGGCTAAGCTGCAGGCTACATTCTTTTCCCAGCTGGGTCACTGTGGTGAGACAAGGAAGAAGGAAAAAAATCCTGGAGGACTTCCTCCAAGGGGAAAAATATCCAAGGTGAAATGACAGTCAGAGAAGCAAGGTTTGTGGAAAAAGAACCAAATCTCCTTGGCACCACTGGCCACACAACTTTGGCTCTTTGCAAGCACTGTTTTGAACCTTTCTGAGCTCTTCTGCAAGCTTCATTTAGCAGCTTTTTGTAGCTAAAGAGGTCACATATATGCTGAGGAAACTCACTTGCACAATATTCTGCAGCTTTTATGCCATGACATCTTTTTGGCATTTTAGCCTTGTTGTCCCTGAGGCCTGCAGGACATAGGACCATGAGTAAGCTCAAAATAAATAGAATAATTCAGTACCCTCAAACTTAAACAGCCAAAGGTCATGACTTGTCTCCCTCCCCCTGTGCTCTCTGCACAGCTCAAGTTGAGTTTATTTTTTTTTTAAATGTGGTGATATTTTTTTTCCCCAGATAAATATGTGAATCCCTCTATTTGCTTCCACAGAAACGAGTTTCAAAAATGTTCTCAGTTCATTGATCTGGAAACATCTTTTCTTTATTATTATTAAAAAAATGCCAGCAGAGATCCTCACAAGCATGTGAGGATTTCAGGAGACCCAGAACAGTCTTGGCCACATCATTCCTGGAATGACTTCTGTGCCTCCTCCACAATATCCTGAAACACCAAAGGATTTCCCTGGCTTTTATTCTCCCTTTGAAGCTGTAAACACCAGGTTAAATTATTCTTGTGCTGAATTCCTTGTGCCTTCCCCCATCCATGGGAATAGGGAGGAGCAGCCATGCCTGGAGATGAGCAGGATTTTGGGGCACAATCCCTTGGCTCTGTTCATCCTTAGCTTGGACTTTGCAAGAAAAAAAAAAGCCACTTTTACCAAAAACTGTAAAAGCAGGAGGAAGATTTAAGCAGCTAAGCTCAGAAGGGCATGATAACAATAGAGCAGCTGGTGGTTCTCACAGGATTTATGACAAGGTTAAGTAGCCCAGTAAAGGGGTTCAGCACAAATTTCTCTTTCTTCCTCATCTCTTAGGTTTCCCCTAGCCCCAGCAGCAAGCAGGCTTTAAATCAGAGTATTATATCCTTGCAGAGAAACCCCACCAAGCAGAAAAAAGGTTTAGGATGAACCAGGAAAAGAACAATCTAATTGTCTGTAAAAAGCAATACTCCTCCTGTAATGAATATTGCACACATTTCTGTCAGGTTCTTACTTGGTATACTTGGTTGTTAATAATTTCAAGTATATCAGAAATTGAGCACTTTGGGGTTTTGTTTTGTTGGGTTTTTTTTTATTGGTTTTATTTGGTTTGGTTTGGTTTTTTTGGGTTTTTTCCAGTTGTTTTTGTTGTTGTTGTTTGGGGTTTTTTTTTAAAGAATCTGTGAGATTTAAAATGACACAAAATTGTAAAGCTAGTACACCCAGGGTATAGGAACAATTTAAATCTGCAATCATCTTTTTGGTGTTGCTGAAGCCTGAAGTGCTGTCCCTTTTCTAGTTAGGGGGTGTCACCTCTTGTCACCCCTCACAGCTGCACCCATTCTGCAGTAGGATCAGAAATACACACAAAAAATAGGGAATCAGGGTCAACCACCTCTGCTCAGGTTATGTTATAAATTCAAAATTAAAGACAATTTTCAGCCTGCTGGGCAGAACTCAGCAGAGCTGGAACTGAGCACTCCATAACCTCTCTTCATTCCTAGAGAAATTTGATGGCTTCAAGGCTTCTGCTCCTTCTTCTCTGCAAGTCTCTGCTGAAGAATCAAACTATCCCTTCCTCCTCTCAGAGATTTTCTACTGCTAGCAATTCCTATTCAAAGGTTTTTGCTTTCCATTTCTTTTTCCATTTCCATCCATCTTTTCCCATTTCTTTTCTCATTTCTTTTCCCATCCTTGATTTTTGACTGAAGGCTTAGAGTTGCGATTCTTTAATTTCTAGGTTTTTGTAGCGGTGAGATATTGGTTTGTACATCCCAAAAAGCATCAGGTTCAATGCTCAGGAAAGAAATGTGAAACGTGTCTGTAGTAGCTGGGCTAATTTCCTCTTCAATACAAAATCCCCCAATTTTAGCACCATTTGAAGCACAGTGAACAAAAGCAGACAAGCATGGAAAAGCCTGGCTCTGGCAGGGAGATAAAGAGGATGGATCCATAAATCTTCACAACTTCCCAAACCTGGGATTCCCTGACTCAGAGGTCCCTGTTGCTTAATCAGTTCCATGAGTTTTAGCTGAGTTGTTATCACCTGGCAGTTTTTTTGTGCAAAATAAACTCAGGAGATCTCGTGCACTGCACACAGGATGGAGGAGGAATTCACCAGCAACACAAAACTGTCGCTTGAGAAATAAAATTAAACAAAAGGAAAGCTGCTAAACTTATAAAAGCAGCAAAACAAATTTAACAGTAGCAGGTTAATGCTGGAGAACTCAAAACCTTGCAGTTCTGCTGTCCAGTGTCACTAAGTCCTGGCATTACTCATTGGAGAGAGATTACAGTGGCAGAAATGGATGTGGGAAATGGGAAACTAATTGCTGACCATCTGAATCCAGGGAGGAAAATTAGGCAAGTGTATTTATACATAATTTGGGTGTAAATCTGTGATTTTAATACAGAATAAACGGCTATATAACGTTTCTAATATATATATATATAAAGTAGTGTATAGTGGTTGAGCAAGTTCATTATTATGGCAATTATAGTCCAGAAATCTAATGTCAAATGGCTCTGTTCAGTTCCTATCTTAATTTTCAGTGGAGAACTTTAGTGAGAAAAAAGGTACTGGTGTTTTCCTTAAGAAATGTAGTATTTAGTCCTACAGATTTGGAGATTTCTTCAATATTCTAGACTAGCTTTTTTCATTGCATATGCAATAGTTCTGTTCTGTGTCAGCATTGACAGAACAGCTGCATTTTGCTGTTCCTACAGAAGGGAAAAGATAAAGAAATCAGTTTTTATCTCTGGTTTGGCTTAGATCTGGTTGGTTTCTAGGGTTTTTATTTTTCCCATGGAACTCTTGGTCAGACTGTGCTGGATCCTCTGCTCAAGTAAGCTTAGCTGCTGCTGTGGGTGGTGAGTTTCTGGGATTTTTGCTTGAAAAACACCTAGAATGATTGCATTCTTTAAAAAAAAAATCAGATTATTCTGTTATAGTGATCACTATCAGGCTTAGCCACATCATTTTGACCTAATGGTATTGTCTGAGCGTAGCTCAACTGAATTGCAGCTCATAAATTCTTACTGTGCCATATAACTTGGTTACTGATGTCTGTATTTAAAAAAGTGACTGAGATAAATAATCCAGTAAACAACATGAAAAGCAAGAAAGAAATCTTTCCTCAGATTACCAATTTTGCTGCTCTCTCTGTTTTGTGCTCCCTCACATTTGTGTCATTTGTGCTTTAAAAAAATTACTTAGATAAATAAACCAGTGAGAATACAAAAAGCAAGAAAGCTTTCCTCAGATTACCAAGTTTATTACTCTTTTTCTTAAGCAACATTTATTTTGTTTGCCCATTCATTATCTAGAATAATGACAGAAATGTGCTTTCAATTTTTTTAAGTTGTTAAAAACATGAATTTTCACCTTTGCATTCATGACACAAGAATTGCAACTATTAAACAATACAGATCTGTTGTGAATATAAGTTATTTGGATTTTACACACCATCTAATAACTTTTACAATGCTTGTAAGATGAGAATGGCATCCAGTTTGAGCAGTTGTTTAGAGAAAGGTGGCAAATTTCATCTCAGTGACATAAAATGCCTCAGCATGAAGAAAAAACAGCACTAAAACTACAAGAGAAAGAGATAAATTGAGACCTAGATGAACAGCAAAAAAGTGAATTGCCTCTCTATTTACTGCAGGTGCTGAGTTTGACAAGCCAGGTACTGGGAGATGTTCTCTCTGAGGTAATCCTTTCCTAACCTTGATCAGGGAAGTGGCACTTGCTGCTCTGGGTACATCCATTTAATTTCATCACTGTGTCAAGCACAGGCCAGATGCTTTTAATAGGAGACAACAGAGAAATAGAGAATGAACCCACAGCTTTCCACTCTTCAATCTGCTTCTGTCAGGCTGCCCTGGAGAGTGAAGGTGCCCCAGATTGAACTGCTGAAGTGTTGTAAGGATCAGTGCAGGGGTTTTGTCCCAATTTCACCTAGCTGGGCTCACGGTCATGCACCCCCAGATGGCAAAGCAGCATCAGCCCTCTCTTAAGGAGGAGCTTTGCCCCATTTCTTTCCTTCTGGTCACCACCACAGCTGATCCAGCAGATTGTGGGAGTGCTCTCTCCATGTGGCCTGCATTAGTTTAAATGCCTGACTGGAAAAGTCCTGCTAATGTTGGCTAATTTTCATTTATCAGCCTGGAGGGGAAGGGGAAGAAAGGGAAGAAGGAAATTCCTCCTTTTTCCAGAACAGGAGGCTGTACTCTTCCCCAGCAAGGGACACTCCTAGAGCCCCATTTTTTATATAATGAAAATTATACAAAATGGCTAATATTAAAGTACTGCCTGCACACAGAAGTCAAAACTAGGTTTTCCTGGACTCTTCCATTCTCTGCTCGTTGTAGTAACAGCTGGAAAAGTTTTGAAGATAGCAAACCCCTCCCTATTTTGGAGCTAAATCGTAGGAGAAGATCAAGACCAAAGAGGTGAAATAACCAAACTGGCCCAAAGAGACAAAGGTAGGTTTAAAAATTAAATTCTCAGAGTCACAGCTCAAGAGCTTCACCATTCCTTGTTGCAGCATTTTTAAATTTTCCTGGATGTTCAGATCCCTTTACTTCTATTGAGTAAACAAATGTCATTTCCATTGGCATCAAAAACCAGTGTCTAGCCCAAGGAAACATAAATAACTTGACAAAAACTATTCCCTATGTCAGGGGCAGAGTTGGAAAGTGGAAACTGTCCAGGAAATTGGACATTTCACTCCATAACTTGTAACATTTTTTTGTTCACTCCAAATTTCCTTAGATTGCTGTAAATTATGATTTCCCTGGAACACTTTTGATAAACAAACAGTAATTATTTGGAACTACTAATTTTATTTTATTCTTGTAGCTAAAAAAAGTCAGTTTACAGCCACTTGCAATATTTCCAGCTTTGCTCCACTTATAACACCTTCTGCTCTTTAGAGTTCTCACCATGTTTTTCACCATGACAGAATGCCAGCACAATTTATGGAATTAATCTGGAAACCTATTTGTCTTTATTCTGTTTTAATAGAACAGCTTTGTGTTCAGCTTGTTCCTCAATATTATTCCATTTCTGAAAGTATGAGGAAATGTTTTTAAAGTACTATAGATACTTAATTGTTCTTCCAGTGTGTATTATACATTAATACTTAATAGTGGGTACTGATTTTTATGACAGGAAGCATTTTCCAGAAGGTGCTTTTTCTATTTATCTCTATAAATTCTAGCAAGAGCAAACTGAAATGAAAATGAAGTGTGTAGGCACAAATCTCAGTGTAAATTTTTTCCTGACCTTTTCTGCTCCGTGCTAAGTAGTTGAATTAATCTGCTTTCACCACATCATTTTGAACAATACTCTGGTGTGAACAAAATTGTTGTGTCTAAACCTGTGTGCTAGCATGTCCAAAATGCTTTCAGTGTTTACCCACTCTTGTACATCTTTATTCTGCACTGCAATTTAGAAGATAGATCATCCTCCTGCCTCCCCCAAACAGGGCATGTTTATTATCTAGGACTTTGAAAGTTCCAGTTGTTTTTCAGAGACATTTCAGTGACACTATTGTAAAGAAAAAAGGGAATAAAGGATGTGTTCTCATTAACCAGTAGTCAGCTTACAAATGAAATTTCTTCCTTTCAGAGCTATGTGAAAAAAAAATAAATTCAAGAATGCAGAGGGAACGAAGAACTTAGTTTTATTTTGGTAAATATGTAACTGCATGCTCACAAGAATGTTTTCATTATTATATGGTGTAACAAAGGAACCACTGGAGGAGTCTCCTGTGCTTACAGTTTCAGCCTGGTTTTTTCTAACTTTAGAAGTCCCATAAAGCTGGAGCTATAAATTACAGAGAGCTGGTAAATGACTCAAAGCAGTTAAGGTAATTATTGCTCATGTGTCATAGAATTGTTAGTAGCACACAACATTAATTTGAGCATTACCATGTATCATAAGTGGCTAAGCCCTTAGAACTTTTACTTTTCCTCCTCAGAAACAGCTCACATGTATTTCCTCATAAACTCTATCAGCTGATAAGTAAAACACCAAGTATTGGCCACATTTTGTCTTCAGGTTTAATTTCCATGAAATTTCATGTCTTATTTATCATAAAGAAAGCATAATTGTCCACATAGTGGACAGTTACATATGAAATATGTATTTTTATTCCAGAAAGCATGACATGCTTGATTATAAGAGGTCAAACACACAGACTTTGTGCCAAAAACTAACAGACCCTTCTGTTTTGTTTCCTCAGGAAGTCGTTTTACCTTCAAGGGAATTTTGTGTATTTGCATGAAGCATAAGAAAGGAAGCAAAGAGAAAATATTATCATTGTATGCAGGCAAAATTCCTTCCTGCAGCGGAGCTGGAAGGAATTCCTCTGCAGCATTTGCCTTTCAGGAGAGCAGGTTGGAAATGCTGTGGGTGCAGTGAGCAGATGGTGTCCATAATGAGTGACAACCACTGGAGCTGCAAGAGCACAAGAGTCCTCATCTCCTGGTGATGCCTTAGGTTTGAACTTTTCTATGTTCCCAGCCCTGCCCTGCCCAGTGTCACTCTGCAGTTCCCTGGAGCTCGTTCAGTGCTGTTCTCTCATGCTCACACACACACAACAAAGCCTCTCCAGCTCTCCAAGGACACCCAGACCCTCCTAGGCACAACGACTGCAAACCACAATCTTGGGGACAGGGGGGCAAGCTTGGGCAAATTCCATCCTTGCCTGGCTTCTGCTTGGGGAATTGATGCTGAGATCCAAGTGGGAAGAACTCGGGAGCTGTCCTTGTCCATGTTGGGATGCACTGAGGCAGGAGCCTCTGGAGCCCAGAGTGTACCTCTGAAGGCCTTTCCAATCAATCCCTCCTTTATTCCTTTATTCCTGCCTGCTCTCTGTTTCTAGGGAGCCATTTAAGGCATCACTGGCACAAGCTGCAAAGTGTGACAAGGACCAAGCTGGGTTCAAGGTAGGCTGCCCAAAACTTCCTTTCAAACCCTTCCAAATGTGCCTTGTTTTGCAGAAGTGAGGGGAGAAGCTGGTAGGGAGCAGCATTGTCAGTGCTTTTAATAACGATGTGACAGAAAAGTAAAGGCACTGAGTGCTTTCTCTGATTGTTTGTAAATCTTCAGGGACTGCCCCTCCCAAACCAGCCATGGGCAAGCTGATAAGCAGAAATTATAAATTAGCTTCACTGCTTCATGCTTCTAATCAATGACACGCTTCCAATAAACAGGAAGGTGCTTAAAAGCCACTGATGTTATTTGACCCTTCCTCTTTACAGCTCATTTGCCTCATACTCTAAATGTCAGATTTCCATATGGAAATCAAGCAGTCTCTTTTCATGGAAACCTTTCAAGACCATGCAAAGAGTGAATCCATAGAAAGTCACTCCAAGTGGCAGTAATGTGGGGTTTAGTTCATGCATGTCACTGAAAAAAGTGCTATTTAGTAGTTATTGAAATGGAACTTAAGCAATGCAGTCATTTGAAAGTAGCTTAGGAAGGGCAACTGCTGAGCGGAATTAACTTAAAAATGGATCCACTGAGGATGATTTAAAATATATTATCTCATATATCCTCCCTGGTATCCTGACTGACACAACAGGTTCTGATTGCTAAGGACACAGGAATTTCTTTGCTGATACCTATTTTTTTTAGTGTTGAGTGCATTCTCTTTAATAAATGCCCAGGCCAAGGACCTATGGATTAAACCCTCCAGTATTCTTGGCTTTGTGGAAGTCTGAGAAACTGTGTAAAATGAAATAATACAAAATGGAACTCAAAACTTAAGTCCTGGTTCCCATTTTTAAAAGCCATAAATGACTTCATAACAGAACAATTGGATATTTCAGACGTTTCAGATTAATTTACTTCTGTGGTGAACATCTGGAGAAGAGCTGGATTTGACACTGTGGGCTTGTATTAACACATTTAAATAACTATTGTCTCTAATTTGAGTAGGCACAGTGATGGTATCTGCTGATTGCCAAAACAAATTGATTTATATCAGAAAAAAGAGCATTGCCTGAAGCAGTGCTTATTGCAGAATACATTCCTGTAAAACCTGCAACACTGTTCTCCTGTCTTTTCTTACCTTTATCAATGGTACTATTACCCTTCAGAAATACAATCTCTTACTGTTACTAGGTTAGAAACACTTTGTGCTATATGAATTATTTCTTGGCATTTATTTTTGTTTGACAGATCACAAGACAATTCTTAAACTATAAAAGCTTTCAAGCTACTTGAATGAGATGCTACTTTGGAAAAAAAAAGTTCATTCATTAATAACCCAAATACAAAAATGGGATTTGAGAATGATCAGTCTCTTGCCTGTTTCCTTCTCTACTTCCTGGTAGCATGAATTAAGTTTTATATAGAAATAAATCTCCTTTATTTTTTATAGTAATTGCAAATTAAATAGGGAAAATTACAACAATGAAATCAATTACTCAAAAAAAAAAAAAGCCTTGAGTAAGTTCTCATGGGCATCACTTAAATATTTGACAAAACATAAATTCGCATTAGTAAACTTTAGAAAATGTAAGGCTCTATTATGCAGATCTCATCAGTAATTCAACAGTCTTTGAGGAATAAGTAGAATTACCATTTTCCAATTAAAATAACACAGTAGACCAATGCAGAAATGACATAAAGGACCAATGCAAAGAAAAATTATTAAGAAGTTCCTAAATGAACACAATATAATAGAATATACACAAGGTGCAGGTGTGATAAAGTGACCCGTGATGCTCTGGAGGCTGACAAGGAATTTGGGTAACCAGGCCCTGCTGTTGGGTGTCAGATAAATTCACAGATTAGATATGGTGTAAAATGGTGCTCCAGCAACCTGGATAATCTCAGTCCTCTGCACAAAATGGTCTCAGCTCAGTGAAATTGAGGAGGAATCAAAGAATTTCCACACTGAGGTGCTCGTTTCTACTTGTAGCAAGTGGTGCATAGGTAAGTGAAAATTATAAGATCAAGGTTCATAATGCCTTAAAACTAATTAAATATCAATCCCGGAAAAGATTCTTTATGTGTGACAAGCCTCTGGCTGAGATGGGCCCATCCAAAGCCTTTGTCCTCTTCCCTTTGCTGCTGAGCAAAGGTTTGGCACGGAAGGAATTTCTCCCTTTGGAGAAATTTGGGTAAGATCTCCCTTTGGAGAATTTCTCCCTTTGGAGAATTTCTCCCTTTGGAGATCTTTGGGTAAGATCTTCCTACCCACTACTTTTCCCTGCATTTCTTGTCTCTGAGATTTCCNTTTGGAGAATTTCTCCCTTTGGAGATCTTTGGGTAAGATCTTCCTACCCACTACTTTTCCCTGCATTTCTTGTCTCTGAGATTTCCATAAGAAGCTTATGGCAAGGATTCTGGGGTAGCAGGTATTAAATGTGCCTCACTCTCCTCCTGGCTTCCAAGGTTTTTTCTGTCTGTCCCCTTCACTGTGGCAGTGGTGACAAAACCCAGAGGTGTCCTCAGGCCCTGCCTCATCCCACCCCTATCCTGATTAACATTTGGGTTTATATATGCCACTGGAAATGAGTTCACTGTGGTCATTGGACTGCAGTTAATCTGATGCATAGCATCTTACAGCTTTGTTTTAACACAGGGGTTTGATTTCTTTCAGGTTTTGTTTCTTCCACCCAAGCTTTTCACTGTGCACATATTGTGCTCTCCTCAGCCCAGAATTTTGAAGTGCAGAGCTTTCATGTTTCATAAGAGCTTCCTGAGTTTTATTTTGAACCTTGTTGTTTTGATAGTTCTTTGGTCTGTCAACAACAACTGTAATAGGATGGCACTCAGGGAAAAGGGAGGTTCGTGCTACAAAAAAGTCAGTGTTTTTTTCTGAGGTCCCTTATGCTGGGGTTATGTCTCACTCTAAAAAGGCTCATTTAACCACACATTCTGTCAACCACCCAAAAGAGAAGTTCTGCATTCAGTCTCTAGGAGAAACCAGACAAGACATCCCAACAAAATAAATGTAGCAACTGGCCTGAAAAAGATGGAAACTTTACAGATTTCAATTGTTTTTCTTCTTCTGCAGAGCTGGGCCTTCTGTATGCAATAAGGTAAGTGCTGACTGTTTTTCCACTGATATATGGAACACATACACACCTGGAATTGCTGTGTCCCACCATCCCTTAGAAAAGGTAGAAGGGTCCCAAAATGAGATCATACTGCTCCTGTAACTGAGGAATGGTGAACATAAAACTGCAAGGATTAACTTTCCTCACCAAATAGAAAAGGAGTGCTTGGCACCCTGAAGGATGGACAGCAAGGGTGCCTTCACTAAAAGCTGTGGTGAAGGCACTTTTATCTTCTGTTCACTCTACACAGAGTATAGCAGGCACAGGGATTTTGTGGCATCCAGTCCTACACAGTAAATGACTTTTGCAGCCAGACCATACACAATGATGCTCCATAGCTTGCCATTCCAGAAAATCCAACAGATCCACTCAGTCCTTTGTGGTTTAGCCTCTGACAAATTAGGACTTTATTGTGTTGCCTCCATACACTCACAGAGCACCTTTTTCTTCCTAAAGCAGGTCATTCAGCAAATATTAATTAGTGCATCATCCAAATCAAATTTAACTGTTTGTTCTCCCATGGCAGAAAAAGAGGAACATTCCCCGGGTGGCTACAGCTGATCCAAATCCATCTAGGATCTGAGGGACTTCAAATTAGAATCAGCTGCAGCTTCTGAAGTGCCTGAGCTGACAGAGACAGAAATAAGGGGAGTGAAGATAGAGGAGAAAGGAAATGCCTGAAGGTTGCAAACAGAGAGGAAAGGATATGGTTGGCTTGGTAAACTTTTTTAAAGCTGCCTAAAAGTGGAGTCACCATTGCAGGAACCAGGAACCAGCAACGAGCACAGCAGATCATATTCCCATCATCATTTTCTGTGCACTGAGCAGGTAATACCTTTTTTAAAGTGATCTCTGAATGGACTTGCAGTAGCCAGAGGACACTGGGAAGTTATTGCTTTGGTCATGTTTGACTGGG
This sequence comes from Erpornis zantholeuca, assembly GCA_013400515.1. Classification (NCBI taxonomy): domain Eukaryota; kingdom Metazoa; phylum Chordata; class Aves; order Passeriformes; family Timaliidae; genus Erpornis; species Erpornis zantholeuca. The sequence continues at coordinate 55,022 of VZTN01008004.1, forward strand.
GCTGCTTTTTCCTTTATTCCTTCTGGAGAGTCTCACAGGTTTATTCTGTAAAACTCTTTTCCTCTAGGGCCTTCCAGGGGAGGAGTGGGGGTCTCCTGCTTGTTGTCTTTCTGTCTGAACCTCTCTTCCTGAAGATTTCTCTCAATGAAAAGCATATCAATAGCTGTCATATTATTTCTATATCTAATTAATTTCGGGCCTGCAGTTATTAATCCATTCTTTCTCATTAGAAGATAAATGGCAAAAGCACTGAGATAGCTGAAAGGGACTGGAAAACAAACAAAAAAAAATCCAAATACAAACCAAATTTTAATTGAGATAGCAGTAGGTTAAAGAGAAGAAATAAAATGTACTCTTTCAAATAGTATGTCAAAATCAAAACCTCTGGACTCTCACATATGGAGATTGTGTTGCTCAGCAATGGGCTCAGGAAATTATCCCAGTTTATCTTCAATCAGTAAACTGAATTGGAAAAAAATTCATTGTTTTTCAAGCAGATGGTGGCTTCCATCCATTTCAAACCATAAGCACAGGGTTAAGAGGATAACCTTTTGAAATTCAGAGGATGTTCAATATTTTCTGCAGAGAGTGATGGATGTTTACATGTTGATTTTCTGGGGTTCTTTCAGTTTACATATTGGCAGGTTTCAGAACACAAAATATTGTATATTTAGCCACACTTGTTTTAGCCCCTGGCTGTCTGTGTTCATGATCCCCATTTAAGGCAATCTCATTTTTCTTAGCTGCTCCCTCCTCCAGAACTTCAGGCCTGCTTTAACAGTGCTGCTAATCCCTGCCTCCTGTAAAATCAGCATCTCCCAGGGGAATTTGAATTACAGGGAGAAGCAAATACTGCTGCTTGGCAAACTGTGCAGAGACACTGAGTGATTTTTAAAATGATTACTGGTGGTATCAAGTGCTGAATAACTGCACTGCTTATCACCTAAATTACTTTTAGCTCCTACTCCAGGTCATTCACAAAGTCTAAATCTAATACTGCTTTGTCTTTTTGTGTCTCAAACCTCTACCTTCAAGAACCTGGTGCTTTGATTGGCCTCATCTGTTCTGCCTGGTGAAAGAAACAGCTTTATCATAGGAGGTGAGCTTCTTAAAAAGCAAAGCAATACTTTTGTTCCTGGGTATTCATGCCATCTTCAAACTCAAATGTCATGACGGTATGGGCTCGCAATCAGACTGTCTAAACTCTCTAATTCTCAAAAATTCAAGTTCCTAGACATGACCTTCATCAAGCTGTGTGTGAGTGGAGCACAGTTTGTCTCTGTGTGTGACTCGTATCAAATATGCACAGGTTTCCTGCTTGTTGGAGATATAACACCCCAAACCCCTTTCCTTTCCAGTGGAGGTCACTCAATCAGCTCTGTTTGGTCACACTTTGAACTGAAAGAAATCACACTTTTTCAGACAAAGGCTTTCTCCAATGTTTTTACATTTCGAAGTGGTTGGTTCCTCTGAGTTTATTATCTTTTCACTATTTGTGGTTGTTTACTTCCCCTTACCTTTAAAGACCAACCAGAAGAGAGCTGTTCTACTTCTGACTGCACTCAGTGCCTCAAACAACAGCACTATCAGCTCCTCACAGAAGGCACCAGCCAGGCTTTTCCTCTGTGTTGAAGTAAGTTTCCAGCAGAAGTTTTTTATCCTTTTTTAGGGGTTTTAAACAGCAGAGAGAGACAGAAAGACTGCAAAACAGCAAAAGGCCATCTTGCCCCCCAGAGTGACCCTCACATGTAGACTGGATGGGAATTTGGCTGCACAGTGTTGGGAAATTTTCTGTTGTGCTTGCAAGTTCCCTAAGTGAGGCTGGTCTGCTTTATGTTATTTCCTTCACACTCTGTA
>VZTN01008007.1:0-12582 GCA_013400515.1 Erpornis zantholeuca
GAAAACTAAGGAGTTAGAAATTATTGAAATTCCTGAAAGCTACTTCAGGAAGCTTACTATATGAACCACAGTATAAATTTTTTTGAGCAGTTAAATAAAATAGTTGTAAGATATTCCAGACAGTTAACTAAATCAGCTCTGCTGTTCATGATGGGATGAGGGCTTTGTGCCCTGGGTTCTTTTGAAGTACACATGGATGACAAGTAGCAAGATGTTTCTCAGTTAGTCGATGATTCTGCAATATACATGGAGTTCTGTGTCCTAGCAGTCAGTGTCTAACTCTCAAATACTTGTATTTAGATTCATTTGTAATAAAAAAAATCCTGGGAAGTATTGACTTGTGTATGTTTTTGGCATTTTGACCACAATTCTTTAACAGTACTAAATTAGATGAAATTTCCCACTTAATTTTGTTGTAGCAACGTTGATTTTTTTCTATAGCTTTCTTTAATTTTTGTTGGCAGAAACTGGCGATTTCTCAATTGCTTTCTACCGTTTGACCAAATTACTGTTTTAGGATTTGGTTTTCTTGAAAGGTTCTTTAAAAAAAAAAAAAAAAAGAAAGAAAATTTAATGCTAATTGCAATGAGTATAAGCCATGTGGCTGTGTTCACCCTTCAGTAGATCATATGAGAATGTACAATACAATTTTATAGGGTAAATAATACCTTATAGTTTCCACCAGTGGACAAATGTTAGAGCACACAGATTTCTTAAAGTGTGTTGGAATAATGTACAAATTCCTAGAATAGAAAATATGTGTCGCATAAAAGTTAGGGGCAGCTGAAAATATTCTGTGGATTTCACCATATTGAAGATGTAGTCTCTTCCATCCTGAGCAAAGGCTGGCAGAAATCTTAAGAATGCTTCAAGATGTAGAGTCGAATAAGTTTTACAGTCCTCTTTCTGTTGCACTCTACTCTTTAGAAATTAAATCTCTTCCAAAACAATTAGTTCTGGAGAGTTTACAAACTTCATGTGTTTTTTTGCAAGCATACCTTACTTCTCTAAGAGTTAATAAATCAAAAGTTTCAGATATTTAACCTGTTATCATAGAGGTATCATCATTCTCATTATGGAATGCTGTATATCATGATCAGTATGATAATTTTCACAAAAGTCACAAAATGAAACATTTTAAGATACCTAGATCATAACTATTTCATTAATAGCAAGAAATGTCTGAAAACGAAACAGATCTTTTCAGTGGTAAAAGTTTACTTTCTCTCTTTGTCTTCAAATTACTCAAAAGAAATTACTCAACAGTTTAAAGATTTTGCACAAGAAAGCAGAAAACTTTGTGGAGGAAAATGTCTGCTTCTTCTCTACAAGTAATTACATGGATGTAACACTAAATTTTTAATTAACACTGTTTTAACTTAGTGTAGTTGAACAGAAGTTCTGTTAACAGAATGACCAGAGAAATCTTTCAAGGTTTTGTGATTGCAAGTAATTAATGACAATGGAGTATTCACAGGACATAAATAAAGGAAAAAAAAAACCCCAATGAATAGTGTAGATTTATATATAGATTAATGTTTAGATTTGATGTATATATTTGACTGTATATATTCAATTGCAAGCACTGTAGATGAAGATATTCCTCTAAAATATAGCTGCTAGTTTTCAGTCACAATCCTTCCACAAAATCTGGAGAGTTTAGAATATGTGCCAGATATAGAATGTTATCACACTATAGAGATGTAGTCACCCATTTCAAACATATTTGGGGTATATGTGTTGTTGCTTTGTGGGCAACTCCTTTACCTCTGCTGTATTTTCTGGAACACAAACTGTGTCTTTAAAAGAAGAAGAAAAAAAGAGGAAAGGGCAGCATACTGTATATGCCAGCTAGCTCTGGTTTTTTTTTAGCACATGATTATTTTATTGGGGTGTACATTAATTAATCCTGAAATAAGATCCTGTGTGACATTCAAAGTTGTGTTGAGTAGCGCAGAGTTTAAATATTTTAGTTTTACAACTCTGTTATGCTGGCAGCAAACAATAGTATCTCAGTGAAGTCAGCATATGAACACTGCTTGTGATGACATCTGGAAGGCATGTTTTATCTATAAGCACAGTTGTAGACAAATGAAAGCAGACAGATGTAAGGCTGGTGTGGCATCTTCGCCTCAAGCATTCTCTGGCTGTACATTTTCCAGTGTGTCAAAAACAGGGAGCTTTTTTCTGGAATAAAAACATTCTGTCACATATGTACACCAACTACTGTGCTGCCTTCTCTGAGCTCTGAGGTGTAAAATGGTAGATATTATTCAAAATTTAACACAAAGCCAAATTTCAGAATGCTGAGAACTATCTGGGTGTTTGGAGTATGAGTCACCAAGGGACAATAAAAAATGCAAATTATGAGCTTACGTTCCTAGTCTTACCAATACTTCTTGGTAGGGAGATGGTTTTGGTGTTTATGGCAAGGACACACAGATATTTCTATAAGTACCTTTCATACTGATATTTCATTTAAGTGAAAAATGCATTTGAGGGAGGATGAGAAAAAAATCTGTCTGTGTAGCAAGGTCTATAAATGCCTCATTCTTTGAAAAGTGTAGTCTGAATCTTAGCACAAGTCATACTTGTTAGGTGTAGTGACACTTTCAACAGTCCTGATGCTCTTCTGTGTAGAATTAATTTTCTGAAGAGAAAAATGCTATGTGTTTGCAGGAGATAAGAAGGAAAAAAAAGTGTAGGCATTATTGTGTGGGAGTTTTTATTTTTTTATTTTTTTTTAATGAGTTGCTTTCCTGTAGTTTTCACCAGGGATATGAGCTGATACAAGCAGTAAAATGCACTGCACCTGCTATGGTGCATGCAATTTAGTCACAAGTCTCTGGAGGTTTGTGGATGAAATACTCCATCCAGTGTATGTGTCACCTAAGCTTTTGCTAATTACATTTAAGTGTATTTTTTAGGAATTGGAAAGTCTGGATAGAATCCACCCTTTCTAGAAAGGTTTCATGTATTGTATTATACTGTAAGCTAAGCAAAAAAAACAAAAACAAAAACAAAAACAAAAACAAAAACAAAAACAAAAACAAAACAAAAAACAACAACAACAACAAAAAAAACAAAAACAACAAAAAAAAAAAAAAAAAAAAAAAAAACCAAACAAGAAAAAAAAAAAAAACNAAAAAAACCCAAACAAGAGAAAAAAAAAAAACAAACAAGAAAAACCAGACAAATAAAGAAAGAAAGTCGTGCATTGGTACATTTAATTCAGCAGTAGCAGAAACTGCAGAGATATAACAGCAATCAGAAGAGAAGTCCGGAATCACTCACCAACACTTTTTACTTTCTTGGTATCCTTTGCTTTGGTATCCTGTCAGCTTTCCATTACAGCATATCTTTCTACTCTGGAAAAATCAGTAGCAAAAGGTGGTGAAGTGCACAAGTTTTTTAGTAATAGAGAATCATTACGCTATTAACCTGGGAAATACAGTTGTCCATTTCCTGTTTGTCCCCACCGCAGTACCATCAATCTATTCAGAGTGCTTTGTATTCAGAGCCCAAGGGCCCCAGATAAGTGCCTTTGTGTACATAAAATGGCACTTTTTTGTTTTACATGCTGTTAGCATAGGGCAAAGGAAGTGAGTGTGTAATCGCATATGTACAGCAAATAGCCATTTGTACCTGCAAGGAGCAAATGGGCCCACTCAGATGGATTGGCTGGCCTTTAATAGCACTTGAGTGAGCTGATAGGCAGACATAGATGTACCTGTTACACCAGAGACCTGAGGCCCTTGTACCTTTGCATGACTTTTCACTTAAAAACTACTGTTTGTGGTTCAGTGGCTCCATCACTTTATTTGTGTTCCTTTGCTTGTAAGACCATGGACTGCTCCTGAGAGTCCTGGTTTCTAAAATTTTAATGCTGTAATGCTGACCCCTTGGTAATGTTCCCATATTGGAAAGCACATTAGCCTTAACTTGAAGGATGTAGTTTAACAGCCAGCAGTAAATATTTTACTTTGTTCTTCTCAGCATGTTTTTGTCTGGGTTTGTTTTTTTTTTTTTTTTAATGTCCAAACTGTAACAGAAGTAGCAAATCCTATATAGTCTGACCACAGACCATTGTTTCACAGCCACTAAAAATTCACGTCTCATCACCTAGCTGATTGAGCTGAGGAGTGAAGATATAGAGACTGCAAAAGACATAGGTACTCTATGTACACTGACACATCATCAATCCCCTACAAAAAAGTAATCACAGTATTCTATGATTTTTTTGGTTGTGTCGTTACTACGATAATTTTATTGCATTATGGTAGCAAACATTTTCACTCTTTCAGGTTAGTATTTCTGGCCTTTTAAGTATATCTAGGGTAAGAACAAATGGCCTTGACCTGTGTACAGTACATTGCAAACTTACTGAAAACCCATCTGAGACCAGAACTACTGTAATTTCCTTACAACTGACTGATCTTTTACTTCCAATACAACAAATCCACTCTTTCCTGTCTACTACATTAACTCCTTTTTTTGGTTAAGAAAACATTTTGGAAGTCTTTTTTCTGTAACTTTTTTTTTTTTTTAGTGTCCCACACAACTAATTGGCAACAGATTTTAATTGCAAAACTTGCTGTAGATTTTTTTCATAGCTGTCTATGGGTTTTTTAATATTTATAATTTCAATTATGGCAAAATTCAGAGGTCCAAGCTCAAAATTTGTACATGCCTATGCTAAAAGTAATGCAGATATAGACTCAGTACAGGACTACCTATGTATATCAAAAGTAAGTACTTGGATAAATTTATTTACATGTACATAAATATGCATAAGTACAAGAAATTCTACTCCAGTAGAATTCAAATGGAGGACTGCAGTCAGTGGTGTTCTCCAGGGATCAATACTGGGACCAGTCTCCAGTTGGGTTGTTGTCTCCACCAACAACCTGGAGGAAGGGATCAAATGCACCCCCAGCAAGTTTGTTGGTGACACTAAGCTGGGGGGAGTGGCTGATCCACCTGAAGGCTCTGCTGCCATTCTGTGGGACCTTGGTCAGCTGGAGGGTTGGGCAGAGGCTCAACAAGGGCAAGTGTTGGCTCCTGCAGCTGGGGAGGAGCAGCCCCAAGTGCCAGCACAGGCTGGGGCTGACCTCCTACAGAGCAGCCCTGCAGAGAAGGACCTGGGGCTCTTGGTGGATCACAAGCTGTCCATGAGCTGTCAGTGCTCCTGTGGCCAGGAGGGCCAATGTCATCCTGGGGTGCATTGGGAAGAGTGTGGCCAGCAGGTTGAGGGAGGTGATCTTCCCCCTCTACTCAGCCCTAGTGAGGCCACACCTGTGTCCAGTTCTGGGCTCCTCAGCACAAGAGAGACAAGGAGCTACTGGAGAGGGTCCAGTGGAGTGTCACAAAGATGATCAGGGGTCTGGAGCATCTCTCTTATAAGGAGAGACTGTGGGAGCTGGGTCTGTTTAGTCTGGAGAGGCCTGAGAGGGGATCTCATCAATGCATACAAATATCTCAAAGGTGGCTGTCAGGAGGTACAATGACAGGACAAGGAGGAATAGCCAAAAACTAAAACACGAGAAGTTCCACCTCAGCATGAAGAATGATAATATACTGAGGGTGGCAGAGCACTGAAACAGGCTGGTCGGGGAGATCATGGAATGTCGCTCTTGGGAGACATTCAAAACCCATCTGGACAGTTGCCTGTGGCAGCAGGTTGGACTAGATGATCTCCAAAGGTTTTTTCCAACCCTAACAATTCTGTCATTCTGTGAAATTAATATTGTAAGTAAACAGATATTGCAATCTTCATTGACAATTTTGGAGATTTGAGTTTTGTCTTTTTTTTTTCATTTAATTATGACAGCTAATTGTTAATTCATGTATCATTTTATTGATCTTATTGGAAATTATGTCAAAAGTACAATTTTGTACAAAAGCAGAATATAGACTTGGTATTTTGTGTAGTGTGTATAGTATGCTACTAGCATAAACTACATAACCTTTAACAAAATATATATGCAGATACAGCTTAGTGTTGGACTGTCTTTTCTTTGCACGTTGACTGTGATTTTTTATTGACTTACTATAAAGCTGTGTGTTTTTTATTTCTGTTCAATAGACAACCAGTGGTACGCCTTGCAAAGATGATCTTTAAATCTAGAGGTGTTTCTTTTGTATTCCTAAGCCAGTGGTCTGGCATAATCAATTCTGACTGGCAACATATTTTGACAGTACAGCCTCAGAGCTGAGGCACAGCAGTGGATACTGCATGTCATCATAGACACATTTTCAGTGAGGCTGCCTGTGCCACAGTTGGTACCTGCCCACACTTTGGGTCTCATTCTTGTCAGACAGGTTCCTGCTTCTTGCATTGCCATGGCATTGGTTTCTGTTGAGCACAGATGGTACCTGAGCACAGGTCTTACCCAGGGTCTGATTCCAATCAATTTGCCTCTACTTAGTTTGAACTTTCCCTTACCGCTAACTTGCGCTGACACCACACATCCTCATACACATTGTGACTTGGATTCTGGGAACTTACAATGGAAAAATGCTCTTAGGCCATGTGAGAAAGCTGGGAGTTTTTTAAATTCCCTTTTGTCATCACCAAACAACATTACTAATTTACCCTTAAACTTTTTTCCAAACAAAAAAACAATTCATTGTATATCTTTACCTTAACAGAGGGGCTGGCAGGAGAGTTGATAATCTGCTGCACCTCATGCATTATACTAAGTTCTTCTTCTAGTATATAAAGATGTATAAGCATACACACACACATTACTAATAGCAGAGTCATGCTTCTATGTTCCCTATAGTGGAATGAAACTAACCTGTGTCTTCATCTATGTGCTCAGCTCATTCTGCTTAGCTCAGCTGATAGCTGTCAATAGTCTGCGAATGATATTTCTTCTCCCTTACACTAAGTGACAGGCTCTTTTTTCTTATTGCAAAAGCAGATTTATTTTAATACATAATGTTATCATCTTGGTGGTACAAAACCATGCTTGCATACTTAAAATGTGCTCTTGCACAGTCCACCAGCATCCGTGTGGCTAATTTAGGTCTTGTGCTTCCTCAGCTAAAAATCACCTGTAGAGGAGATGATCTGCACTTACTACATCTAACAGTTCTTTCATCTTATAATTTGCATTAAAGGATGTTTTTAGGCAGAAAATTCAATGTTCACTGAAGGATAAAAACAGAGATTAGGTAATAGACTATCCAGGAAAAAGGTCAGGTAGAAGAACACTTCTACCTGAGTGTTCTAAGTTTAGGTATTTTCCTTTTTGTCTTCCACCTATTTCCAGTCTTACTCATTTTTCTTTTGTGCTGCTATGAAATGGTAACAACTTACATTTATATGTCTGCAAGCGAGATGCACCTCAGGCTCAGTAGTTCCCATGGCTTGCAGAATTTTATTGTTTTAAACAAAATGCAAGCAACCTCTTTAAGGAGATTGATGTTGGATGGAAGCAACCCATAATGCGGTCGGGCTCTGTGATGACCCTCTATTTTATGAATGAGCATGCAATTTTTATTGGTTTTGGCACACCTCTGTGGTGTTATCCAGGCAACTTTGGGAAGAGCATCTCAGATCAGATAGAATTTGTGTAGGGATCATGATCAGATTTTGTGTAGAAAGGTGTGGTTAGTCTTTCTGCTTGGTAGAATGGTGGCCAGAACATAGCTGAAGAAGTATGAAGGAAAGTACAGCAGTAGGATCAAAAAAATAAGGAAAGGAATGAGGAATAAAAAGTTTATAAATTACAGTATTGCTATCATATTTATACTTTATCTTATGAGACACTTCTAGGATTCAATTAGTCCACCGCATTTCAGAGATAACTGGGGATGCAGCTTAGGAAGAGTATTACACTATTGAATTGTACTTAGCTCTTGTTAATTAATCTATTATTTATCTGCATTGCCATTCACTTTGCCAATGCGATAGCTATTTTTTGCCTTTATGAAATCTCAAGATATTTAGACATTATTTTTGTCAGGGAGGAGCTGGATGACTTTTTCTTTGCCTTTCCTATAGCTGTAAATGTGGATGTGCCCATAGCTTGGGTCCTGCAGAGCTCTCCACACAAACCTGCCTCTCCTTCACACACAGTCACAAAGTGTGGTCTGGACTGAACCTGATTCAAGGTAATCTGGTTCACTGAGAGAGGGTAAGCAAGAAGACATGGAATGTTGTAAGTCAGACAGAACATGATTTTGAAATAAATCTCTCTTGTTTGCATTATTGGCAATTCCAGAAATCACACTTATTTTCCTTCATTGCTTTGCTTTTCATTGCTTTACTTTCAAAATGTTTACTAGCCATATTGCCAGCCAGTGGGTACAGACTCACTGGGACCAGAGGATGCTTTTGATCCTTTAAGAATTCCTAATTGGTTTTGTATGATACATTTGGCAGAAGATTTATCCAAACCCATTAATTCAATACTGGTAAGGAAATGGACTGTAATGATGGTAAAGATTGTTATCAGAGAAGGGGTAAATACATTTGGCATACATCCTTGTACTCATTATTTGCACACAAATATCAGTACAACTTGGACAAGGAGCATAGGAGGATTTGCCACCATGGTCTTTGTAGAGAAATTACTTTCTTTTGAATTTTCAATAGGGGCTTGAAACATCAGAAGATTTTTATACTTACGAAGCCCAGCAGTCTTTACATATGGAATATCGGAATCAAAATTGCAGTAGGAATCCTATGACAGGATTATAATCCTGGAAAAAAAGAAAATGTAATAGTTTGAAAATAGTAATTTTTTTTTCCAGAATGCATGAGCTGAAAAATTGCAAAATTTTGAGTGTTTTTGAATCATGAGAGATCTGAATCTAATCAGATTAGATTTTTATTGATTAAGACACAGAAAATTCTGGTTTTAAAATGAAGTGAAAATAAAGTGGCCTATGGAGACCCTTTACATGGAGATATTTAAATAAAATGCAATTTAGTAGGGAAGGTCTCCCAGCCCTTGTGCACAGCAGTAAGAAAACTATAGCTTTTGAAGCTTAATGTTTGGAGACCCAACAGCAGGTGAAAACACAATGATTCCTGTCAGACCTGAGTGCACTTGATGTTGCATCCTTCTGAGAAGGGGCCCAGAAGGACTATTTCTTCCTACTTTGGCCCATGAAAAATTGCCACATATGCTCTCTAGAAGTTTACTCGGGCCAAGGAAACAGAATGCCTCTTATGCAGGAGAAAAGGGTATACATGGTTTGTGTTTATGTAGAAAAGTGTGCATTTGGGCCTGGACTAAGGAAGGGCTCAGGTTCAGGTTTGCTCTTCTGTGTTAATCCAAGGCAAGTCCAAGGGTATGAAATTGTTTCCACGGGCTTCATTAACACGAGATTTCACTCCTAATATTTTTAGCATTACTTAGTAAAATCTTTAGCAAAGCATATAGCCATGGGTCAAGAACTCTTCCTAGAGATCTAAGAAGTGTATGTGAATATTGATAAACTGTATCTTCAATGTTTGTTTCCCTTAGCTTCCTAACACATGCTTAAATTAATTATACATCTTGTTAGATATTTTTCATAACAAGATAACAGCATTTGGTCAGTGTCTACCCATACCCCTCATTGCTGAAAAATTATAGATGAGCAGCAGCTGAAGCAAAACATCTAAATGTTTAAGAGATCTCAAATTTTAAAACAAGTTTAAATCTTCAGATTTTGCTTGGTTACAAAATAGTCCAGTTACCTAATATACAGGTTTTAAGATGTTTTTAAAATTAGAATTGTACCATAAGCATTTGGATTGCTTAAGGAAATGACCAGTGATAAGTTTTAAGGCAATTCTTAATACTGAAGAGTAGTTAAAATATATGGTTTTAGCTTTGACTTCGAATTTGTAATTAACTGCTATTGAAATATCTATTTTACTGTTTATATAAAATCTAGTTGCCAGTATATGTTTGTGCTCTTGATACTTGTTTCTATAGATGTGCACATTTTCATCTGTAATTTCAATAGAAAGCTTTAGGATTCAACCTCTTTTTACTGTATAATGTAAGTAAACATTTGAGCCAATGCCAAAACTTATTATCAGGACATTTTAAATATATTGTTATGCCTGAAATGTGTTCTTAATGAATCCTTTTTCTAAAACCCTGTGATTTAAAAAAAAATTTAAATGCAATTAGCATTTTCTGGGCTTTATATTTTCTTCCATGAACAGAATGAAATTTTTAAACTTTTTCTACTGCTACTTGCACTATCAACATTTAACAGTAAAACATTTTACATTAAAAAAGCTTCACTCATACCTACTGTTAGTGGAAAGATCTGGGGAAGAAATAAGAGCAAGCAAAATGTGAGTGCTATTTCACTTGGCATACATTGCTACTAAACTGGGATGAAAACTTCTAACTTCCTATCCAATTAGTTGTCCTGCATTATTTATAATGTCACAGTTTGACACTGAAATTAGGAACATGGGCAGACAGTAGAATGTGGGTGCAGTATCTCTTAAGGCTTGTTAGAAGACCTGTCTCTGTGTTTAGGAGAAATTATGCACTATGATGACTGGGTTGATCTGCAACATGAACTAATTAGTAAATTTTCTTAGGATTAACACTACTCCTGTATTTAGTTTGCAAACTCTAAATTCAGACATTGTGTGATTTTTCAAAATCAAACCCATCCATAACTTTACTCTTCTTTAGTGACCACAGAAATCTAACAAATGAAAAATTGTAAGAATGTACATGAATATGACAGTGAGAAACATTTCCTGGTATAACTTTAGGAATCGTGAAGCTGTCAATATTGTGCTATCCCTCAGGTTCTCACAACAGTACAGTACAGTACAGTACAGTTCTTTCCTTTTGAGCAGTGACTCTCAGTGTAGTTTTCTGTTGCATTGTAAAATATTCCCAACATGAATCCTGAATTGCACTGAGGAATGAGGATAAAAGACAATGTTTGATTTATTAATTTCTAGTGGATTAGAACTACAAATGTTTGCTATGTTTTTAATTTGAGAAGTAGAGAGAATCACATCAGCTTTTAATTATGCATTTTGTGTAATGCAGCCCTGAATAGAGCAGAGCAAAATTAAAATTGTGGATCAAATGCTAAATCTGAGTAGTGACTGAAGTGAGCTGTAGTGTAATGCTAATGGTTTTGCGTCTTCTGGCATTATGTCAATAATAGCTCTAATCACATTAAAGAGAGAGCCCATTAGCTTATTCTCTTCGGCAGCATGCACCATAGCAACATATTGTAAGCCTTGAAATAACTGGAAATTTCTTTCAAAAGCATTGCTGTCTATGACCTAAGGAGGGTGTGGTATTAAGCATCATAATAAAAGATCCCTAAATCTAGGAAAGCTTTCTCTGTATCTACTTAATTAAGCCTCTGTTAGCTTCCATTTAATTTAAGAACTTTAATTTCTACTTGTTGCCTGATTTAGGTGGTTTTAGTGAGAATTCATGACAATTTTGTGAGACAGAGTGATTCTTAACAGTGACTGTACCTGAAAAATTAGCTTTTACAGGATTTGAACTTGAGGGCAGGGACTTTTTCAGTCACATTTATTAAATGATTTTTCTGCCAACCTGTTCCAGCATTTATGTTATTAAATGTGCCTAGAAAAACTGCAATCATATTGACCAATCTTCCCTTTTTATCCATTTAGCATTCCCTTCAGAATATACCATAGACTAGATGGTTATTTATAAAGAAAACCAACCCAAACCAAACAAAACCAAAAAAAACAGTGAAACAGGCTTTTGTTCAGTTAGACTAATCCACAAAACTCAGTTTTTAAGTCCAGTTACACTGGAAAAATATTTTGAGATCCTGTGAAGATGACAGAATTGTTCACGATCTATACCAGAGAATAAGCCAAATTCAGAGGAAAGACCCAAATTCTGGCCTTGAATACTCACATGCATGTCTTGTCTACTTCAGTAGAGTCTGTAAGTCTTTATGTGTGCTGAGAAAATTTGACCACTGTATTCCTAGACCTTTCTCTGCTGGCTCAGCTCATCAGCAAATGATTTCCTCTATCTCCCACCACAGGCTGCTTATCATGGCTCATACGACCTCTTCTTCTCCAGTTTTTGCTGTTAGATATAGTCTATGCTTTGCTGGCATCTCTGTTTCTTTTCAGGTCTCGGTTGAAAACATTCCTTTTACCTGTGCCTCTTAATTTCTCCCTCTGCTGTTATTTACAATATCAGTGTAACACTAGGATATAAGTCTGTGCAGCGTTTCAGCATACAGTTTGTTTGAAAGATGCTATACTAAATAAAACTCTGTTTTATGTCTGCACAGAGAACTATATCCTGGATATCTCCCTAATATGTCTGTAAATCATTTGCCCCATAAATGACTGATTCCATTTGATACCAATTTTTGTTTCACTTACTGGGTTTGTAGAGTGTTTTATTTCTTTTGCATCATAAATAGTATATTACCAAGAAAAAATAGATACTTGAAATGAATCCTAGTTACAGCAAGGAACAACTGTTGTAGGGAGACCCATCTGCCAATATCAGGTTTAGGCATTCTCATTAGCTTGCTTTATCCACTGGAAGGAAATAAGTTCAATTAGCCATATTTGGTGAACTTCATATTCTG
>VZTN01008007.1:13070-38497 GCA_013400515.1 Erpornis zantholeuca
CAAAGTACTACCCACTTCATATTTCTGCAATTTCTTTATCAACCAGTTTTGAATTTCTTAAGTGAAACAGTGTGAATAAATATTTTCTGCCCACCACATGCCATAATTCTACCTAGCAAAAATGAAACATCAAGGCAACAAAAAATACCAAGTGTGGGTAAGATTTCTAACTGGTATAACTTTTTTCATCTTTATAGGCCAAACCTTTTCACTAATGTATTGGTTCAGGAGATCCAGATCTACCCTAGGGCTTGCAAGGGAAGAAAAACAATCATTAAGGAAGAAAGTGTTGGAGAAATTTACAAAAAGCATATGAGGACAATAGTGTTCTTGTTTTCTGTTGACATGCATACAAAATTCAAGTAATACTTATGCACTATGAGTGTGGAGCACTGGAATAATGGATATCAAGGCTCACACTTTCAAAGGGATCTCACCTTGGGAGGTAAGAGGAAAGGTGTTGGTTTGCTTTGTAAGCATATGTGAAAGTGGTTCCCACTGTCTACTCATCATGCAAAATGTATTCCTATGTGTTTAAACTTCAGATGTGCTTTCAAAAAACACATGTTCACCATTTTAGGTTTCTAACATGAGTATGTCTTTGAATGACTCTCAGACCTCCCAAACTCCTTCCATGTAGAGATGATAGAGAGGAGAGCTCCCGCTGCCCCCCTTCTCTGCACACTTGTAACTCTCATGCTGTCATTGTCTTTACATATGCTACATGCAGTCACTAGTGAATGATGAGAAAAGCATCTATCCTGTCCAAACTGTGGTCAGTAAAACTCATAAAAAACAGACAAAATTCTTTCACATTACATCATTTTGACAGTAGATGGCTACTTTCCTTTGCTTTTATTTTCAAAGTGTTGAATTTTTAACTGTTGTGTCACTTGCTGGATAACCTTTCTAATGATAAGCATTTATAGTTGCCACTCTATTTCCACACTTGAGTCTCAGTGTGTATGCATGAGAGCCAATACCAAAATACTTCATTCCTATTGTATTTCTAAGCATTACAGATGCCTACACTACTGCCTGTAGTAGCTATCTGTATCAATACTGGAAGTTATCTGTATCCATACTGGAAGTTTGTACAATTTTGTGAGAAGCTTTTTTGTCAATGTTTGCAAAAAGTTGCATTGTTTCTTAATTACTGCATGATTTGAGGTGACTGCCAGTGTGAGGTCAATGTTTTACAGCTATTGCTTGAAAGTAGGACTTACTTTTAGTTTGTCTGGCTATTGTGAATAAAAACAGCAAAGTATACTTAGATGGCTCATTGTATCAGTATCTGATAAGGTTTGGACAACTGGGTGGGGCGTTAATGAAGAAAGGCATATTTTTGGCTAGAAAAGCTTACTCCAAATTAATTTTATCTTGCATTAGAGATATATAGGGATGTTAAAAAAAAGCTCTTAATAATACGTTTTGATAATCTTTTTTACTGACAATATTATCAGAATTAAACCCACAGAAAAAGAAGATACTCTAACACAGTAAAAACTCTATGTATTAATTTATCAGTGAATAGTGGGTAAAGGACATTGTAGGCCACTAATGCCATTAGCATTTTTTCTGTTGATACCCAACCAAACTGTTAAAAATGTAAAGAAATCTAATCTGATCCCAGCATTCATGTCTTTCCTAACGGTGTCTGTATTTTATGTATGCATCTAAAAATTAATTGATTTGGGTCACAGTTGCATAAGCACTTGTGCAGTTTTACATCAGTAAGAAGTTGTGCTGGATGCTTGTGTAATGTGCAAGAAATCTGAATGTTTAAAATTTGGAATTTTTTATATGCTCTCTTTTAAATAGAAGAGAAAAGGTAGTGGATGGGTTAAGCACTGTTACAGTCAGTTTTCTGTGCTTCCAGGAGTTTTGAAAGAGTGTTTGGACAAATGTAAGTAGATTTATTCTTAGAGAAATAGATAAAATGGAGATGAAAAAGAAAGTCTAGAAAACTATCCTCTCCCTCTCCTCTTTTTCTCCTTTTCACTCTAATTCTCCCTAGTTTTCTTTTACTTCCCTCCTCCTTTCTCCCTACTCTTTCCCCTTCTCTTTTTCTTTCCTTTTCTCTCTTCTCACTGTGTCTCTTTTTCTCCCTCCCCCTCCCGAGATATAAAATACCAGCAGTCATGCACTGTAAATTCATAAAAGGTAGGAATACTTCTAGCTCTCTGGCAGGTAGAAGACATTGTTATGGGCTGAATACACTTATATCTGAATAAATTCCCAGGGAGGCTGAGAACCACTGACATGGTAGGTATGTAAAACCATGTAACTGACATCAAGGCCTGTTGCACTTGTGTAGCCTTATTGAATCAGTGGAGCGCTCAGTCCCTAGCGAGGCAGATGTCACCAGCATCTGCATTCCTGACAAGCAGCTACACCTGAGGTTCAGGGGACACTTACGTACTTACGCGGACTTCTGCGTCACTGGGGCTTCATCACCAGCTTTGAAAAGTATATTTCTTGAAAAATAAGACAACAGCTTTTATGTATTGATTGGGTGTAGTGGAAGGAGTCATTAGGGAGTCAGTTCTGTGGCATCTGTTCAAGTGTCATGAGTTCTGTGCTCGTACTCCTAATGAGACTGGTTCTTCCTATGATAACATCATACCAACACTAATTAATTTCAAAATACATGAAGTGGATTGCGACTCTTGCATTTTCTCTTAAGTTTGTTGTAAACGTGGCATAATTTCTCATCCTCCCTTCTGTCTTTCTTCTTTTTTCAATTAGTTTTGTTTTGTTTCGAAGCCCTGTATGGCACAGGACAGGAGAATGACTTTTGTTTTACTCCAAGTATAGCAGCAGTCAAGTTACACAGCAAAATGCAAGCCAGATAAATGATGTGAAAGAGGAGCACCATCAAAAGCCACTGTATACCCCACAAACAAACGCCAAAACATCCAGACATGGTAAAGTTCAAGAAAAAAATTACAGTTCTATCAGGAAATACTGCCTCACATTCTTTGACTAGACAGCTTTTACCTGGGCTATAAAGATGATGTGATGACCAAAAAACTTTAAGTAATAAATAGCATTCTCTAGAAAATGTAGGCAAAATGCATTAAATGTGTGCACACATTAAATGTGTGCAATTATTTTAAAGCTAGACACTATTGTCTAAGTTTATTGCTCTTCGATTCTGTGGCTGACCTAACACTATGCCTTGCAGAACATGCTTGTATTCCTTGAGCCCTGGCTTATACGTGGGCTTCTTGTGGTGAGTCTGAAATTCCACTACAGGATTTTGAGTGGAGAAACTCTTGTGGTTTATGGCATCATCAGTACCTTGAGATGGAAATGAGGCTTTATGGAAATCAATCTTCCTTAAAGGGCTCTGTACAATACAAAGTGCTTAAAAAATACTGAGTGCTGCTTTTACTGTTCTGGCATCAACCCAGCCTCTGTTCACTTATGGATGGTTATACTATAGATGGGTGTTCTTCAGCCACAGTGCTTGATGCTCTGGTTGAAAAATAGAAAAAAAAAACCCTGATTGCCAGGGGAGTTTGCTATTGCTTTATCCTCTCTCCAAATTCTCACACACAGCTTTTTACGTCTTTCCAAACCTCACCTGTCGTGTTTCTGTGAAAACACAGCTTAATTCCATGTCTGTTTATGTCTGCCTGTGTTATTTTCTAAAAATGCACTTAAGGAAAAATAAAACCTGGCTTTAACTTTATTTGACTACATCTTGTGCTAAAGGTTGCTTATAATCCATGCAGTACTGATAGTACCTTCTTTGTGTGAGTGTAAATTCAATGCTTTTCACTTCCTCAGATCAGTGAAAGGACAAGTGTAACCCACTGCATTTCTGCATGTTCTGACCTATTACTGCTGCTGTTTGCTATGTCCTTGCTGCTAGGAGTGTACCACAATGTAATTGTCTAAACATGCTTGCACTGCTGTGATGTGCCTATGGTGAATCCTGCATAGTAATTTGATTTGATTAATGGATTTTTGAAGGTGCAGTCCCCTCCTTGAAACTCATGTGGTTTGAGACAACCATGTTATAGGTAACCTTGCTTGTTTAGCTCCACCAAACTGAATTAATTACTGTAGTTCACTTAAGAAAAAAAATGAGAAAACAATTCCAGGAATTGATCACATAACAATGCTATGTTGCATTACTAATGACTTGGCAGTGATCATTTCTTGCAAAGAGGACTGCAAGACATACAGGTATGCTTTTAAATGCTTATAAATTATAACTCTGTTTACTGTGAGTTTTACAAATCTGTATAGAGGCCTGACCGTATTGTCCTATTGGCATTGGCTTGTAGTCTTCAGCTTTAATTTGCCTCTTAAAGATTGCAGGAATATGGCTTGAATATACAGGGTTTTCTGTGTTATCATCATGCTTGAGCCAAGCTCAGTTGGTCTGCCTAAGAACAGTGAAACAGAGCGTCTTACATCCTTCACAAAACTGTTTAAACAATTTCATTTCAAGCATTGCCATCACTGAGGAACAGCTGAGGGAGTCTGTGATTGCTGAGAGAATTGCTTGGTTCTTTTGTACACCATGATACTTTCTCTTTATTCCATAGTGTAATTTACAATGCATTTGGCTCCATATGAGCGTTTACAGTTGTTTGCATGTTACTATCCAAAGTATTCCTTGTTTAATTTTAAAATTGACATTTCGGATCTGAAGTGGAATCTGCTGATTTTCTGGGTTTCAGAATGCATATTCAGGATTGTGTTTGCAAATAAAATTATACACACACACACACACACACACACATATATATATGAGAATTCCTTTTATTTTAATAATTTATTTCAGTCTCTCTGTAGAGTGCAGTAAATAAATGGGGTATAAAATATTTGTATCATCATGGCTGTTGCCTGAATTTCATACGCTACCATAACCTTGTCATCTTTTGGTTTTGATATAAAAAATCAAAACCAAGAGGCTTGTAATCCTCCATATATTGATTTTTTATTATTAAAAAGTGAAAGTTGAAAGGCAACTCTAAGCCTGCTTTATCAGCCACACTTGGACCAACTTTGGATGCTGTTTCTAAGAGCTGGAGCTGTGCCAAATACATTAAAATTAACTTTTTGCTTGCATTTTGCCAAGCTATTCTTACCGCTCTCTTTTTTATGAAAATAATTCATTTTATTTGCTTTACAACAAATATTTTTCTTCAGGGGAGTCTCTTCTGTATTAGACAGAGTCTGCCCCCTGGGGTAAGAGGGCAGCTTGTAAAATTATCAAAAGAAACTTGTAAGTATGAGCTCTGTTATTTCCTTCAGAATTTGCTGTGCTAGAAGTAATCTAATGACAGTTCATTGGTGTCCATTTGGGGAAGAGGGACTGGTATTTTTATTTGAGAATTATTTCACTTGGGAAGCCCTGAACATAATAAGCATGAATGAAACAATCACAACATAGTGTAATAAAGGTCGTTTTTGGAGAGGATGAACTAGAAAAGGTGTTAATTGACTGATGGTAGCTTTCATGTCACAGTATCATAGAAGTGGATCCTTCCAGCCGTGTCCCACTGTCCTCCACTGAAAAAAGGAATGCGAATGTTACTGATATTCTCTAGATAGGCACTTTCTAGGTCTGTCATTTGTTTTCAATTCTTCTGTAGCTCAGTTCATTTAAAACCTTGCTGTGGGGCAGAGTTGTTTGAATATTCATAAATGCAGGTCAAGTTCACAGTACACAATTTATGTGAGGTTACCTTGAATTGTAAAATCACGGCATCAGTTAGGTTGGAAAAGATCTCTGAGATCATCAAGTCCAGCCTTTCACTGATCACCACCACCTTGTTAACTAGATCATGACACCAAATGCCAGATCCAGTTATATCTTGAACACTTCAGGGATAGTGACTCTACCACTTTCCCGACCATTCCAATGTTTGACACCTCTTCCAGTGAAGAAATTTCTCCTATTGTCTACGTGAACCTTCCCTGGTGCAGTTTGAGGCTATGACCTCTTGTCCTGTCACTGGTTGTCTGGAAGAAGAGATGGACCCCCTCTGGCTGCACCCTCCTTTCAGGCAGTAGAGAGTGGTAAGGTCACTCCTGATCCTCCTCTTCTCCAGCTAAACAACCCCAGCTCCCTCAGCCACTTCTCATAGTGGGGGAAACCACACCCTTCACAAACTCTGTTGACCTTCTCTGGAGACGCTCCAGCACCTCAATATCTTTCTCGTTGTAAGGGGCACCAAACAACACAGGGTTTGAGGTGTGGCCTCCCCAGTACCAAGGACAGGGGCACAATCCCTTTCCTAGTTTCACTCGCCACACTATTGCTGATAGCATGCCATTGGCCTTCTTGGCCACCTGAGCACAGCTGGCTCATGTTCCGCTGCTGTCACCAGCACCCTTGGGTCCTTTTCTGCCCCAGCCTGTGGCACTGCCTGAGGTCGTTGTGCCCAAAGTGTAGGACCTAATACTTGGCCTTGTTGAACCTCATGGTATTGGCTTCAGCCCATCAATCCAGTCAGTCCACATCCCTCTACAGAGTCTCCCTGACCTTCAGTAGATCAACACTCCACCCAGCTTGGTGTCGGCCGTGAATTTACTGAAGGTACATTCAATCTCCCCATCAAGATCATCAATAAAGATTTTAAACAAAACTGGGCCCAACACTGATCCCTAGGGCACACCACCAGCCACCAACGGGTGCACCTGTCCAATCCATGGGCTGCCAGCTTCTCCAGGAGAGTGCTCTGGAAAATGGTGCCAAAGACTTTGCTGAAGTCCAGGCAGACAACATCTACAGACTTCCCCACATCCACTGGTTAGGTCACCTGATAAAAAAGGAGATCAGGTTGGTCAGAAAGGATGAAATTCTATATTTCATATAGAGTCATAGAGTAGTGCTCCATGGACTTCTGCCTTTCAAAGTCTGAGGCATGTTTTGCATTAGAATCATAAAGTAAGGGGAAATGTTTTCTATTTCCATTTTAAAAACAAGGATCTGAGATATGGAAAGATACTTGTTCAGAAAGATCTGAACATGATTTGTTCAGAATACACAAGAAGCAGCTGGTGAGTCTAGGAATAAAGCTTCGGTTTCCTTGAGGATACCTACTTCCACCTCTTTTCGTTGAGATTACTCTATGGCAAGGCATTAAAAATGTAAAAATACTGGTTTACTTTTCAGGTGACAAATGTTTGTAGGTTATGAGATTTCTGTTTGATGTTTTAGATCCCTCTTTAAACCCTAAGACTAGGTATGGTTTGATTGCTCAGTTTGAATTTCCGAGCATTTAGGTCATTTGCACCTGTAGTTCAAATAGTAAATCTGGAGCAAATTCACTAGGGGAAAAAAAAAAAACCAACCAAAGATTTTTTGCACAATAACCAAGGTCACTTCTGTGCTCATGTCCATTGTATGGTATCAGGCCCTTTGAATGGAAGAATGAGAGGGGTGGCACAGGCCTCATCATGGCTCAAGTTGGCAGAATGTACTCAGTCAGGATTCCCATTATGTTTTGAAAAAAGAAGTTTTACGTAAATACAGGGTTTGGCCAGCAAATGGTGCTTGTTCATCTCCACATTTAGCATTCTCTTACTGATTCTTCCATTAAATCCATACTGTCAATGTGTATAATTTCTTTCATTTTTTGACAAGGTAACCCACCTGGTTGATCAAAGAAGGCAAATAATGTAATTTTTTTGAATTTCACTAATGCTTTTGACAGTTTCTCTGCTATTAGCAAAGGTCAGAGGACAAAGAAGCTTATAATTCAAAGAAAAAAATTAATAATTTAGAAACATTTTTTTCCAAATAAGATTGTACATGAAAATAATAATGTTCTGTGTCCTTAAACTTTTTAAACCATTTGTTGCACTTTACCATCCACCACATTATTGGTTTGTTGTTTTTTTTTTTTCCTTCAGCATAGAGAGAAAATAATATACTTAGGGAGAGGGTGGAGGGTTACTACAGCACTTCCATTTATTTCTGCAGTGGATACCCTGCTGAAAGTTGCATTGACTGAGCACAGGACAGACACAAAGATCAATCCTAGTGGGACCAAAACCCTTGAGGTAGTGCTTACTCAAAATCGATCAGTCTTTTCAGTTATCCCTGGCAGTGATGGCTGTTACATTTTCTTACCATTTCACTACAGCTTTTTCTTCCAAGTTATACTGAGAGCATGGTCAAAGGTGCCGCCCTCATCTGTGTTCCATTCAAACCACTGTGATTTTCAGTAATATCAGTAATTTTGCTACATTTCCGTCTGTCCATTCTTTCTAGATGTGACACTATCGTAATCCAACAAAAGAAATTTACACTTTACGTGGATAAAAGGGTTTTCAGTGTTGGTATAACCTCCTGAATTGCAGTAAATAGTCACTGTATTTTGGAGAGTTCTGACACTTTCTTTTTCTTGTACAGCAGCTTAAACTGTCTTATATTGCTACCATTCGGGAATCATAACTCTGCTCCCATTTGCATCTTGTCTTCTGTACTTCAGGCTTTTTTATACCACATTGGTCAGAAGCCGGTGCTGAACATGTTTTATTGCATGTATAGAATGAGAAGCTTTACTAAATGAGGTGTACAAAATATAAAGCAAAATAATATAAATTTTAAATATGTAACTATGTAGCATCATGATACTTGTGAATGTATTTTATATGTGCATAAAGTGTATCCCCAAATATGATGACATGTATTATGTGTAACCTCATTACTAACACTGTGCAATTACTATGTTTGCCAGCAATACAAAAGCAGTACTAAAAGGCTTTCTCTGACGCAAGAAGGGACCATCCCAAGACACAGTGGAACTCCACTGTCTTTGTTGTACTATTTTCAAAGGACTGTGGTTCCTAGGGCTATGAATTGGATACCTAGGACCAAGATAGAAAAAGGCATTATTTTTAAAAGCAGCAGTTGTTTTAATGTTCTTTATCATGGGCTAATTTTGTCTCTGAGCACTGACTATGTAGGCACTTCCGGTTGAAGACATTGAGATGTCTTTGCTGAAAGAAGGAATCAAGGACAATAACAAGTCAACTTTTTTTCTTAAAGCAGGATGTATCTGTCACAGTGATGTCCTACCAACAGAGTACTCTTAACTGTGACATTGAAGTTGCCTCAAAAATCGGAATATACCAGGAAACTGGCATTTGCCAAGTCTCCATTCCTCTCCTGATGTAGATATTGTTCTGAGACGCGTGCATTAAATTAGCATTCCTTGTGATTTTATGAATGCTACTTCTCTTCCAAATGTATCTGGATTTTTCATCAAAAAAACATCCTATGTGGCTGTGGTCAGAAACAATAAAAATAGAAATTGTGGAATTCAGCACAGCCCTGAATATGAGATTGTTTGGAAAATATCTCTGGCTCATTTATCAACTGTTAAATTAACAGAAGATTTCTCAGGAGGTAATCATCAAATTACTACTAGTGTAGCTTTCTATAGTTCTTCTGGTTTAATGCCTTTAGACTTAGCACTTCAGAACCTTCTTCCAGTACAGTGTCCCATCCATGTCTAAATATATCTCCTAAAACATTCAATATGTTACTAATACTAATATGTTACTAATTGTGATCAGGGTAAAATTCAAGTGCTGTGCTTGTGGGACATTTTTTTTATCAGAAGCTGTATTTAAGTGATGATACACAGTAATTTGTTCATTCTTCTGTCAGTGTAATTTACAAGGCAACGACAGATAAACATAGCTATACAAGATTCATTTACAGTGACACAATGGCAGATACACAGAGCAGAACCCTGCCTATGAGATAAAGTGGACTGAGTGACTTATGCAGTAATTAGGGGATAATTGTCATTAACCTCGCAAACAGTAGTTTACCCATATTGTTTAAAAGGCTCCAGGATGCATAATGACAAGGTAATCTGTCAAAGCGCTAGGGGGAAATATTAATAAGATTTGTGCAAGCCTGGATAGAAAATATGCAGAAAGCAGCCACATTAAGCTAATTGGTGGATGAATATACACTTGTAAAAGTGCTTCTAATGGCACGTTTGCTGCTCTCCAAATGACTACTGTTAATGTGGAGAAGTGGGCTGCCTAGAAAGTCAGGACTGCTGGGACAAGAGGGTATTAAGACATGAAGGCACAGTTATTATTACTTCGTACACTGTAATATAATTTCCCCACTTTCTCTTGCATTTCACTGCCTCTAATAGGTTCAAACTGATAGCTTGCTTTATGCCCTTTTATATTCCAGTGACCTTTGCCTTTTTGGTGTCACTTCTGCACCCTGCTGTCTCCCTTTTGCATCACATTGCCACCTATGACACACCTGTGGTTTTTTTGGTGTAAATTTTTTCAGTAAGCAATAAAAGAAAAAAAGCCTCATTAAGATCTTGTAGTATATATTGCAAGTAATAATGCATAGTCCCCTAATGAATAGTAAAGATGGAAATCAATCTCCTGATTCTGCTGCCATTCATATATTCTGCATATAGTACAGCTGAATCCCCTTATTGAGACACAATTTGGGTTCAATCAGAAAACCAAGCATGTAATGAAATCCAATTTATGAGTGTAACTCACTGACACTTTCATTCCAGTGTTTCTGTCCTTAGGAAACTTCTCAATCCCTTACAATGCCCCTGGATAGGCAAATTTCTTACTGACTTAGTTGGAAATTTTACTTACAAGCCCAGAAAGACTCAGCTTTTGTTGGTTGCATTTTCCAGTTAAGGTTATGGTTTTAGTCATTTTAGATTTGAAGTGAGGGAAGGACCATCTGATAATTTGATTTGACTTGATGTCTTGCCCTGCGTTTGGTTCAGTCCATGTTAGTAGAGCAAGGATATCAGACACAATTTGTTTGTGTTATCACATGTTGCATTGGGAAAGGTCTTGGCTGAAGAGAGTCTGGGTGTCTCTTGTGGCCATGTGTATTGCAAATACAATACCTCATCAGTGCAGTGAATACTTCCTGTTTCTCATAAAAATTATTTCAGTGTTTGTGAAACTGAGGGTCAGAAAGAGCTTACTACACTTACTGAAAGACTGCCAGAGCACAGAAAACTAGAGAAAGCATAACTTTACTCCTCAGTGAATTATGCAGCACTAACACTAAAAAGTAAAAGCACGAGTGATTTTTGGTGACTGATCAAGGCAAATTTTTGTACATAATATACTGAAATGGGAAAATATAAATGCAAAAGTTGGTGAAAGTGAGAATGAAAATCAATCACTGCTATTGCTATATGCATGATGGTTATTTCCAACCCACTTACATGCAAAATTGTGTTCTAAAGTTATTTTATAGCTGAAATTATTTCAGTGGCTTACCTTGTTCATGTCTCTGTTTACATGCTATCTGATAAGTGCCTGTGGCACCTCATGCACTCTAAATTTTACACACATACACCATGTGCTTGATGATTTAATTGCCTCTAGTAGCCATGTTGGCCTAAGGACAAAACACACTGTTACTTGCCACAAATTAGTGGCAAAGTTCTTCAGATACTTCAATGAATTTTCCATTTTAGCAGGTTGTAGAGAAGAAAAGGCATCAAAATATTCTCTGTACTTCAGGTCCAAGGTTGTAGATTTCAAAGCCATTTAAGAAATTCGAAAAAAAAAATTTAATAAAGTCTTCCATCTCAGGAATGTTGAGGAAATGCTTCCCTTTTAGTGTGCATTAAAAATATTTTCATGAGCAGATACCGTAAAACATATGTTCATCTCACGTTAATTTCTTATTTCAAAAATTCTTTGGCACGTCTCAACCAGAATGGATGGTAAAAGGAATAAATGTTTGCATTTGAAAATCTGCACATTTATAGGGAAGTGGCCCTAGTATTTCAAAATAAATGAGATAAGGAGAACTGCTAAAAAATTGCGTTGGATCTTCTTAAAGCTTAAAGAGTCAATTTGTATCCATGCTAACAGGAATTCTGCTGTCCTCAATTAGTGGCATCTTTTGTCTTTTAATAGTTGTCATCAATATGGTGGTTGTGAATCAAAATAAATTTTATTATTATTTTATCCTGGCTTTGGCTGGGATAGAGTTAATTGTCTTCATAGTAGCTGGTGCAGTGCTGTGCCTTGGATTTGGTGTGAGCATCCTGTTGATAACACAGTGATTTCTAGTTGTTGCTAAGTAGTGCTGACCCTAAACCAAGAACTTTCTCAGTGTCTCATGCGCTGCCAGCGATCAGGTGCATGAGAAGCTGTGAGGGAGCATGGCCAGGACACGTGGCCTGAACTGGCCAAAGGTGTGTTCCATACCCTCGAACATCCTGCCCAGTATATAAACTGGGGGGAGTTGGCTGGGGGGGGGGCCAGTCACTGCTTGGGGACAGTCTGGGTATTAGTCAGCAGGTGCTGAGAAGTTGGATAATGCATTATTTCTTTCTCTTGGGTTTTATTCCTCTCTCCTTTTAATTACCAGTAATAGTAGTATATTTTATTTTGTTTCATTTATGAAACTGGTCTTGTCTCAGCCCAGAAGGTTTACCTTTGCTCTCCAGGTCTCCTACTTACTGAGGGCAGAGGGAGTAGTGAGTGAGCAGCTGTGTGGTGCTGTGGGCCAGCTGGGGTCAAACCACTCCAGTTATACCACTGTGAAAACTAGTAAAGGCAAGAAGAGTGTCAGACTCTTGTTGTGCTTAGATTTTTTCCTCTAAGTATGGACAGACATCTGCTGTGAAAAAAAAACTTGTCTGGCACCCAAATATAAAGAGACTTGATGTAGTTGCTATGATTAAATAAAGCTCAAGCTGTTCTGATTAGATACACTGTAACCCCACAGTGATCTATTATAATTTTAAAAATAAAAATACTGTATGCAGTGTTATTCAGGAAAATAATAGTCACTGTCTTGTGAATTATACATTCTTATCCAGTCCATAATCAAGAGCATTCCATAACAAAGTGAATATTTTATCAAAAGTCAAACAATATGTTTAAAAAATCAGACAAAGCATTTAAAACTAGTGTCCTTGCATCCTAATAGTTTCACTGTATTTTCAGAGGTGAATACACATTCATGAAGAGGGGAAAGAGTTCAAATTACTGTTTCTTTTTTGAAATCAGTAAGAGACATTACCACCAATCCACATGCATGCTTTATAGTTGGCAAATGACAGAGTGTCATCATCTTTTAGGGTAATGCTTTCAAGGGCATTCTAAGCTTGATGAACCTGAGAAATGAAAAAGCTAGTTGCAACTGGGGTACACTGTGCAGTCCCCAAAAAGAGTCATGTGTTCAGGATCCAGTGTTTTCGTACCACTCCACGCAGCTTAGTCCAGAACCAGCACCCCAGCAGGTTGCTTGTGCAGGGAGGGGTCTGCACTCCTGGCATGCTTCTTTAGGATAAGATATGAAACAGAAGACCTGCATACTTTTGGTCAATAAAGACCCTGAAGGCCATTAAGCAAGAATGTGGGTGGTTAACGGCGGCGTCCTGGCCAGGTTTCCGCTGCGGTTATTGCATTCCACTGCCTTATGTTTCATCTGCAGTTTCAGCAGGACATGGTGTTCCTCACTTTCACTCCAAAACTGTTGAGCAGTGCTCCTGTGCGTTGTTGCACAGCTGCTGTGCTCCACCATGGTGGTACGCCCCCAATATATATTCCCACAGATTTGGCTCCACATCGTGTTTCAGGGCTAAGTTAGGTCAAAATTACTTTCCAGCGTGGTCCATGGAATTCGTCCAGGTTTATGGTGCAATTATTCTTGATCTGAAGCGCAGCCAGATTTGCCCCAGTGTCTACAATATCAGTTTGTAAAGTTTGCAAAGGTCTTTGAGGGTCCTTCTGGTCGAAACACCAAACTTTTTGCTGCTGAATGCATAAGGAGATGTGGTGAATAAAGAGCAACACTTGGCAGCAAAGTAAGCCTGTAAGTACATACATATATGTATGCAAGCAAATAATCTCCTTCATGCTACTCTTCACTTGAATACACATTGCCACTGTCATTCTCCGTGATACTCTGGGGAGAGACAGCCACCTTCTCTTCTCCTGAAGCATGCAGGTATCCTCATGCATACCCTGTGTCTTTGGGACAAGGCAAACGATTGGTAAGAGAAAGGGAGTGCCAGAAAGAAAGAGCTTTTATCAGTTCTAGGAGAATGGGGGCTGCAGTGAAGTCAAAAGATAAAGATTTCCATTATTGACCAAGAACTCAGTAGTGCTGCACTGTTTATTCCTCCTGCAGCAGTATAACTCAAGGAAAGGACTGCTGACACTTAAACATGCATTTTTTTCATATGGTTTCCGTTGATGAAGGAAGGCTGGTGGGAGGTGGATGAGAAGTGACAGCTGAGGGGAAAAAAATTCAACCATGCCTCTTTGCAGATTGAGTGTGTTACATCTCATATTAGTTGCACATGTGAAATCACAGTGAGCAAGTATGCACACCTTTTCTTCATGTTTACAGGACCAAAGGTGAGTGAGATTCAGCATGGTAAAAACTGCCATCAGGAAAATGAGTATCTGAGTGCATGTGTGAATATATATTTCTGTGGAAAAGTAGGTTAGAGGGCTTACTTTAGTTCTACTGAGATCAGTGGAAGTTAGCCAAAATGAGTTAGAGATGTTGCACATTGTCCCATCTGTACTAATGTGAGTTGGTGTGCTGCACCACAGTTTTGGTAACTTTTACCCCGGGAGTAGTAGGACTACCCATAGTGTAACAGCTGGAAATTTAATTGTGAAGCAAAGAGATGCTTCTGGGAAATTCAACCAAACAAAAACAACAAGCCCTAAATCATGGAAATTATGAAGGCTTTTCTTTATTAGAAACAAATGTTACTTTTTTTCTGTCTACACCCTAATTAAATCATCCTGTGCAATTATAGTATGACCAAATTAATACATTTCAGTCTGCTTTTCAGCTGTTATAGCTGGATGCAAAATATTTCTTTGAGATCAGCTAGAAAATACATAGCTCCTTAAGAAGAGCTCATGGAAGAAAGATTTGTGATAAACTTTAGGCTTGGCTAATTGTTTAATCAAACATTTATCTATGCAATATTTTGTAACAAGGAAACTTCACTGCTATGCATCAAAAGCCACAGTTTAGGTGCATATGCAAGCTTACTAAAATATGAAGCCTAACAATGATTTTTTTTCTGTATATGTTTGAGTGGTTCTCAGAAGTTATCACAGCAGTGCCTGAAAATAATCCTTGAGTGTTTCCCAGAACATAAGGCTAGTTTTAGAAGCAATCTAACTATTGTTTAACCTTTCTATTAGTTGCAGCCTTGTATTGTCATCTCTCACTGTGTATCCAGATAGGTGTATATATACATTTTTCCTATGCTAAGAAGTGAATCAGTAAGATAGAATATAGAACTGCAAAACGCCTCTGTTGCATGTGTACACAAATGTGTCTCTCTGTGTGTATATAAAATTTTCTGCCTGTAATGCAGTCACAGCAGCCATAGGAGCTTCTCACGCAAAATGAGAATTTAAAACAACTGATTCCATAACAAAAGTTCAAGGTTTAGGGTTTATGTTTATGGTGCATGCTTGCCCATATTAAATAGACACTTTTTAAATTGAGAGGTTTTTAAAGCTGAATTGAGAGATTCAAAGGTTAAAGACCTTCAGGAAATGAAGACTCACCTTTGCAATCATCCCTAGTTAAGCTCCTAAAAATTAGAGTGATCTTTGTGTCCATTTTCAGTTGTAGCCTGTTTGTGTCATTCAGGATGATCATTTTGATGCCACCATGTGTTCTTTTTGACCCAGAAGTTTAAGACAAGATGAACGTTAACATATCCCTACACCTCTCTTCCTAACGTACAGTCAGCAGAAATCAGGAGGCAGGTTCAGGGTAATTAACCATGACATTACTTTACAGATCTAATGCAATATGGTGTGTGTGGATCTGTATCTATTCAAATAATAGGCTTGAACCACCTTGTGTGGTTAGATTTAAAAAAGGTGCAGCGTTATGTCTTGTATCCTTGGAGGTCAATTTAATGTAGTTTAAAAGATTTTCTGCATCTGAAATTGTGAAAAAGAGCTTCACACAGTAAAATAAAATTTAATAAATAAAATAAAATAAAATAAAATAAAATAAAATAAAATAAAACAAAACAAAATAAAATAAAATAAAATAAAATAAAATAGATTAAGTTAAAAATCGGAGCAAGGATATATGGACAAAGAAGGAAGAACATCAGTGTATGTTGTACAGATTGGGCTTACTTGTCTACTGCCTTGCTTAGAGCTGTATGCATGCAGTGGTATCTGTACTCACTGACTTCCTTGTACACATTGTCACAGGAGGCTTGGCTTAATCAGTTGTGAGCTGAAAAAAGTAATATAAATTGGAACCTTTTGTCATGAAGTATTTAAATGTTGATATGCTTTAATGGCTTCAGGGAGAAAATTTAGCATGAGAGATTGTAAGAAACAAGAAATCGATTACAAGTAAGAAAGGATTTGAACCTCTAATCAAGTATTACCATATACAGAAAGATCCCTAGCTAGTTATAGCTAAATTCTAATGGGATAATGGTTAGATTTTTTGTTAATTTTAAGTTTTATCAAAAAATGACATTCCTATTCACTCTTTATCTAGTTTTGCATAATACATACCTACACTGATTTATGGAAAGCTTTCACTGTGTAAATATTGGAGCATATGCTACAGTGTCCATAAGCAGTGAGGGTTTTATGGAATATAGGCATCTGTACATTTCTCTTAACTTTTGTTGGGCAAAAAAGACCAAACAACTTCTTGCTGAAAATTAACAATTTGAAGCTTGATATAACTAGTAGGAGTAGACAAGGATTATTTTAGAGCAGTTTCTGATTCCCTGCTTCTTTTAGGATAGCAAGGGTAACTCCATGACTGTCACATCCCTGAATGCCAGTTTCTCTGATCAGTGGGACTTACAGCTGCTGAAGGTCTGGTCCTCCTCATTGTAAATTCTTAAACAAAATGAAACAAGGGGTGGTAGTGTCTCATCAAGAGGTAACTCATGTAGATAAGTGCCAGCTTCACTCAGTTAAGATGTGGAATAATTCCCTCAAACACACAGGGAACCCTTCCATTTCACAGGGAGCCCTTTCCATTCCGCCTGCCTGTTCTGCGTATGCAGAGCTGCCTGTGCTGCCATCAGGGAGGGACTGCGTGACACAGCTTTCCCCTTACATGTGGGAGTCTGTTACAGGATCCCTACCTACTATTCTCATGAGTTATTGTTGTGCTAGCTGTGATTAACTATTTACTTACATATTCATTTTTATAAAGCATCCATCTGTTATATAAGCCTGTGAGTGATTTACAAATTAAAACAAAATAAAATGTAGCAGTAGTACATTACAAAGCAGCCTGCAGCTGGCTGCAGACAGGAATCCTAATTCAATTCATGTAAGCAGTGTAAATTTGACAAGAGTATTTCCATTTTTAAACTACAGGAGTTAGAAGGAATTAATATTTGGGATTTGGGATGGGAAATGCATGCATATAGATCAGGTCAGATGTGACAGCGAAGGCCTGGAAATCAAAATCTGAACCATATCTGGTTTTGCAGTTCCATGTAGGAATTGAAGTAGATGTAACAAACTTTAGATCTTACCCAAGGGGAGAGCAGCTAAAGTTATTTGGGGGGAAAAAAACAAATATAATAATGGAGCTTTAAAATATAAACCTGTCCTTTAATTTTTGTATGGCATTGGTGTTTTTTTCTTCCCACCTCTCATCCAATTTAGGTTTTGTTTTGTTTCACTTATTTTTCTTGTTGGGAGGGAATTTTGATGTTCTGGATGATGTATTTTATAGAGTGTAAATTAGACAATATTTTACTGACTGCCTGTAAAATACTGCTATGTAAAGAACTGTAAGGACATAGAAATCAAAGATGTCCTCTGTGCTTATGGGTGTT
Organism: Erpornis zantholeuca; assembly: GCA_013400515.1. NCBI lineage: Eukaryota > Metazoa > Chordata > Aves > Passeriformes > Timaliidae > Erpornis > Erpornis zantholeuca. The sequence continues at coordinate 30,902 of VZTN01008007.1, forward strand.
CAGAGGTGGGGACATTTCCTGACTAATGCTGCAAACCAAAACCAGAATTTGCATCATGATGTTTTAGTTCATCACTGTAAATGCAGATTGAACATTTTCTCCATATAGATGGATTTTGGGGCTTTCCATCTGCGTCAGCTGGGGAAGATTTTCTGAGTTATTTGCTGTTGAGGGTTTCACTGTCTTTCAGGGTTTGATTGTAAATGTTCGTGTGTGGAGCATTTCTAAAGATTTTGTACTTGCATCTGAGGTACTGAAACGTACGTGGTATTAACCTTCAGTGTTAACTTTATACCCAGAGAGGTGAACTGAACTGAACAGGTCCAGATGGAATTAATAAAACCAACTTTAATTAATTAAATGCATGTTTTAGTATTTGACATTGCAAAATTCTGTTTTTCAGTGCTCTAGGAAATGTGAGAGAAGAGAAGAATCAGTCCTCTGAAGACTGAAAATAATTAATTAATTTAATAAAAATAAAAAATTAATTCAGGGTATAAAGGGGCTGGAGGGGAAGAAAGGTATTTTCAGACTTCATAACCAAACAAAAGTTAATGGTTTTTGCAATAGTATGTAGTCCAAAGTCTTTGGGTAAGGTTTGGAACCTGAGACTCGGATGTAAAAATATCAGAGGTAGTATGGTGGTGTGTCTTGTAAGGGCTTCAAACTGTTTAATGCATGATAAAGCATTGGAATAAATCTGGTTTTATGTCCTTCCACATTTCTTGTTGGTTATAGTTACTGTGCTAATGTTATGTCCAGCATTTGCCCAAAAGGAAAGATGCCAATAAAATGATGTATTTATTATATAAGTATTTTAATATGTTTTTATCAATACTTGCTGGAATGGATTGCCTGACATTACATTGCAGAATTTTTAAGTCCTACCTTCAGGCAAATCTCATGCTTACTAGCAAAAATGAAAGTGTGAAATGCTTTTTAATGTATATTTAACAACAGATAGTCTAGTGATTACTGATGTGTATTCTCTCTGGATTTTTCCCTTGCTATCAGAAGGCAATGTTAAGAGACAACATTTTTACACATTTATGCTATCTACATCCATCAGATCCTTACTTTTTACATACTTTTAACTGTCATTTATAACAAAGCTACAAAAAAAGTAATCTCTCAAGTCTAAACCATACCAAGATTTCAAGCTTACAATCAATTGTCAGTAATAGTCCAGGAAAAAAGGGATTAAGGTACAAGTGTTATGTGCTATTTTAAGGCATTTTGCCTTGCACCAAAGTTTTTTGTGAAATGGCCTATAAATTACTTCAGTCTTATATCTGCTTGTATTTAAGGAGGAAATCTATCAAATGCATTTATTTAGCTCTTTCTAATAGTGTTACCATTTAATAGTGATTAAGGTACAATTCTTTGTATTTTACAATGATGTGTACAGAAACAGTTCATGTTTTACTAATGTATTTTAAACAGTAGCATTCTACTGTTGTTAAAATAAAAGTACTGAAAGTATTTTATATCACAAAGTCCCAGGATCTAAATTTGTTGTACTCTGACATTATTAAACTCAATCTGGTTTTCTAACTGTGACTTTAATTACAGTATTTGCATGGATGGAAAGTTTGTATTTTTTGGTTAAATTCTATTAAGACTGTTTTCATCCTGTTTTTTGAGCTTAGTGTTTCATGTTCAGGCAGCAGAGCACCTTCGTCAATAATTATGCAGAATCAATAAGTTTTTTTCTTTGTGTTTGTCTTTGTTGTTTCTTTGATATGGCCTCTAGGATGCTGCAGGCAAGGTGCTGGACCGCTGGGCCATCATGTCCAGGGAAGAAGAGATCATTACCCTTCAGCAGTTCCTGAGATTTGGAGAAACGAAATCTATCGTGGAGCTGATGGCAATTCAAGAAAAAGAAGGGCAGGCTGTGGCTGTGCCGTCTTCAAAGACAGATTCAGATATAAGGACTTTTATTGAAAGCAATAATCGCACCAGGAGCCCAAGTCTCCTTGCTCACCTGGAGAATAGCAACCCTTCCAGCATTCATCATTTTGAAAACATCCCAAATAGCCTTGCATTCCTGCTTCCATTCCAGTACATAAATCCAGTCTCTGCTCCACTGCTGGGGCTGCCTCCAAATGGCCTCCTGCTGGAACAGCCAGCAATGAGGCTCCGTGAACCAAGCCTTACGACCCAAAATGAATATAATGAGAGCAGTGAGTCTGAAGTTTCCCCTACGCCTTTCAAGAATGAGCAAGCATCCAGCAGGAATGCTTTGACCAGCATCACAAATGTGGAGCCCAAAACTGAGCCAGCCTGTGTCTCTCCTGTTCAAACACCTACACCAGTCAATGATTTATCGAAAACAGAACACACAAAAAGCTCGTTCCGAATTCACAGAATGAGGAGAATGGGGTCGGCCTCCAGAAAAGGAAGAGTGTTTTGCAATGCATGTGGCAAAACTTTCTATGACAAAGGTACTCTTAAAATCCACTACAATGCAGTGCACCTGAAAATCAAGCATCGATGCACTATTGAAGGCTGCAATATGGTCTTCAGCTCTCTTAGAAGCCGCAATCGCCACAGTGCTAACCCAAATCCCCGCCTCCACATGCCTATGCTAAGGAATAACCGTGACAAAGATCTAATTCGCGCTACATCAGGTGCCGCTACTCCTGTCATAGCAAGTACAAAATCCAACCTAACTTTAACAAGCCCTGGGCGTCCACCGATGGGGTTTACCACTCCCCCTCTAGACCCGGTACTACAGAACCCTCTTCCCAGTCAGCTGGTCTTCCCAGCTTTAAAGACTGTCCAACCTGTTCCTCCTTTTTACAGAAATTTACTTACTCCTGGAGAGATGGTGAGTCCTCCAACCTCTCTCCCAACCAGTCCCATAATACCAGCAGTGAGTGGCATGGAGCAGCATCCCCCTCCTCCTTCGGAGTCATCGGTACCTTCAGTGTTGATGCCCACCCCGGAGCCCAATGCAGATCTTGCCCCCAAGAAGAAGCCAAGGAAGTCGAGCATGCCAGTTAAAATTGAAAAGGAAGTTATTGACACTGCTGATGAGTTTGATGATGAAGATGAGGAGGTGAATGACAGGAGCACTATGGTGAATGACATTGGTCATGACAATCACTGCCATTCTCAGGAGGAAATGAGCCCAGGCCTCTCTGTGAAAGACTTTTCCAAAAGTGACAGAAGCAGATGTATGTCCAGACCAGACATAAGAAGGGCAGACAGCATGACATCAGAAGACCAGGAGCATGAGAGAGACTATGAAAATGAGTCAGAGTCATCAGAGCCCAAATTGTGTGAAGAATCCCTGGAAGGTGATGATCGCCTCCATGAACCTGGTGAAAAATCTATGATGCACAGTGACAGACCAGATGAAAACCACAATGACTCTTCCAACCAGGACGTCATTAAGGTGAAGGAAGAGTATACAGACCCTACATATGATATGTTCTATATGAGCCAATATGGACTGTACAATGGAGGCAGTGCCAGTATGGCTGCTCTTCATGAAAGTTTTGCTTCTACATTCAACTACAGCAGCCCTCAGAAGTTCTCCCCAGAAGGTGAAATGTGCTCCAGCCCAGACCCCAAGATCTGCTATGTTTGCAAAAAAAGTTTCAAGAGTTCCTACAGTGTGAAGCTTCACTACCGAAATGTTCATTTAAAAGAGATGCATGTCTGCACAGTGGCTGGCTGTAATGCTGCGTTCCCATCACGGAGAAGCAGAGACAGGTCAGTAAATATTAATTGATTTTCTGCATTATTAAATGTGTTGAATTATGGAAGAATAGGCAGTTTAGGCTATATGAAGAAATAGAGAGATGCACAGTAATGACAAGTGACAATTGTGTTCCCATGACATTGAAAGAGATTTATCATTTTAAGAATTTCATTGTTCCTTGGCGTTCAGAATGGTACATATTGTGCCATCGTCTTAAGTGACTGGCTAGATAATAAATGTCACTGTAGTTTCTATATTCCTGTGAACATGTATATTGTACTTCTGTTTATAAGCTACAGCCCTCATTACATTTATTTTCTTGTCCCTGTAACATTTAAAACAAGAAAACCTTCTATTAAGTAAATTATATATGATACAAATGTCGCCTTGCATGCATATCAAAACACAGAATTAGGAAGGGAGGATGGATGGTTGAATGAATGGATGGAGATAGGTAATGAAGGACTGGAAGGATTTCCATCCTCATAAGGTCATACAAAAGCAAACAAGAAGCATTACAAAGTTGTTCTTTATTAGCTTTACTTTTTAAAACTAGGAGCTATGTTGTAGAGAGAAGAAGTAAATATTAAGAAAATCAGTCCATTTCTTTAGTAGAACCTACACACATCTCTATCCACTATGGTCATTTAGTCTACTTTATTTTTTTCTGCATGTGAATAACTCCCTTCTCCACCAGTGGAAACTATGCACATTCAAAGAGAGGAGAGGCTTCCCTACATATTTTTAAGATCAACCAGGGTATATTCTGCTGGCCCTTCAGATGACATCATGCCTGAGTTATGCTGCATCAATACAAAAGTAGTTGAGCTTAAACAGAAGCAGCTGGTCCATAAACGCTTTGGTTTAGGGGGTTCTTTTTTTGGTTTTGGGGTTTTTTTGGTTGGTTTTTTAATAGACTGCTATTTTTGATTCCTGAGGAAAATGTAATATAAATGGAATTTGTCAAGGTGATAGGATAGCACAGTTACTTCATACTTGTGGATAAAGGCTCTCTCATTTCATAATCATATTGTCACATAACAAAATCTCTGGTTCATGGAGTAATGGTGAAATAGGGTCACCTCTTTTCCTTTACTTGTGTTTCATATTTTTTCATTAGGCTGTAAAAATTCAGCAGACACAGGAAGGAAATTAAACCTAGCTAAACATTTCACACACAGCTCCTGGTTTGTTTTTTTTTTTTTATTTTTTTCATTGAAATGGATGTGGTTCGAAAGGGAATGTATCAAATCTTATGAAAGGAAAGCAAGTTACCAAGGAGCCAAAATTCACTGTTTTGATGAAGAGTACAGTCCCCAAATATCTCATGTATTCTCTTATCATTATGAAATCCACTAAACAGAAAAATATGAACAAACACAAGAATGCATATTCAAAACACCTAAGGACAGTCTAGGAAGTTTGCATTTCAGTAGGTTGAAACTACTGGATACGAAGCAGGTAAATCTAAATTGAGACTCCTTTTCTTGCTGTGTGCTGATAAGTTTTATGAGTCTTGAATTTGACAAGGGAAGTAGGTGAGACAGTGGCATAATCTATGCTGAGTTTAGCTGTGTGCAACCCCTTTCAGTTCCTGAAATCATAGTCTTTGTTAGACAAGAATTTGGTTTGGTTAGTTTCCTCAAGTGAATTATGAATAATATGTTGTGTGCTACACAAAACAGCTTTGCATTGAGCATGTGAAGCAAGAGCTGACCAGCTTTAGGATTTGGAACTTGATGCAGTTTACTAAATTTCAGCATTACATTGAAAGATCAAGGTAGCAATAAAGTTAGCATAGTAAAAATTTAGATGTTCTATGAAGGACTGACTGTGATGACATACATAAAATATTTCTTAGACAAGAACCTGAAGATAGGGCATATTTTGAATTTTTTTTCTGATCTACATAGGATACTCCTATTAAGCTTATTGAAAGCAAGCATGAAATAAAAAACTCATTTAGTATCTTAAAATGCAGCCTGCATATTTAAGGGTAAAATTATTATCTGCATATCATTTTGAGTTGTGTAAAGCACAAGGCCATCTTTTTACATCATTCAATTAATAACATTCCAAATATGATTCAGTTATGAGTTGCACCTGGACNACACAGTAATAACTCCTGGATAATATTTGAAATGGATTTGTGTCCTATTTTGGGACATTACAAAAGTCTCTATGATTTGCTTCTGTTGTGAACCACTCACATTATCTTTGATTAGCTAGAGTGTCTTTGCTTTGAAAAATAAAATAAAAATAAAATNAGAATGGTTCTGTAACTCAAAACATTCAAAAGTGTGGTACAATTTGTGTGCCCTTTTAGGTTTTGTTAGTTGTTTATCACTTTTGGTTTGCAACAGTAGTCAGGAAATGCCTCAAAAGAACCAGGAATTCTCTCATGGTTCAGGATAATTCTTTTGGATACTTGAGCAAGAAGCATATACAAAACTTCCCTGGGCTTCCCACTTTTATCCAGAAGTGCAATGTCTAGGAATGTGCAGAAATGAAAGCATATGTATAGCATGTCAAAAAAAGCAGATGAAGAATTTAAGTAACATTTTCTAATACTTTGTCAAAAAGAAGGCAGTTTTGTTAAAAATGAAGTCAGGAAGTAAAAGTTAAATTAATACATTGCCCCCACCCCCTTTTTGTTTTTTTGGTGGTGTTGGGGGTTTTTTTGTGTTTATTAGGGGTGTTTTTTAGTTTGTTTTTGTTTCTTTGCTTTGTTTGTGTGTTTGGGGGTCTTTTGCAAATTTTTCAATTACCCTCAAAATTTTCCATTCAATTCATTTTAGGTTTTTTTCTGATCTTCCTTTTGAATATATATTTTTTTTTGTGAGAGAGAATAAATACAATTCCTAGCTTTTCAGATTATGTAGAGCACCAAAAAGATAACTGGATAACTAGATTAATAATATTGCAGTATTTCTGCAATAGTGAGTATTTCTTCCAGCCACTTAAATCAATTTCACTTAAAAACTCTGGAGCATTTTGCTAGCAATTGCTGTATGGGAAATAAGAGTTAGCTACCTACAACACACAGTAATAACTCCTGGATAATATTTGAAATGGATTTGTGTCCTATTTTGGGACATTACAAAAGTCTCTATGATTTGCTTCTGTTGTGAACCACTCACATTATCTTTGATTAGCTAGAGTGTCTTTGCTTTGAAAAATAAAATAAAAATAAAATAAAATGAATCTTTTTTTCAGTAGTTTCAGTACTATCTCCTGAATGAAATCAGAGTTCCAGCTATTCCATACCTTCCTTTTTATCCTTTTTTTGTCATTTTATTTGTCATTTAGCATTGAATTAATTATATTACTAATCCTATTATAGCTAGTTACATATCTAAAACTCACAACTCTAACTATGTTCTGCAATAAAATACAAGTTTAAGTGGAGATAGATAACATTGGCTGATCCTTTTTGTTTCCTTTAGAGGCATCTAATTTGGCTTAAGTCCTTTTCCAATGCAAATCTAGTTAATCAAAGGTTAATCAAATACTCTCCCTGCCTTGTACGTACACAAAACTCCAAATTCTTGACAGTGGGTGGAGCTACTGTAAAACAGGCTTTGGAAAGGAGGAGTTATGATACGGACTGCTTGTTTCCAGAGGCAGCAGGCCACATCAGGAGCAAAAGCAGTGCTGCTTTGATGAAGGAGGGCTTTCTTCTGTGTCAGAGCTGCAAACCCCGCTTTGTAGAAAGCATCCTGTAGCAATTTGTGCTAAGGTTGTCCAAATCTAGCTTTATCATTCCTACATCATTTGTGCCAAGGTCAACACCTGCATAGATATCCTTCTGCCTGAAATGTTGGACTATCCTCTGAGATCTTTGGTTAACCTCTGCTAATTCTTGCAAATTAGGGTCAAGATAATGA
>VZTN01008011.1:0-21499 GCA_013400515.1 Erpornis zantholeuca
CCACTTTGTAAAAAACAGTGTATAGAATGTAAAATAATCTGGAAGTTCTATTTCTCTCCTTGCAGCTCAGTTTGTCAATTGTTTTATATTTGATACAGCTGCTAATTTCCAAACAAGTTCTTGTTTGCAGCTTTAGTCTTCCATTGCTGTGTTAATATTTTCTGTTTGTATTATTTTAACCCCAAGGCATGACACAAGTGTTTATTGAAATTTTGACTCCCATTTTTCTTAAACTCTGGCAAACCCATGCATGACTTTATCCAGGTTTCTAACGTAATTTTTCACCTTTGTTTTCTTTAACTCCTGTGAAATAGAACTTAACACTCCTTTTCTCCACATTTCACTCTGTTCCTTTGTACGTATCCTGTTTTCCTTCTCTTCTCAACAAATCCTCATATGCTTAGATTTCCAAATACATTCAATGCATTTGAATTCAATGTCTAATTCAATGCTATTTTAGTCCTAAGAGATATTGGTGCTTAACAGTAGCACAGAAAAGGGATCTTACACATTTATATACCTAAAGTTTTTGTATGGGACATCCAGAGAATGTAGAGCCAACACCTCAATATAATACATGATGAAAGACTTATCAGGATTAAAGTTGATTGTGTGGTTAGCAGAATGGAAAGGATCAATGGACAGCTTTCTAATTGACTGGATAGCCTGTTCCATGCTGATTTTTTGTTAGAAAAATTATCTCAGAATTTTCCTAGGTATGAATAACAACAAGGCTCAAATTCAAACCAGTAAAACTCCAGTGCAATTGAGGGAACCACCTCAAGAAAGAAACTGGTTTGCTATTTTGCAATTACGATTAATGGAATTTCCTTGCCCATGAAGTAACACAGCAGGGTACAGGACAACATGGCCAAATGAAATTGATCTGAAGGTATCTGGATACAGGCAGTGGAGAGCACCCTTTGTCATTTAATTACTGGTTTTAAACAATTAAAACTGACTGAAACTCCTAAAGACCTCTTTTTGGAAATCTGAGAGGAAATGGATGAAACAGGAGTATGACTCAGTCTTATATCAGTGAGCACAATAAAACCATACTCAGAATGATTTATTCCATGCTAATAAATACCTATGATATTTCCCCCACTGATTGCAGTGCAGCTTCAGTGCAGTTTTTGTGCAAGCAGAAATGTAATCCAGAGCTGCAGGCTAAAAGCCATTGCAAATGTATGCAGATGTCAGCACTTGGGAAAAGTAAACCACAGAAAACTAAAAAACATAAATAGAATGTCTCCACTGTGAAAACAAAATCTTCAAATTGCTACTAAATGTCAGGAAAGAATGCTTTGGAAGGTGCAGAGACATATTAACACTCAGGACATTGCATCTGCAGAACCCCCGCTAAAAGTTGCAGATCCCTACCTCCAAAAAGAGAAAAGATAGTTCTGAAATTATAGGGATTGACAAATTTTCATGGTATGCAGTAATATGTTCATTAGAGAAGCTGTTTGCCTATCTGAGCCTGATAATTGAGTTTCAAAGTAGTGTGTGAAATAAAATAATAAAATAAATATACCATGAAATTTAGAAAATAATTAGAATGTCCTTGCAAACAAATCACAACCACAGGTCTGAACGGAGTTTACAGGATATAAAAGAACTTGCTTTTCTCTAAAGAGAATAAAGGTAGGCAGAAAAGGATGAAAAGAAAGCATCACTGGGGATGACTTCCTTATACAGCTTCATGCAAACACTGGTTGTGTGAAACAAGAAAGAGGAATAAAATGAACAGACTAAAACAGAGAGGTTGCAAGAACAAAACATGGAGAGAGGGGTAAGCAAAACTCTGGAAAAGTCTCTCAAGGATATACAATATGAGTAGCAGACATATGGTAAGGCAACTACCCAAATGCAGAAGAAAAACTGAAACAGACCCATCAATGTTTCTTCTTTTAAATCAAGTGGCACACCGGTCTGCTGTGCCTCTGAGTTGAACAAGACTGCCAGTCCCCCAGAGCAGGGACTGCCTCTTACAGGATGCTATAAAGGGCATAATGAAGCCCTTATTCTGCATGCAGCTTTGGACTAATTAAAGGACCTTCTTTTTTAAAATGAATGTCTGAGATCTAAAAAGTATTTGGCAGTGATTATGACTGACAATGAACTGTTGGTTTGATGTCTTTTGTCTTAGTGCCCATGTCTGGATAATTAAACCATAATGTAATGGTTAACCAGATGCATAACTGTAACACAAACTTTAAAGACTTTAAAAATCAAAAAACCTAAAGCACTTGACTTACCTATGNTGAAGGAGAGGTCAGCACTGAATGAGTGCTGGGCCCAGCATTGGTGAGCACTGTTGTCAAGTCTTCTAGGTAAGGAAGAGGTCGTGGAGGCTCTGGTAACAGATAGGGAGAATAAAGTGATGAGCAATACTACAGCAGAAAACATCTTGGGACATAGACCCCTACCATGCCACCCCCCCACCCCCATCTTCCCCCATGAGATATTGTTGGAATTTTCACTGTGCCTGCAAAATCAGCATTTCAGAGGGGCAGATTAAGCAACTTTGGATAACTACTGTAAGTGCTTTGCCTCATATTAGGTAAGGTGCTGGAGAAAATATTAAAATAACATCAGGATCAATATGACCACAAACTAAAAGAAATTATCTCTGAAGGCTAACAAAGCATTCTGGTGGACTCTCTGACAGAGTTATATGGTATCAGGAGATACAGCAGCTTGAAAGAAAAAGCAAATTTATACAGCATAGAAGCCAAATCAAATGTTCTTGGCAATTAGTGAAAAACTTTTAGTGTCTGCTACAACCTGGATCAAGCCCTGACTAAATGTGGTTATAATCTTGCCAGATCCTGTGGTATACTTAGGCAGAACTCCAACGGACTAAGAGTTCAGAGCTCAAGAGGATCAGTCTGTGCTGAGCACTGCAGGATTTAGTTGTTTACTGATCACAATTCTATCTTAAAAATTGAAGTAATGCCTAGCATTCCCAATTCTGTTTGTCATGAAAATGATGTGATATTTGATTTAAATGAATAGTGGCTTCATCCCCTTTCAATGAGATCATGGTGCACATTATGCAAGTTTTGTACTGCTGATAGCATTCAGCACCTGGAGTACAGGTCAAGGATGCCTGAACTGTCCTGTTCCATCAAGGAGCTAAAAATGTCATTTGCTTAGAAACATAAGCAGCTTGCATAACTCACAGTAACTTACCATCTTTAAAAGTTAAGCCATTTACAATGATCACAAAAGGATTTACAGGTCATGTGGGAGTCTTTATTTATAGACTGAAACTTATAGTGATCTTTTTCCCAGACTGTTTTTTTAGACCAAGATTCTAGAGTCAGTCTGGATTAGCAGGAGAAATATGTGAACCTTCATTTTAGTATTGTCTGTGAAACTGAGAAATCTCACAGTTATACATCCTCTGGAAGCTCACTCTAGTCATGAAAGATGAGAGCTGTAGTGCATGCTCTAATGGTGTTGCCCCAGTAGTGGGGAATAGGTTTCAAAATTTGAGAATTCACTATCAAAGTCACTAAAGTACTTAAAAAGTCAGGCTGCATCATTCATCCCAGGCACAGAGAAGTTATAGCAGATGAGTTACTAGGAAAGGAAACACCTTTCCCACACTTCCAGTTCCCACCAGGTACCACTTCCACTCATATTTCACAGCTGCCACTCTTTCAAATCATCCAGATGGACTTCCTGTCTGCTCTTTAAAAACATAGGGGAAAGTAAAATTCACCATTCACTGAACTTGGGATGTACTTTTAGGAGTGTACTGGATTTATGCACCTGTTGTGAAGTGGGTTAGTAGCACACAGCCTTGAATGGAGAGACTGCTTAGCATAGACAGAGCACTTTTCAGGGAAAAGGTGGCATCACTCTCATTTCAAGATAGTCACTTTCAGATATGGTTAATAAACGCTTTTCTTAGCTAGCAAGTGTGAGAGAGTTAAATTGAGTGCCTTGGGAAGTGCAATCCCTGTGCTTAGACATTTTCTCCTTATCCGCTTTCCTTCTACCACCACCTTGCCTCAGCTGATGTTGCCCAGAGGGCAAATGGAGACTGATGCTTTTCTTAGGACAGGGCTGCCTGCATTCCATTTCCGCTTTCCACAACCTCTGATTAGTTCTGCCATCTGGATGTGACAGTAGTCACACTACTATTGCAACTACTATTGTTGCAAGTGCAAAATACCAAAATGCCCTGGACTTACCAAGAACCAACAGCTGTGAACTTTCAGTTACTTCCCCATGAAGATTGGCTGCCCTGCAGGAGTACAACCCCTGATCTGAGAGAGAAACATTTGCTATAAACAGCAACCCATCATGCAGATGGCGAGTAGAGGACAGCTTGACCTTGTTCTTAAACCAAGTAACTTTTGCTTCAGGAACACCTGGAAAAACATTGACAAATGTAACACGAGTAAGAATCACAAGGCAAAAAATACTTGCAAGGCAAATAGTGGGAGAAGAAGACGTGAGAAGTACTGAGTGAAGGCTAAAGAAAAAGGGGAAGGGACAAGGATGATTTCATATGGCCACAGTCCTTTATAGCAAATTTAGTGACTCAAATAAAACAACAAAATAAATACAGAGACAGAGAAAATACACTCCTTGCAGGCAGCTACTCAGATACCCCTAGTCTAGAAAGGTAGATTCGTCTGCACTTCACTAGCAGCAGAAGAAAAAGGGGTTAAAAGTGAGATACCCTTAATGTTGAAGTATTGCTATTGAGTCCAAGAAAGATGCACTCTACCAAAAAAATGTCCAGCAATGCTACAAAAATGTTTTTCTGACTTGTATTCTACAAGCTTGTCCTCATTCTGTTTTTAGTGTCCACACTAACAGGAGGTTTGCAGGTACGGCTGTTCCTACAGTTTGCTTTGGGGAAGCTGAGCAGTGTATGTCAATGAGCAGCAGTTTCATTCTCTTTTGAGCTCCCACCTCCAGTGACACGCACAGCCGCAAGAAGGGAACAGGAGGCAGCCAGCAAAGGGACGAGCAAACACATCATGTCACATCACTGCCGCAAGGGGTAGCAAGAGCATTTCAGTCGGCTTGGGTCATGGTGGACGGGGCTGAGTGTTTCCCTTGCAGGGGTATCACAGAGACTGAAAGTCTGAGAGGTGCCAGCTGGAAACAGAACTCACTTTGCTGGGCAGGCAAGACATTAGGTAGTGAATAATTACCCAACTCTTCTTCTTCAGCTTTCCCCTCCATCAGTGTATCCAGCATGTATCCAGCACAAAAAGCCTACCTGGGATGCTGGCAAGCAGAATTCTGTAGGACAATTGAGATAATTTTGCTAAACCAGGAGCTCTGGGAGAAAGGAGTTGTAGCAATACACGCTTCTAACAGTGGTGACTAGTTTTCAGTGCCACAATATTCTTTGAATAGTGAACTGAATTTCACTGTCTGGTATAGCTGATGGAAAAACACAGGCCACAGAGCAAGGCAAGAACTAGAAAATAAAACCTTCACCATGTAGGTGAAATACAGAGGAAAGGAATGTTTAGGAGAATTGAAAGAACTGCAAACTGGAACTGGTGCCAGGAGGATTTTTTGCCTTTTCTTTTATAGCCCTCTTATATACCCTTTTATATAGTTTTATGTATTCTCAGTGCTTTTAGCCTACATACTTGTAATTTTCCAAGCCTCATAACTTAACTGAGACCCACTGTGCTGTTAAACCAAAAAACCAAACATCCTGGAAGCCCCAGACACCAAGGTCCTCTCCAGAACAGATTTTTGTAAACTAAGATAGGCCCATCCAGGGGGAAGGTTCCTCAGAATGGGGAGTTCACTCGAGCCTCTCATTGGGGAATCTTTGATAGATATGCTAATTTGCAAGGCCTATAATTGTGTGCATTCTGGGGCATTCCACCTGGACAAAGTGCTGCACCCAAGGATCCTTAAACCGAGGTAAAAACCCCTTTTCCCCATAAACCATGTTTTGGTTTTAATTTTAAGACCAGGGAAAGGAAACAGAACAACAAAGATACAAGGAGATAAAGGACAGGAAGGTAATATATTTTAAGCCACCCTTCCAAACCTGTTCTGACTTGACAACCACTAATTGTACATAACATTTTTCAGAATGCATTATGAACTAGCTTTTTAAATTTGGTTCCTTCTTTCATGTCAAACTGTATTTTCAGTAACAGTTGAAGCCAGATTGCTTGAAGCTTCTGGTACTCAAATGAATATCTGCACAATTTAAGTGCTGAAATCAACAGAAAGCTCCCTAGTGATACAGACGTGATTCAAATTGCTCTCACATCCTATTTTTAAGGGAAATTGCCCACAGTAGTCAAGTTACCCACAGCAGAAATGCTGCTGGCTTTCTGAAGCTTGGAGAATATCCTTCAGCTGGAAGTCAGAGACATCTGCAAGACTCCTGAGTAACATTTGGATGGGAGTTCCCCTAAGATTAGTTTTGAGAAGTCTGGAATCGACCACAATCACCAAACAATAGTTAAAAAATATATTCCTTCACCTCTACAGAAAAAGAAGTGAAGTTACGTCAAGTGAAATAACGTCAATTTTCAATCTTGATCAAAACCACAACATTGTCTTTGTGGTAAAACAGGAATAGAATTTCATCTTGACATAATTCACATCAAGTGCCAATTAAACTCTAATGCACCCAGAATGATTCTGTTTTCCCTTGTCTTTCAGTTAATTTCTATAGATTTCATCTCAGAACACAGATTCTGACAGTGCTTATTCCTGTCTTGAGAAGAGGAAGAGAAATATAAAATTACTCCCTAGGCTTTGGTAGCGTACTCCTCCACTATATCTTATTTTTAAGAAAACTTCTCCAGGTTTATCAATACCTGTCAGCAGCAAGTGTGTATTTCTGTCCCTTGGCAGAAAACGCAGCTTTAGAAAATATCATAACTCATGCTTAATATTTCTCTTATAAGTATTCTGCTGTCTTGCTGACTCTCAGTAAAGATGTGTCCTTACCTGAACTGAGACATCCAGATCCAATACACACATGGTCCTATACTACAGACTGTACAGCACAGTGATAGAAACACAGCTGTAATAATGGGATTTACTCTCACTGAACTGTGATCTAGGACAACTCCCATTAGTTGTGCTGGCTCAGGACATCCTGACATTGATGCCTCAAATGGCTACCTAAAAACAGAGACTAGACAGGAATAAGGGAATAAAGGAGGTATTTATTTGTAAGGCCTTCAAAGGTTACACCCTGGGGCTCCAGAGACTCCTGCCTCAGTGGATCCCAAGGTGGACTGCAGGTCATGAGTTCTTCACACTTTTAAAGGTTTGGTCTATTTGCATATCAGCATAAATTCACCAATTAAAACTTTAGCTAATGATGTACTTTCTCCAAGCTTACCCCCCCTTTTCAAGATGTTGGTTTACACATTTTGGGCCTAGAACAGTCTGGGTGTCCTTGGAGAGCAAGCCGGAGAGGCTTTGTTATGTCTGTTGTAGCATAGGTGAGTGGTACCTAACGAGCTACAGGAAACTTCAGAGTTACACACTAGGCAGTAGGATTTGAAAAAAAACATAAAAGTTAAAACCTAAGGCATCAACATGACTAGAGAAAAAGTACTAGGAGGAAAAAACTTACAGTTTTACAAGACCGTGTGAAGAGTTGTTTTCATCCAGACAAGTCTACACATAATTTCTGGATATGCTAGTTTGCTTTCTAATCATGTTAACTTTGTTCTCACATTCTAATCTCTTTTTTATTACCAGATATTACTGCATTAATCATTGCAGATTAACTTACTATGATTTAGTAGCCATTTAATTGTTAATGTTTTCCGGGGAGCTTTGGCAAACTATACAGATATAAAGTTCATCTACTCTAAAGAAGTCACTAGGATACAACACATTTGCTGACTGAAGAAATAGTGTATATTACTCTTATCCTTAGAACTGATTGTTCCAAGGATGATCAAAAATATATAAAAGATTTGATAATAACAAAGCTGATGCTAAAACAAAAACTTTGTGCTTACCTTAGGAGGAAAATTGCATTTATTCTCACATTCTGTTACAGGTTTTATGAGATGGTTTACCTTCCACGTATAGGTGAGACAGCTGATAGAAACTGCTGTTCTTGGATCATTTCTCAAAGTAGCTTTTTTTGTAATTGTTGTCGAATTATTAGCACTATTTTTATGAATTTAGGATTCTAGTGCCCATAAAACGTATCTGCCCTCATTACTCACTCCCTTATTCCCTTCGTAACATCACAGCTTGTGGTTTATGATTTTATCATAATTTCAACAGCATTAATCTCTGGTGTTAACATAGATAACATTTTCTGTTGAGGCAGTAGCACAAGATTTTTTTTTTTTTCACTCATGGAGAAAACTAGGATTTAAGAAAATTTCTTATGTATCACAGAAGATACCAATATACAATACTGCTGCTAGATAGCAAAAAGCCTTCTCCTGGAACAGAAGACACTGCTAAAATTTTCCATTTTGGATAGTGGGAGTTGTCATAGTGGGAGAGCTTCACAAAATTTCTAGGGATTATTTTCCTGTCAGAAAAGACTTTCTGTGAACCTGACCATTTTCTGCTTCCCTCCTGTTATTTTCTGATGTTATAAATATTGTGGCAACTTTGTTTAGTCACATCCTGTTGTTTACATGGTGTCTTCATAATAAAGGGAAATGGCTATACTTTTTAGATCAGCAGTAACTGTCTGAATCTGTGGGTTCTGAGTCCGGGCAGCTAAAAGAACCCAGAGAGAAAAATCCAAAATTATTTGTGTTCATGTGATATTTAGTATTTTTCACACAATGTCTGTGCAGGTAAGCATGGAGAGGCCCAAGGGAAAAAAAAGAGTACCACTTTCATCTTCTTCCTTGGAGGTCACTGGACATCACTCTGATGGCAAGAGAGTGTCTACTGCCTATGTTGAGAGGCCAAGGGAATAACTGAACTTTCTCCTTCACGAGCCAAGGAAAAATGATACTTTACTTTTCCTTCATTCAGCCCATTGAGAGTAATTAATAAATTGTGATCACAGGCTAGTGCTTTGCCCTTGCAAACATAATATGCCCAGCTGTTGTGTATGTTTTACTAAAGGACAGATGAACAAACAATGAAACTTGAGACAAATGCTCTTTTCAGGTTAGAATTTGACTAAGGGTTTGGTTGGTAGCACTTGAAGAAAGCAAACTTAGAAACACTAAGTGCCTAAAGTGAGCACAAAGTGTAAAACAGCCACATTTGTAAGTTTGCAGTGAAGATGCTTGTTTAGAATTATCTGATGTAGTGGCTAGGGATAAGAAACTCAAGAAAGGGTCTAAGGACTTCATATATGTCTCTGGGGCAGATATTTATATAACACTCAGCATGGCTCACTTCATGTTTCATAAGTTGCTACCTTCCCCCCCATGCTTCCTCATACTATGCATAAAAGTGCAAGTCTTTAGAGATGTAGAGATTTCCCAGCTCTCTCCCTTCCCCCACTCCTCCTCCCCAGATCAACATCATTCCCACCAACAGCCATAGGACTGCTACACACAGATAACCTATTTTGGTTACCATTGGAAAGAGGCAAACTGTCACTGTAAGACTGAGGAACATTCAGTCTCTGACTGCAAAACTATTTTAGGGAGAATCCTGTTTCAGTCGAATTCCTCTGAACACCTGCACTTCCAAGATCGAAAAAAAAAAAAAGGAAATAGTTTCACAGGAAGTGTTTGGCAGGAAAAGAAGAAACTAACTGGAGTGATCTTTAAAAACCCCATCAATGATGAAATTTATCAGTCCATGCTTGTACCTTCTCACCAAACATCCCCAACAGGTAGCCATGTGCATCAGTTTTGTTGCATCCACACCACACAATTTATCTCCAACAAAAATGCCTGTTGTATTGACTCAATTTTTTTGAGCCCAACTTTTTTAAGCCACTACACTTTCCTTGTTTGATATAGATAAAAGGAGGACAAGTTCTATGACAAGAATTAATGGAAGCAATGAAGTTTGCCTGAGATCTAGGAAAACCTTGAAATTTCACTCAGCTGCAACTGGAAATACCAATTTAGCAAAGAATCCCACAGAAATTTATAGCCGAAGACACCTGCATGGGAGAGAATAATTTTTTACCTGCAACCTGGCAGTTAATGGTAACATTTGTGTTCTGGATTGTTTTCACCATGCTTCCAATATCAACAGTGACAGCAGGTGATTCAGTGTTGATCACGGTAGCTCTTGATGCCTTTATCAGTGGCTTTCCTGCACAAAAGAAGCACCACAGTTTATCATACCAAGCACATTGGATTCACATGGGATAGACAGGCTGGAACACTCCTTGTGAAAGTACACACAACAGACAGGTTGATAAGGGAAAATGCTGAAATGTGAGGCCACCTGCTTTTTATAATATTTCAGTGTCACCAATATCCATGGGTAAAGCCGTCTTCAAAAAAAGAAAAAGCCATATGGAACTACAGGAGAACCAGCTGAATCAATGACCACCAGAACAACTGGAGCTGCAGCAAGATGCTTGCCTGGTGCTGCAACTGCACTACCCCCCTTTGGTGAAGACCAAACACAGGAGCCTGAGTGGTGGCTACAGGCACATTAACAGGGGAGGAAGCCCAGAGCAACATGCAAGCTGTTTCTACCCATCAACCATGGTTTCCTTAACCTACAGGGAAACACTGGGATGAGGAAGACCAGATCATAACTAGAAAGTTTTCTCATAATGGCTAGCACAGGAAGATCAGAGATGTAAACCATATTAATGCAAAACACTTCTACAGGTTTTGGATAGAACAGAACAGGTTATCTGATGGGAAGGGGGTTATCTCTAATAGAGCTACTGCTTTGCCCACAATAAAGTGTGCTTTCAACACTGGCAACAGCAAGTGAGCCAAGGTATTTCCCTGTTGTTATGTCAGCCTTTGTGGGATTACTTATGAAGTTATCCACCATCAATGGCATAAGAAGCCCTCTGCAAGTCCTTCTGTAGGGCTACTGTAAAGGGATGCCTACAAAACAGGTCAGAGGTACCAAGCTTAGCTTTAAAAGAGAGAGGATGCAGAAGAGCTGACAAGAGCTGAATTAAGGTGCTCCCCTGTCTCAGAGAAAATCCTCTGCAGTCAGGATGTGGCAGGAGTAGAAGAACAAAACACAATTGCTTTAAATGGCATAGGACTTGGGTGTTTTTGACTCAATGTTGGACTTTCAAACACATCATTTTCCAAAAATCTATAAATAACCCTTTTTTTTCCATTTTAAACAAGTGGTCAGATACAAAACTGGTTCAGATATAATCATTCGCCCCCAAAAGCTGCAGTTTCAGGCAAATGTTTATCACTAGATTTACTTACAGGTTAATTTGGAGCAAAGAAAAGATGGATATGAGCAGAAGAATTTGATGCCATTGAGCTCATGGAGAGTTCTGAAAATTTAATTCAGCCTTAAATATAAATTTCTCCATATAGCTGTACTTCCAGAACTTTTAAAAGATACCATTCATCTGGAATTCCTGTCATATCAGTTTGAGGGTTTTTTGTACTTTACATTTTTTTATTTTGCTGATTTTAATGCCCAAGAATAGCTCAGTAAAATACTACATTTTATTGCTGAAGTACCTCCAAAAGTGTTGATACTTTTTGGCAAAATCTAAATAAAAGAAAGAAAAATTCTTCAGCTATCCATCAACCTTTTATTTTCCTGATTGGTTCCCAAAATCTCACCACAAGATTAAAAATCTTTTAGCTTTTCAACCCATAAATGAGTAGGAAACCATTGAGAAAACAAAAAGGAGCATATTCCACTGATTTTTTTTTCCATGCATGTGTTAAATGAATCAGAAAATTCTTCAATGAAATAAGTTTTCAGCCGCACTCTTGATTGCTCTAAAGATGATCTCAGCTTTCCAAGTCTTTTGGAGAAAATACTTCCATTATGGCAAAAAAGATTGTTACTTTGTTCCAAAAACTGCTCAGTATTTCACTTTGATATTTATGGCCTCATTTTATAGGCTGTTCAGCTCTTTGCCTTGGATGTGAGATGCAAAAGTATACCAGTTCCTAAGAGGAGTTCTGCTTGAGTCTGGGAAGCATATATGTTAATTCACCTAAAAGTTTAAATTATAGCTTTGATAATTAATTCTAATCAAAAAGCTAAAAACCTTCCAGTGCCCCATGTATACCTAATGCTCAGTTTATTTTTTACCGTGTCACAAGAAATTTTATCCACAAATCACACTGTACAAAAACTATGGCTTTGCACTCACTGTAACAATGTGGTCTGTGGAGTCGGATAAACTTACCAGGCCTCTCCCTTAGAGGGATGCCCCTTGAATGGGCTGTGATAAGCTTATCTCAACCTCCCTGGTCAGATACCCTTGGGTGAAGCAGATCCCTGGTCATGGAGAGATCCCATCATGCTGTTGGGGCCCCTATGTAGATTCTCTGTAACCCATTGTCTTTTCCCCTTTGACACCACCCCCTGCTTTTCCCACATAAACCCCTGCATCTACCCTGGAGGGCAGGGAGCTTCACAGGGCTGCTGGACAATAAAGCTGCCTTTGTGGAACTGCCACATGAAGCTCCTGTCTCTCTGTCCCTGGGTCGGCTTGGGGATTACCTCGCAAGGCAGAAATCACTGCTAAGAGCTGATTGCCTGCATCCACAACCCTTGCTGAGGTTCCCTGGGCAGCCAGAGGATTGCCAGAGGTTCCTGGAAAGCTGTCTCCTGTGGGATGTCTCTCTAGGAAAGCCGTGGCATCCTGGGCCTGACCAACAGAGACCCAGCAGCCGCCCATAGTGGACTGAATAGCAATTCTGAGTGATGATATTTTAACCTCATGTTCAGCTTTGTGCTGGTGCAACATAAGAGATTTAGTGTGGAGCTGCTCCTTCTAAAATATGACACTGTCCTAACAACAGCACTGCTACCCTGCTGCCTGGAAATCAGCAAGGCATTTCTGATAGTAGTGGTGTAAAAAGGATCAGTCTCTTCAGTTTTGCCTACAGGTATTTGTACCTCTGACACAGATCTTTCTATTTTGCTCTGAAAGATTCACCCACTCTGCTAAAGGACAAGACAAAGTCTCCTTCTAATTGATTTACTGATCTCCTGAGCTTCACTGTTTTCCACTGTTGCCTTCTTTCTCTCTGTGTTTGGTGTAAAAATCTTATTTTTAAAAAATTAAAGCTTATCAACAGCTATTCCTTCCTCTAGTCATACATGGATACACTGGCATCTGGTTGCTGCTGCCTGTGCATTGGAAGCCTCCAAGATATTCCACATGCTGAAGCAGTGAAATGGGTAAGTCTGCAAAATCAGTAAGTTTTCCAGCACCCCTAGAGTGTTTCCTTTTGCCTTGGTGATAAATAGGATCCTCCTTCTGTAAGAGCTCTCTGCGCTGCCACAGTCATTAGCTGTCATTGTCTGTTCTATTCCTAAATCTTTCTCAACAGCTCTTCATTGACGTTTGCAGCTCTACCCTCCCGCTAGTCCTGATGTGGCTGTGAGCCTGCTGACGATGTCTGCCAGTGAACCTGCAAGAAGCTGGACTCATCCCACTAACTCCCCTTGCCATTGGTTTTTATATGGATGACTTTTCTCTAGAATTGAATTCTAAACTAGCACAGGATATTTAGTCTGCTTTAGAACCTACTACTAGAGGAATAGAAACATGGGATCTAATTTTTGAGACCCTCTGAAACAGTGTCAGCCACACTTGTGATTGAGTATGACAGTGTTTGATCTGTAATGGATAGCTATTCAGCTCTCTTAAGTTTTCTGGCTTGCCTAATGTACACCTAAGTCCTGCAATCCGCTTGTTAGGCTTGAAGAGATCAGTGTCAGGTTTAAAATGAAACACAGAAGTTGCGAGCTGGGACTGCACTGCCCCTATAGGCTGCAAATAACCAGGATATATAACCACCTCTTTAAGAGCATGTAGGATGCAAGTGAGAAATAGCATTGCAGAGATACATAAACCTCACAAACTGTCTATGAAAGCTGGACTATGCCTCAGGTTTTTGCAGAGTTAACACCCTTCATTTTCCCCAGTGCACCTCTGTTGACCCATGTCACACAGTTTAGCAGTCTTCTGTTCCCCCATGAAAGGGCTTCTGTCCAGATTCTCACCAGTAACATGGACCATCCTGCAATCACAGAGGTTGAACTATTACCTGCTAGGGTGACAGCAATGGAGACAGAGTCTGATCCCAGGGCATTGGATGCATTGCAAGCATAGAAACCCACATCGGCTTCCACGGGTGCTAAAATCTGCAAGGAGTCATCAGGCTGGAGGAGCAACCTGGCATAAAGCAGAAAGAAAGATGTAATAGTCTCCCAGTCCATGTGGACATGAACGTATTTACTGGGAATTTTCAGGCTTAGGTAATATTTTTTCATAGGTCAGGCCTTTAGGTTATATTTAAAAATCCATGAAAAAATTTAAATTCTTACATTGAAACTGTAAGTTGTGATTACTTAAATTCGATTTTAGTCTCATTCCCAGTTCTTCTACTGCTGGTATGTGTATTAAAAAAACATTGCCAAGTAATCAGTACATTTGCCCAGTGATACCTCCTCCTCTGCTGTGCCACTTCTGGATAATGTTAAGTGAGTTCCCTAGCATTGCTGTCTTCCATTTCTGCAACACAGGAGTAGCAATAGTGAAGACAAAGCCAAATTATTGCAAGGAAAGTCATAAAACATGCTGAAACTGTGCAGGAAGAAGTGAAGTGAACCACAGGCTCAGTGTTAAAGCCCGAAATAGGTTCAGATTCTTCAACTGATGGGCAGCTTGAACAAACTCAAGAGTCTCGTTGCTCCCCTAATAGTGAAGATAGAAAGGAATTCTCAGCTCCTCCTTGAGCTGAACCAACTCTTTCTTTCCTCTGCTAGTGAAAGGAGCTTATCGAGATCTCATTGTATTGCCTGTGGTTAAATTGAATTAGTAAGGCCTTAGTGGTCTTACGAGCTACTTCTTTTCACTGTCTGTTTTTGCAGTAGTATAACTCACCAGGGATGAGTTATACCATACAGACATATACCTGTTTCATCAAGAATTCAGTCCATGGGCTCCTGTCAATGCTTATGTACCCTTATTTTCATCACAGTGTGTGTTACTGTTCCTTTATCTTAATTTTCTTTTTAGCTGAAACTGTTGATAAAATCTAATCATATTGTTCTCATCAGCAACTTTCAGCAGTTGTTGCTTGTAAACTCTTAGTTGAGGGTGTGATTGACAGTGGCAAGGGTGAAAATGGGGGAGGGATATGCCTGTAAAACACATGCAATAAAAGTCTGCTCACTGATCCTGGAATTGATGAGTTTCTTTACACTCCCATCCCCACAATAAAAGCTGTTGTCTCATGGACCAAAAACCCACAGAGACTCGATTTTGCACAACACTGTGGGTGGCAGATCTCTAAAACAAACCAGATTAGGGCCACCCGGCAAAATCTATTGCAGGAAAAAGCTCCAGAGTTAACATTATTTTTTTACCCTTTTGTAAGTAATAATAAAAATAGTCATTATCAATAAAAGAGCTGCCTGTTGTTAAACGAGTTTTGTAGAGGCTTACAAAAATGCACATTTGCAAAACAAACACTAATACTTTTAAAATTGCATCAATGTTTGCACAGCCGAAAAACCACAAATGGCTGAAATAATTCCCTTCCTGCTTCTGCTGTCAAGGATGTTTTTCTTACCTCTTAGTCATAAGCAGAGCTCACTAGATAGCCACTGCTAACAGTGAGAGCAGCTAACAGATCTTTTTACTTGCAGAACTCATGTTAGCATGCATCAGTATCTCACACATAAATTTTTAGTTTAACACTGACTGCTTCAATCATTACATGGAATTCATTAAATCTTCAGAAGTTGTCCCACATTATAACAGCCTGTGACATTTAAAAGTTCTGTGTGTCCTGTCTACACATATGCAAATATAGTATGCAGGCAGATCTTCCAGTCTACATCAAACTAATGCTTACAAGACCCCTAAAGTAATTTTAATAAATGTTTCTGACACCTTCAGAAAAAGTGTGGAAAAGTGAGGAAAGAGATTGCCTAATATTACACGTTATAAAGCACAAGGATGCATAATTTGTTTGTTCTTAATCATCTCTCCTAACATAAATCTCTCTCTGTCAGCTTAAGTCACCTCAAGATCCAGCACAAGTATTTTTAGAAATAGAAATAGTCCAGGTAGATACTTGCCTCCTTAAAAAAATAAACACCAAGACAGTTCCATCTTCCAATCTTTTCAACCCAAGTTTTAATGTCCTTCTCCAGAAACAAACATAATGTCCTTTTCTTTTCAACAATTCTGTTATTTGTGCATCACAATTTGGCATAGCTGCTTTTCTTGAAAGTCCTCTTTATATAGAATTGTTTTGGCTGAATTCCCTATTTGCTTGTAGATTTCTATTTTTGTTAGGTATTGAGTTGCTTGTCAGGGGTGGAAAAAAATACCAGCTGTAGCAATTCTTTATGTCACCAGCATGTCTTCAGAATCTCATTTATGGACTGAAAATAATGCAGCTTAATATTTAATCAGTCTCATCTCAGTTGTTCCATGCTGCATTCCCTCCAAGACAGGGAGGGACCCTTTGCAGGACCAATATCAATGACTAAATCAGACAGCACCTCTCAAACACTTACTGTTCACATGCTGCTTCATGTTCATTTATAAATATTTATTTCCGCTTTAGAGAAGTTGAATTATCAAGTACCAATGGATCCCCCAGTGACAGAAATTGCAGTATACTTGCAAGCTTAGCAAACAATGTATAAATTCCTCAAAGATTTTTCACTTTAAAAAATGATTCCTAAAGAACTTAATCTGAATTATCTCTAAAATAAAACACTTTCCAACATATACAGCACTCTACTGACTAGTGTAAATACTAGTAATCTCTGAAATGGCACTCAAAACCCATGCTGGTGTAAACTTGACACTTAAACCTTAGAAGAGAATATGGACTCTTCTGTTAAATATGCACTCAGTGCATATTTAACAGACATAGTTTGAGGACCTTTTACTGGAACCATAGATATTTTCAAGTGCTGCAACTTTTATGCCATATGTTTTCATTCTACTGAGTAACTGAAAAGCAGCACTTTTTTGGGGCCATTGTTCTATCTCTTCGTGACTGTATCTAGACTAAAACTAAAGAAATTAATTTTTGCAAGGACAGCTATGCAATAGGAGACATACTTGTAGGTGATGAAACAGCTCATGGAATGGTGCAATGGGGATAAAGCCATACATCAACCATCATTACTGGACATCACTGGCTCAGACAAAATCCATGGCCACCAAGTATGAAAGTAAATCCCTCTATCTGAGGGGTTTGTATACACAAAACAGGTAGCTGTCACCCAGACTAAAACCAGCAGCCTACCTCTAAAAAGCACAATACCAACCAGAAATCTCAGTATATTCAATAGCGTGTGACCTGAGGAACTTCAGCACTACTCTCTTGCCTTTCTCAGCAGAAGTGCTTCTCTTTGATACTGGTACAGGCAAGCCCACCTGTATTTATTCTCTTATTCCCATTAAGACAGAGGTGGGCTGGAAAATTCTCTTCTCCATTCTACGGATGGGAAAGTATGAAGAAAACAAACTGCAGAGCTCAAGGACAGCTCAGGCATACCAGACACCACCACATGTAGATGGCCTTGCAGTTTACAGCAGTACACTGTAAGACTGCTTGGCATCTTTCATTGACACGGCTGACTGACAGGCAGCAAGAGCATCCTGAGCCAAAACCAGACTACTCCTCTTAATGAACCCAGTGAAAAAATGCACAAAATGTTTTTTTAAACATCATGATTTCTAAACTTCTATTAACTCCAAAGATATAGGTGTTGAGCTACATCTGAAGCTCAGAGCATGGTCACTGCCTCACCCCCCACCAACTTGGAGGAACTATAAATGATGAGTACAGAAGGAAGTTCATAAAGTGTGCCTCAGCATTTAAAGAAGAGTTGTCAGTGACTTATGCTACTAACTTGCAAACAAATCATACTTTCCTGAGTCTTTCTGATAGGAATTTTGATCAAATGCACAACTGATTGATAATTCGGAAACAAAACACAGCATTTAAGGCTATTTCAGCCAAAGTGAATGGGGAAAAAAAGGTTGAAAAGGAATTGTAAAATTATGTATAAAGAGATCTGAACTAAAATTTCAGGAATCATATAATCTTTTATTTCAGCTAAATTAATCCACTTGTTGTGAAACTATGACAGCTTATAGCATGTGAAATAAACTTGACATTTTCTCATGATTGTACTCATGTCCTCATATGTGAACTTTATATAATGTCCTTCCCTTTCATGGACATCACTGATGTTACAGTCATTTCAAGTAGAGAAAAAAACCCCACCTTAATGACCCTGTTCTAATGAGATACAACCACTGAATGAAAATCTGTATATGAAACTTTTTTTGGAGGTGGTATACAGATATATTCACAGAAATATGTCCAAATGAAGGGATGCTATATGTCCAAGTCGTGATTATGACTGCATGTGATTTCCAGGAGAGATACATTCTTGTTCTTAGTGACCTCTACCCCCTCAAAAGTTACCAATTTTTGTGTGTTATATTTCATTTACTTATTAGCCTTCGGACAGAGAGGCAAGAACTAGGAAACTCAGATCATTACATAAAGGAATTATTTTTTCATGGATTCAGTACTCAAACTAAAGAAGGAGATAATAAACTAATTTCATAACTGTACAGAAGGGGCAATTTTACCTAAACCAAGACTTTAGTGGATGATCCAAGGGCACCACACTGGAAATTCATTTTTGTCTTCACTCCATCTTTTCTCATTTCCCAGGCTGACTTTACGACTAAATGCAGATGTCTTAACTAAGGTGAGTATCTTGTGCAGAAGGAGCTCCTAGTAGATCCCTAGACAACTTTGCTGTACTGTGTTGGTCACTATTACTGCCTACTACACTGTTTTCCTGTTCTTATACACTAATTTCTCACAGTACAGAACAAAAATCCCAAGCATAGACATGAGGAAAATGTATGTTATCAACACAGTTAAGCACTCAACTGGTATTGAAATGAACCTCTTTCCATGCGCTCTT
The DNA here is from genome assembly GCA_013400515.1 of Erpornis zantholeuca. NCBI lineage: Eukaryota > Metazoa > Chordata > Aves > Passeriformes > Timaliidae > Erpornis > Erpornis zantholeuca. Next base: position 19,084 of record VZTN01008011.1, read on the forward strand.
CCACACAAATGAATAATGTGGAGTGATAGAAAAGTAAAGGATACCTGAAGAAAAAGCGGCATAATTTTTGTGGTATGCTGATAAAAGCATTTTGTTATGTCAGCTTCTCAGGGAAGTACGGAGAAGTACTTCTGGGACCAGTACTCCAGAGTTTAAATGGGTGAGGATTCACTAATTCCCGTGAGAAGACAAATGCTAAATCATCAGTCTGTCGAGATGACAGCAAAGCTGCAAACATCCATGAAGAGTGGTTCCACAGTTTGCAGCCCTCATCAGAACACACACAGCAAATGGTGATTGTAATGCCCGTTGAGGTTTATCCTGGGGCAGTTTTATGCACAGATACATATGTGGAAAGCCAAAGCCTCACTTCATCTTCCCTTACGACAACCATGTCTGGCAGCCCTCATGGAGCACTGGGAAAAATGCAATTCGTAGCTCCAACAGAGGCTAATAGTAACAACCAATGACCAGTTTTCATATCTCAATGGCAATCTTCATAGCAAAAATCTCCACCTTCAGATGGGAAAATAAACTAAGGCTCCCAGTCTCTGAATGCGGAGTGCCCTGTTGGCTGTATAAGACACTTATGTGAGGACATAAGTGTACTTTACAATCCCTTCCTTTTTACTTACTCAAACAGAAGTAAGGCTCCTGTTTGCCATACCAGCCTAACCCACCATCCAGACCTTGCTGAAGAGTTACAGCACTCTGTATACCCCATATACCACTTCACATGCACTTGCCCTTCTTTCTGTTATGAAATCAGACTACAGCGAAATATGGTTTTGTCCATGGAACTGACAGGCTTGTAAAACATGGAAAGTGAAGAGTCAAAACATCAATTATTTTCTTAAAAGTTAAATAACATGCTTTACCTATCATTGTATTTCACTTCCTCTCCATTCTTAGCCCAGCTGATGGTGGGCTTTGGGTTTCCTACTGCTTCACAGTGAAGCAGCACGCTCAGCGTGCCACTTGCTAGGACCACTGTCTGTCCCAGGTGGGTGACAACCTCTGAAGCAGAAAGTTGTTGTGCTGCTGAAATCTTTCGGAGGATGGCAGGCTTTTGAGGAGGCCTGTGCAAGCCATTTGCCAGGTCTAGAGTGGTGGGAATAAATGTTTCAGCAGATGATGTCCTCAGGGAGCTGGTAAATCCAGAAACGTGTCTGTGGAAAGGGTACTCCACTGAGGCTGAATCAACTTTTCGCCTCGATGCTTTGAGGACAAATTCCTGGTGCTCCAAGTGGCTCTTCAAAACCTCGTGAGCCAGCTGCACAACAAGCTGATCAGTGTAGATATCTCTAAGCTCCTCAGGCTGTTGCGACAAATTCCCTATGATATCATCCAAGCGTTTCTGCTCTGTGACCATAGTAAGTGGCAGGCTATGCTCCCAGGTCAGGTCCTCCTCCTCTGAGGATGCATTTCTCTCCATGGACTCCTGGGCTTCCTGGGACTCCAAATTTTCTCCTGGCCAGCCCCTGAGCTGTAGTAGTCTTGAGACAATACTGTCATACCATCTGCTGGGGTAAGCAAGGTGACCTCGCTTTTCAGCCTTGCTACCATTGAAGAAAATCCCATTGAGATGTTTATCCTCTGTTCGCAAGGCATCATTTAAGCCGGCCTTCCTCAAGCCCTCTTCCTCCCTCATACCAGCTGGCTGCCCAGAAATGATCTTCTTGTTGCTTCCAATCAGTTTAATTATGAAATGTTCCCGGGCTGGCCCTGCTGTGCAGGTGTATGTCCCTGCATCTGAAGGCTTCAAATGACGGATTTTCAGGTACCCATAGGGCGCAATGGTGATGTGAGCTGAACTGACAAGCCTCTTGTCATCCTTCTCCCAAGTGATCATTGATTTCCTGAACCTCCTGGTGGGACATCGGAGGATAATAGAAGTTTTGGGCAGCAGGTAGGCATATCCACCCACAATGAAGTGCAGTTTCTTCTGTTTCCTTGTCTGGATGTAAACTTGCTTTACAGCCATAATATGGGGGCTTTGCTTATGAGCTGGTCTGTTGTGCCCTGAAATATCATTGTATTATTAGTATGTCATACCATTACACAAGACAAATACTCTACATTGTTGTGGGCAGCATTTGACCCATTAGACAATAGTGGGAGAAACCGGCCACCAGTTGCTGGACATTAAATTTGAACAATCAAAATAAGAGGAATAACGAAACACACTTTAGGAATGCGAAAGTAGCCCACAGTATATGCAGAAACCAAATAGCCAGGGACAAAAACTTTATGGGAGAGAGAAAACTTGACTTGAAACATAGTTCTTGTTATTAAAGTACTTAAACAAAGACTGTTACTTAAAAAATGCACTGAACAGAGTAGTGTTTACCATCCAAACCTTCAAAGACAACATGTTCTTGCAGGTCACAACAGTAAGGAAGAATGAAAATCTTGC
>VZTN01008013.1:8595-24521 GCA_013400515.1 Erpornis zantholeuca
TTTTTTTTTTTTTTTTTTTTTTTTTTTTAAGACAGAAAGCATTATTTCCTGCTAGTTACAGAAACTTTGACAATTCTGTCTACATGGTTCTATTTTCTTAGGGGAAGACTTTTCTGCTTAATCTACAGGAACAAACTCAAACACTGAACACAGTGTTTGTATGGCTTTGAAACTTGAATTTGAAAGTACAGAATTACAAATAATTCTGCAAAGCTCTTACTTTAATGTAATTGCTATATTTTCTGAGAGAAGAAATGTCATAGAAGATTTCCAAAAGTAAATTTTAAAACTGATGGCAATTTCTGAGTTATGCCAAGCTCAGAGGCCGAAGGCATCTTTAGAATTTTATAAGCCATCTGCAAGACATTTTTCAAGAACAGAAAAATTTCCCCTTGGCTTGATCTTTAACCTCATCAAGACTCTGGGATTAGAGGAAACTTGTATTTAAATAGGACTGCAATGAATATTATAGTAATTCAGCTTGATTCAGCATCTGTCATGTGGTACAAAATAGTTACCCAAATGTTACCATCTGATTATTAAAATTTGTAGAGAGATGCCTCTGAGTTAAGGTGCAAATGAGACCATATGCTGAAGTCAATAGTATGGATTGTATTTAAGAGTAAATGAGAAAGAGAGAGAGATGGGTGGGTGAAGAGAGAGACAGAGACAGATTAAGTAGAAAATCACACCACTGTGTAGATCTCGATGGTGTCCCATTGATCCTCTTCTACTGGTCTTCCTGGTGGTGAGTCCCTCACAATTGAGTGCAGTAGATTAATGTACATTCGGGTCAGGTGGGAATGCACAAGTATTTCCCCACGGGAGACAGGTTTGACATTGTCTCCTGCAGCAGACTCTGGGTCTGTTGGATTGTTTTGCATCACGTGCAGTGCTCTGCTGCAAGGCCTCGGGGATACATCTGGGGAGTGCTTCAGGGATCTTCGATGGATTATGACACCTCCTCAGCTGCCTCTCATGTGAATGCCCTGTGTGTACATGGCCTTCCCAGCATGGGAGTTTTTACAAGTTTTTGTAAGGGAGGATGGTTGTTAACTCCCTCTGAGCAGAAGTTGCATCACACACACAAAACCTCTCCCCCTCTCCCCATCGGTGTCAGGGAGGGTGTGTGCAACCTGGCCTTTACAGCCTCCCCAACCCAAACCCAGCCACGGCTGATTTTCGGAACAGCTGCTGGGTTTGCCTTTCTTGTGGATATATTCCTCTCCTTCAGCCTTGTTTTCTTCTCCCTAGACCTGAGATAAGTGGGCAATAGGGTCATCTTTATCTTATCTCAAGTTCCCTTAGGCAGCTTAATTCACAGTTCAAAGTTCCAGTCAGGAGGCATATTTGGGGAGGGGTGGGCTTTGGTGATCACAGCCTCTTTATACAGTTTTGCCATAATGGGCAAAAAGTCCTTCATAACACTGTCTAAGCCATCCTCAAGGAGCAAGCTGATGTCATTGTGAAGCCTCTCACAATGATTTTCAATCAACCTTGAGAATCCAGAGAGGTCTCACATGACTGGAAGCTGGCTAACCTTGTCCTTATTTTCAAGAAGGGCAAGGAGGATCCCAGAAACTACAGGCCTTTAGTCTCACTTCAGTACCTGGTGAAGTTTTGGATAAGATTATTCTGAGACATATTTAAAAATACCTGAAAGACAACAGAATCATTGGTCACAGCCAGCACAGCTTCATGACAGAAAAGTTGTGCTTATCAAATCTGATTTCCTTTTACAAAAACATTACCCACCTAGTTGATCAAGGGAAGCCAGTTGATGTAATCTTTCTGGGTTTCAGGAAAGCTTTTGACTCTGTCTCTCGAGTATCCTTCTGAACAAAATGTCCAGCACACAGCTGGATAAACACATCATGTGATGGGTGAGCAGCTGGCTCACAGGTCAGGCACAAAGGATTATAGTGAATGGGGTGACATCAGACAGGTGACCTGTCACAGTGGGGTTTCACAGGGCTCCATCCTCAGCCCTGTGCTCTTCAACGTCTTTATAAAGGACTTGGACCCAGGAGTGGAAGGCATACAAAGTTTGCTGACAATACAAAACTGGGATGGGCTGTTGACTCCCTCGAAGGGCAGGGATGGCAGGGAGGACCTGCAGAGATGCCTTGACAAATTGTAGGAGAGGGCAATCACCAACCCCACAAAGTTCAGCTGAAATGGTCTCCCCAGGGAACTGGTCACAGCACCAAGCCTGACAGAATTCAAGAAAAGTTTGTACAATGCTCTTAGGCACACGGTGTGACTCTTGGGGATGGTCCTGTGCAGGGCTGTCCAAGATTTGGACTCGATGATCCTTGTGGGTCCTTTCCCACTTGGCATTTTCTCTGATTCTATGAAAAAAGAGTGCAAAAACCCCAAACAACAACAAAAAAATGCTCTTGATCTCAATGGCATAGAGTAAGCCTTTATGCCACAGAATTACATTAAATATCACTGGTGATACTGCTTTTATGAATTCATTATATATATATATAATTTTTTCCTCTAGTCAAAAATTTAAGAGAGAAAAGAAATTCTCGCTGATATAATTTTGATCTCTTGCAACTTTCCATAATATTTCTAGAAACCAGTGGAAATAAAAACATATGATAACAGTAGTTACCAAATCCACCTTAAAATGAACAAGAAAATTATATTTACGTTGTAATAAAAAAACACCAATACTCATGCTGATTTCAAAAATTTACTTAGTAGATATAGTAGTAAAGCTATTTTTTCTATGAAAAATCTCTCTGTTTGTTTGAGATTCTTCCATAAAAATTTACCAAGTTTAGGAAAGTCTGCCCCTGATTTATTCCAGTGAAATCTTCTGCCCACTCACTCTACTTTTAGTCTACTCTTGATACTGATAAACACACTGTTTTCCAAGTGCTGAATCATTCACTAATATCAACTCCTTTTCCAGGAGAAACCATTTTACAGGTTTCAATGTTTTTATTGTTATTATTTCTGCCAGATATAATGCAATCCTAAAAAGAAAATATAAATCCTTTACACGAGGCAGCTTAAATCAAGTGTTAGAAATTGTGAAATGCTTATTTCTACACTGCCTGACATTAAACTTTCAATGTTCACTTCTGAAACTATTCCCTTAGGATGTATTGAATTGCAAAATCCATGAACTTGTAAGTTGTTTGCAGTTTATTTCAGTAGCTTTCTTGGTAGCATTATCATTTGTAACTTCATTGCTATCCTTGCTTCCACTGTTTCCAAATCCCAGGAGCAGAGTAAATGCACTGACTTTTGCAAAGTTCTTATGATCCCAGTAATCATGGCAGAGCATTTTTTTCCTCTTCCTACATCTTCATGTTTATTTAATTATTTATTGATTTTTTACCAACACCTTAACCTTTATGTTGGTTAGACATCCAACCTCAAAAGTAAAACTTCCTTACCAAAAGCTATAGGCTATATTTGCCTTTTGACAGCTGTGCAAATCTGAAGAAAATTTACTGAAGTCAACAGCTTGTAATTATTACAGAGATGAGAATCACTTCCACAATTTGAGACGTGATGCTGCACAATCATTTAAATTTGCAATGTAAGCCACACAGTTTTATTCTTGAGTTTCCTGTCATGTATCCTTTCTGTTTCACTGATAGACTCATATATTTTGAATTTGTCCCACTGTAATTGTAATTTGATTGTTTATCATTTCAACACATGTAAGTCTTCAAATGTATCAACACATAATTCTGAGCCTGATAAAATTCTGTGCCCGATATATTTGGAGTCCTACCTATGAAACCACGTGACATTTTCCAAACTAAGCAATAGAGTGCCATTCCTTCTCTTCTCCCAAAACACACACACTTTTTGACTCAACTACTTTCATACTCCCTATAAACATCTTTTAATATCAAATGAGACAGGAGTTAAACATTTTAAAATAATTGTTTTCATGGATTATATTTTTCCTTTTCATCTTAATATTTATAGTGGAGTAAGTGGGGATAAAAAATACATGAAAAAATATTTTAGGGAGTGTAAAATGGTTAAACTACTGAGAAGCCAAATGGCTCTACAATCACAACTGCAGTGGGTCTTTTTGGCTGGGTTTTGGGAGTTTATTTTAAAGACATTTGGCAGCCTATTCCCCAGTGTATTACTCTGTATCGACATCAATCTTGCAGTTTAAACGAAAACATAAACCTGAATTGACAAAGTAGAATTACTGAGTAACTTCCAGAAAGAGTGAAACACTAGTTAGTGATAATAATTCCAGCTCCTTTTAATTTTCCTCGTTTCTTACATCCTCCCTAGCCATACTAAAATTTTATTATTAAAAGAGGCATTAAAGCATTTAGTCACAGTCCCCACTTCTTCAGACTGGATGAGCTGGCATGAGGCACTCACGTAAGTTCTCTCATACAGAGTCAGTGTGTCGGCTGCTGCTGAGCAATTAGGTTGTTCTCTCTGATCCATGCTCACTCACAACAAAGGAATCCCACTAGAATTCCATGAACATGCCCATTTAAGCACAAAGCCTCCGGTGTCAGCTGGTGAGTTGCTATCACATTAATGAGTTAAAACTCAGCTACATTCTCAGTAATAGCCAAAGGGCACTCAGTGCCAGCTGAAAGGTGGAGAAGTAAGTGATTGCACACAAGAGACGTAAAGCTCAACTTTGTCATTGCCTGATTCTAGGACACTGGGATATCTTCCAAGGGCTAAAATGGCTTTTTGAATTAATCCACATAATGGCCTCTCAGTTGTCTTTGCCTCTCCTTTGGCTGTACCTACTAAGCAGTCCATTTCTTGAAAATGTTTGAGAAGTATTTAACCTGTTCTTATGTCCTAGGAAGACTTCTATCTACCTAGAAAACACGTATAATAACTGTAAACTTCTGTAAAGTATAGGAATCTTTTGTGGATTCTATCAGAAAAATATGTGGATTTGAATAAACCACATGACTTTGAAAACATTACATTTTGACCCCCGCTGCATTATTTTTTCTTTAAACTAGAGACTTTGTTAGAATGACTAAGGAGCATATGACTTCAATTTAAATCATGTATTATACACAATTTCACACAATAGAAACTCACAAAAATACTTTTTTCTCTTAGGTAACTAAGATACCAACTTTTTTTCACTGAGAAAATGACTCAGAACAGCTCCTGTTAAAAACATGACTTAAATGCAGAAAAGAATAAGAAGGCATTGTAGACATCTTCAAATGCATGAAATTCAACATGCCGTGAAATCAAGTTACACAAAGATGACATTTTAAGTAAAACACAAACTTCAGGAATAGATTTTTATTTTTTTTTTACAAATATTTAGCAAGTGAAAACATTGTTTTCATGAAGAATAGTTGTGACGTTAAAGTGTGATGTAATGAGAACATAAAATATAAAAGAAAATACAAGAAAAACTACATCTTTCTATGGTTGTTAGGTAGGAGAAAACAAAGTATGTATCAAAGTATGATCCTTAAAACATAGGCAGTAATCTTTCTTTGAGAAGAAACATACTTTCTATTAAAGTATGTATGGTATAATATATATTTGTCTGTCCTGCTTTTGTGTGTTTGCAGTATGTTGAATGGCATCATAATAGGGAAGAAGAGATAAATACCTACATAGAAACTGTTAGTCAAAATATTTTCAAGAAAAATAAAATTTACTGAAAAATATCAAATTTTGCCTGTATTGAGGTGATGCAAAAAGAAAATAGGAAGGTAAATAAGTGTATTTTCAGAAGGTAAATTTGTTGAGTAAAATAATTCTGACAAGAAAAATGTATTTGAGTCTTGTATACTACAGTCTAGAACTATTCACCTGTGTAGCATATACTGTTGGAACAATACAGAGGGATGTTGGCTAAACAGATATACTGGTGACATTCACTGTTCATCTGAATAGTTCTGCATTTTGAGTTTGAGAAAATGTGTCTGTGTGTCAACTTATTTCTCCTTTGCTCCTCCACATACTTTTGGGATCAGTGCACTTTTTTGATGTTAATGATGGGGATCCACAGTTAAACAAGATAATGGAAGGTGGAGTATGTCAGAATTGTACAGTATAAAAAGGAAGCACTATTAAATATTTCTGTCAAGTACTAAAGACTAAAAGCAAGCATATTTAATGATTCAATACATAACAGAGAGAAAAAAGCTAGAAAAAATATTTCTTGTATTTGACAGATATATTAATTGTTGCAATTTTTCTTGCCTACAGTTATTATCATAATTGTTCCTTCTGGGTTTGATACTGAGGGAAAAAAGGGGGATGCAAAAATAAATGCTCTCAATATGAACTTGGAAAGGAATGTTGTACATGTATGGAATGTGAACACTGCACAACCTCTGAAAATCCCCAGCCACACACAGAGCAAAATGCAGTGCCATAATACCAAGCAAGTAGAGGGAGGGGAGTTTACAGCATCTGAATTAATAAAGATATTACTGTCAGTTTTTAGTGGCAACAGAAAGAAATTGCTTTATATAATTTCACACTTACAGACTTCATCATATGAACTATGTGCACAGAAGTAGGGTACAGTGTAACATAACTTACCACAAAATGTGTATATCAAGTGAATGTTTCTCAACTGAAAACTAATAAATATCTCCAGTCAAATGTACTGTTCATATAGCAGCAATTAAGCTCACCATAGGAATAATAACCAAGTAGAAAACAAGCAGAAATTTTAATTAAGTAGTTGAATAAAGCTTAGCCTAAAGGTGGAGTTCTCAAAACACTGGCCAAGATTTGGATTTCACCGGCCAAATTCTCTTCCCATTAAATATATTAGATATCGTTGCAGTTCAAATAAGAAAACTATTTGATACATTATTTTAATTCTATTTACATTAAACTATAATATTCTGTATTGTATCAGTCCCAATATAGATTAAGTATTTTTATGTGAAATGTTCAGTGTTTACAGTACATTAATTTGTGACTGATCAATCCAAATATCAAGGTATCTGAAGGATAAAACTGTCCAGGGGATAGAGAAGTTAAATATAGAGCTGTTAAATATGTGATATTTAACTCAGGATCCACTGCCAGAGTTCCTCTTTTATGATCAGTCTGGAAATTGAGGTCTGTGTTACTGTTGTTTGTTGCAGTTGCTGTTTGGTGGTGCTGTCATTGCCATCTAAGGAGCAGGTTATTTATAATGCATTATTTAAATAACAGGTTGTAAAAACATTGATGGGGTTCTTTTGGGAAAACTGGTATATCTGTGTAACTCTTCTAATTGTCTTGTCAGTGGACAAATAACACTACTCTGAAGACTTTCCCACTTCTTCACATGACAAATATTATTCACCAATATAAGATGTAACATAATAAAGATATACTAATTATTTATTTAGTAATAATCTCTGATAAAATTTTGTATATAAGCACCTCAAGGGAAAATGAAAATAACTGTTTTCAAAGGTCAGTTTCTGTGTTTGCTACTCTGGAAAGAGATGCATTTTTCACAGCAAAATAGCAATTAGCACTAAGAAAAGGTACACATGAGGGATGGATTCTGCTTGAAGTATCTCAAAATTAGGCATTACTGAGATACTGGATGTTGAATCAAGATGAAAGGTGTTGTAAAAATGTAAGTTATTTATTGTCATCATTTATTTGAATTATTTTGTCCAATGATTTGTGTCTCATAACCCTCTAGTAGAAATTATGTGAAAAATTAGAAGCTATGAGCTGAGAACATATCTTCAGGAAATCCATCAAGAGAAAAAAATCTAACATAGTACTAAAACAATTTTTGTCTAAGTATAGTATAAATAAATTGATTAAAAATTGATAACCATCCATCCTTTCCATGACTATTTTCCAAAACCTAGGCAAAAAACCCTATCCGACCTATCTGATTCTAGAGAGATAATAATAATGGCAAATTAAGAGATCAAGGTAATCCTTTTTAAAAACTTTCAGACTCCAGTAAAACCTTTATATTCTCTAAAAGAGCACCATTAGTAATTATCAATTCCACTCATTATGCTGAACTAGAGAAAATTAAATCCCTAAATGGAAAAAAAGTGATCCATTAATAAAAATTTCAAAAGAGTTTTCCCCTCTAAAATCTACCAATACATATGTAAATATTAAAAAAAATACTAATATTTCCATGATGTTTCCAAAGCTGACTATTATTTTTCTAACTCCCAAAATCAACAAAAATATCTGAGAAGTCCAAATTTTTTTAAGAGTTCCTAAGAGCTCAAGCTGCCTGCACTATGATGCTTTTAGATTCCTGTGAAGGATTGTGCATACAAAGAATACAGGTTTTTATGAGGTTGTTCATCCTGTAGAAGAGAAGGCTCCAAGGTGACTTTACAGTAACATTCCAGTAAGTCAGAGTAGCTGACAAGAAAGTCATGAAGGGACTTTTCACAAGGGCATAAGTGATAGAACACAAGGAAATTAATTCAAATTGAAAGAAGGAGTTTAGATGAGGTATTACACAGAAATTCTTTCCTGTGAGGGTGGTGAGGCACTGGAACAGGTTCCTCAGAGAAGCTGTTGGTGCCCCATCCCTGGACTGCTCAAGGCCAGGTTGGATGAGGCTTTGTGCAACACGATCTGGTGGAATATCCCTGTCCATGGTAGGGGGGTTGGAACGAGATGATCTTTAAGGTCCCTTCCAGCCCAAACCCTTCTATTTTGCCCAAAACAAAAGGCAAAATAATTTAGATATCTTCCCTTACCAGTTTTATCATATTGCTTGCTGGCTTTTCTGTTGCTCAAAGACTCTATACTTCTTGGAAAAAATGTACTGCTATGAATCACCAAAAATCGTGGCTCTTCTTTGGAAATTAACATCTAGGTGGTTTTTTTTAGTTCTGTTTCATGCTTTGCCTTTATGTAACTGGGAATTAAGTGCTATTGTTTTTATTATAGAGAGAAAAGGATCGATGCCTAGAATAGGCATCAATGTGTACCTACAGTGAAGTACACAAGGCACATCTGCAGTCATTAGGAAGATGATTTACAGTTAGCTTCCTAGATTCCATTGCAATATATGAAAATTAATGTCCATTCTCATCATAACTATAACTGATTATGAATCAGAGGGACCTTTTGGGTTTTTTTAATTATTTAGCTGCTTTTTGAGGCAATCGTTAGAGAAAAATTAGTAGCCTTCGCAGAGTGTAAACTACATGAATGAATGCTTAAAAGCTCTGTAACAAAAAAAGATCTTTTTATATCTGCCTCTAAAAAAATTCCCCAAATAACAAGAGACATTCCTTTTCTACCACAGTAAAAAGAAAACCAAACAAAAAACCCCCCAGCTACTCCCCCTACTCTCTCATGTACTACAAATTAGGCTTCATCTTCCCAAATATTTCATATTCACTAAGCCTTTCTTTCCTTTGAACCTGTTACTATTGGGCCAGACATGAATCATTGTACTAGGTTTGTGTGGAAAGGTTTTGATAGACATGGGGGCAAGGGAGGTGTTTTCTGTGAGAATCTGCCAAAAGCTTCCCCTGTGTCTGTCAGAGCCAATGGCAGCTGGCTCCAAGATGGAGCTGGCCAAGACTGAGCCCATCAGCAATGGTGGCAGCCCCTCTGGGATAACAGATTCAAGAAGGGGAGAGAAAACCCCTGTGCAGTTGCAGCTGGAGTGAGCATATGCAAGAAACAGCTCCAAGGTTGGTGAATAAGGAGGGGAAGAAGGTGCTCCAGGTCTATGGAGATGCAGGGATCCACCTGCACTCTGTGGAAGAACCCATGTCAGAGGAGGTAGATGCCCAAAGGGGTTTGTGATCCCAAGGGAAGCTCACGCTGGAGCAGACTCCTGGCAGGACCTGAAGCCCTGGGGAGAGAGGACCCCACAGTGGATTTGGATTTTATTTTGCATTATCCCACTCTGATATGATCGGTTATAAATTAAATCAATTTCCCTAAGTTGAGTCTGTTTCGCCCATGACAAAAATTGTTGAGTGATCTCTCCTGGTCCATATTTTGACCCATGAGCCTTTTGTTATAATTCCTCTCCCCTGTCCAGCTGAGTAGAGCAGGGATTGGGCAGTCCTCAGGCCTTAGAAAGACCCCTGCCCCTGGGCCCTGGGCTTCCTTTAAGCTCGTGCCTGGATCTTCAGTTCATGCCTGAGATGTTCTGCCATGTACAGGTCTCTAGCTCTGTTCTAGCTCTGCATGTGCCTGACTAGGGACCATTTTGGTCTGAGCCTTGATCTGTGGGCTGAGTTTTTGGCCTGACCTCAGTCTTGAGTCTCCATCACTCTAGACGTGCCTGGCAATCGCCAGGTTATTTCTGATACCAGTTACCACTTCTAGACTTAAACTTGAAACATTGCTTGACTTCATTGCTTGACCCAGACCTGCGCCATCACCACAAATATGTGATCTCAATTCTGGCCTGACCCCATCTGCCACTCCTTGATCTGCCCAGCTTACCTCGGCCAGGTACAGTGGCATAAAATCATTGTGGTTTGGCTCCTGACTCCTCTGGCCTTGTGCCTCTGCTCAGTTCCTAATCTGTTTCCTAGCATAGAAGCACTGCCACTAGCTACAGAGAAGTGATTATTGCTTTCAATTCACTCCTCAGAAGATCATGTTTGGAGCACAGTGACAGGATCACCAAAGAAACCATAGCAAAAGACCAAGCAGACAAATGAGTCTCTTTGCCTCCATATTCCTAAATTGTTATTCTGTACTCTGACATATCTTAGGTGTTTCTGCTTATGAAAACATATACTTGCTAGATAAATAATGAGACTGCTCTCTTGTTTTTGATAACATGACACTCACAGTGTGGTCTGCATGCATCTCAACCATTGCTTGTGAGGCATACTGTGATATGATTTGATACATGTCAGAATAATATTGAAGGACTGTTGAGAGCAAAGAGAACGAAACCTTATCCATCCTTAAGATGTGGCAGATTTACAAGAAGAAGATTTTGAAGACAACTGTCTTTTCAGTTCATTTCCTTGAGAGAAGTAATTTTGTTTGATTCACCTGGGGCCTTGGGATCCAAGGAGAATAGAGACAGTGTGGATACACCTGAAGAAAAACAAGGAATGAGACAAACTATTAGTGTGGGAACAGTAGGGGAACACTGTTGCAAAATGTAATATTTATGAAGAACAAAAAGACACTATAAATTGGAAGACAAAGGGCAAAGGGCTGCTAGACTCATTCATTTCTTTGGCCAGGTGGCAGGTGCATGAATGACAGGTCTACATCTTTAGTAGACTGTGATGACTCAGGTGGACACATTACAATGATACATGATAACACATGATAATACTTTGCTTTTAAAATAGGGGGGGTGTATGCAGTAGGAGTTTTTGGGTTTTTTTTAATGGGAAGAGATTCTGTGACTTGCTGGCCTCACCTTCTCTGCACCTGTTCTTATCCTCTGTGTTAGCTACAAGAATAAGGTTTTTTTCTGTTTCACCTCAATATGTTTTCCTACTTTCTCTCCTCACAATACATGTCCAAATTACCCCAAATTTATCTATTAATATACCCATTTTTCTTATAGAATCATGCCTGTCAAATTTAACAGGGACAGTCTTTTCACTTACACATGACTAAAAGAAAAGATTCAAGAGCTGACATATGACAAGTTTTGTTGCAAGCATTAAGCAGTGTCTTGACAATAACTATAATTAAAGTTGCCACAGCTTTGACCTGATTAAACACCGAACAATACAGCTGCCACTCTATGACTACCTTAGGTTGGTAGAGCATCTGATGATATATAATACCTTTTGGCAGCCAAGTTAATTATAACATAGTTGACTGCATTCTTCAGAGGGGAAATATTTAAAGAAATTAATGGGAGAGTAACTGTAATGAAAGCTGTCATAGTAATTCTAAATATTACTAACAAGTATACCTGATATCTCCAAAGTATCTTAACTTTTTTGCATATTATTATGTAATTTTAACCTTTTTATCAGATTATATAAGAGCTTTACTTCCCATATACGAACATTTAAGCATACTGAACTTAGCAGTGTCAAAACTTATACTGTTTTCTGAAAGATTCATGAGAGATGAAAGCTGAGATAGTCAGGCATTCAGGGGACTTGCATGTTAATTAATGGGAACTGAGAATTCAAATCTCCTAGGTGGCACAGGGAATCATAACAAATGTGTTTGTTTCAGCCCTCTGTATCAAGATGCTGACACTGGTGTTCCAAATCCATTTCTAACACTGATATATGAATAGCTGCATGGATGAGGTATGTAAAAAGCAATTAGATGCAAGCAGCACTAATAACTATCATTGTAATGTGTGTGACACTTTTGCTGAAACACTGAAAACTTAGGAAACATACATCATACCTAAGTATGGCCAGCAAAGGTTTTTAATACATGCTGATGAGCAGCAGATTAAGAAGGATCTCCTCCTTGTCACTGCACCTCTAAGAGACAAATAGATGCAGTACTTTGTGAAATATAAAATATCTTCCAGGCAGCTTTCATAAACAAGAGCTTAGCCTACAGCTTCAAATGTACTCAATGGAAACTGCCCTGTAGCATAGCCTCAGTCACTTTTTCTCTTAAATTGTAATTACAGGGAACTTTAGTGGGGTATGCATAATTTTTATTAACATGCTTTAATTTGTATTTCTGTGCCTGATTAAATATTTAGACATTCTCAGACTGGGAATGAAAAATTTTGCAACAAATATTTCTACCCTCTTTCTTGAAAACCAAGTAAACCTTTTAGAAGTGATTTATAAGTAATTTCAAAATTCTGACACAGTTCACTCAAATATTTTCTGAAATCATATTTTTATGCATAATAAGACCAAAAGTGCTACTTTGTACTTGGAATAGGTGAGCTTTTTGGTGTGACTGCATTCCACATTTTCTTCATACAGGTATAAATTACAGGCCAAAGAGGTAGGCAATGGAGGTTCAAGATTTTTATAGACAATGCTCCATTGCTTTGTAGAGAGTTGATGCACATATTTTATAATATTTAGACTTTGTAGCTCTCAGCTGATTAAGCTGAGGTGAAACTGGTCAAAGTAGTTATTTTGTCATTTTCTGCTAGGACATAAGAATTTTAGGAATACAAATAACATTTTTCATTTATGAAAAATTATATGCAATAAAATAACTTAAAGGAATGTGTCAAAAACTGTGCACATTTGGACTACAGGAAAATATGATGTTATCCACGATGTTTCACAGAGTTCTTTGGCTTTTATAGGATCTTTAGTTCAAAGAGGATATAAAATTTGTAGAGCTGTTTGTTACTGTTCTGTCATGACACACCACTCTATTCACCTGGTCATTTTTATATTTGTATAAATTAAATGTGAAACAAATATTTCCCATCTTCCTCCCGAAGCTCTGATTAAGAGCTAGCATATAATGATCACAGACATATGATATTATTAACGTTATATGTTATACAGAAAATGTACTCTATACCAATATCTTAAAACCACATATCAGCTTTGAGGTCTCTGTTCCTCCCCCAGCTGATTCCATCTCAGGGCCACTATGATACTAAGGTATGCAGTTCCAAACATGTTCTTCCATTTCCTTCTACCTTCATAGAAGCTGAAAACAAGGTTGACAGGGCAGAGCCTTCCTCAGAACTTATGTTATGTGTTTCATAACAGTGTACACCTATGCTTGGAGTAAAACATCAGGAAAAAGTATTTCAACATCCAAAGTGTTATTTGTGATTCCCCCCTTTGGTAATTAATGCCAGCAAGATAGCTGAAGTTCAAATTTGCCAGAAATGTGGAAGGACAGAAGTCCTCCAAGATATTCAACATACTGCAAGTGTTGTAGCCCCAGCGATGTAGGGGAATCGAGCATTGAAAGACACACAGAAGATCCCAACAGGTGGAACAATATGTGTAACAAAAGAAACTCAATATCCAGAAGGTTTTTTTCTGTTTGACATGGAGACAAAGTCCTTCCTAACTCATTTTGACATTCTTTGGTAGAGCAACTCCAACAATGGGCTCAGGTATGGACAACAAACTATGAATACATTTTACTTGTATCTCTCCCAAGTTCTAGTCATGAGACCTGTAGGATTCACATTTTATAAAGGCCTTACATATCCTATTAGTACAACAGACTGAAGAATTACTGCACTAGCACTGCCACAGGCAGCTATGGCTTGCACAGAGTAGCTGTGCCTCACCTTGCTGGCTACCTATTTTCCTACCTAGCAGATCTAAATAAAAATTTATACTGTTCTATAAAATTATTAACAGTTAACTAAGGAATTTTGTTCAGTCAAGATTAAAAATTGATTGAAAAATAATAAGAAGTGGCTATTTTTAAGGAAGATGCCTCAACTAAGGTCACCTGAGGCTGCAGTCTGATGAAAGCAAGAAGAGATGTCAGATACTTCTTAAGCAAAACTTTACTGTAATTTCTTATTGTGTGTCTGCCTCTAATAAAGATGACATTCTGAAACCTCATTAGAAGATATAACAATACATATTAATGCCCAATATAAGAACCTTGCAGTAGGTGGCAGTAGTAAAAGATATTTATTTTTGATACCTAGTGGAGCCACAACAATGATAGAATAATTAATAATCTGAATGTAATATCTAGGATCTGTCACTTTTGGAGTGAACCCTGAAGTTTGTTATTGATATTGTTGTGGATTACATTGGATTTTGATAACTTCTAGTAAAGGGGACCATCTGATAGAGTAATCTAGAAGAAAATAGGGAACACCATAATAGAATTTTTACTGGTTTATTTCCAAATATATTGATGATGATTTATGTGACATTGTGTGCAACATTTTTCACAGTGTATTTCTTCCAAATCTAAATGAAATCAATTTTCCCACTTTGATGAATTGATAAATGCTATTTATCAAAAACACAGCATTCTCCTATTGCCAAGTTTCAAGAAATTGAAATATTCTTCTGCTACAACAAACAAATGACTTATACAATTTTACAATTTAATTTAAAATGTATAGGAATACTATGTGAAAATAATGTACAAGATGGAAATAGCTTTCTGCCTTACCTTTTATTTCTTCCAAATTTTGTGAAAGAGAAGGTTACCTTCTTTCTTAGAAATTACCTGACTATCTTAGAAATTATTTGCTTTTGTTTAAAGAGAAAAACTGCGAAGTTCCTCCAAAGGTTTCTTTCTATAATGACCTTCTAAAACTACTTCCTCAGGCTATGAAGCAAGACTGTGAGCTACACTGAAGTCTGCAACAAGGTCAGTTATTAAAGTTGCTTTGTTTTCCCAGAGGAAATGGGCATTACAAAATATTCAGATTTAGTGTCATGTCAATATGCATTGGTTTATCTTCTAAAATTATTTACTTTTGTTAGCCATTCTAGGTAGCATTTCTTGATATGGCTTTGCAAACAGATCTTGGTTACTATAGAACAAAGTATGACATTGAAAAGAGGACTAAACATAAAAATAATCTACAGATAGAAAGTGAAAGGGATTTTGTCTTTAGCAGTTGCAGAAAGAGGATCAGAATTGCTGGCTGTCTATGGCACTTTTCTAGATTAAATTTCTGCCTGCAATAGCTTTTATAACATAAGACTGACAGTTGCAGTCACTATTTACTTCATTGTTAGTCTAATGGTGGTGTTATCAAGTTTTTTTCCTTTTTTGAAATTACAATGGAAATGAAAATAAGTAAGTCTAATGTAGATAGCAAAATAATATTTTAAATTTTATTTTCTACAAAAACACTAGGATCTCTGGACATTTATTTGCTGTTGAAAATATATGGGTCATAGTTTTAGGGAGATTTGTACTCAAATATCTGTCTTTTCAGGCTCAAAAGACCCATGCCGAATAAAATTATATCTCAAATACACAGGATAAGTATTGCATTTTACATGTCATTAAAACACACTATTTATTCAGAAATAATTTTTTTGTAAGACTTATTTGTCATTTTTTGTCATAAATTCTTAGAAATTGAGTAACTC
>VZTN01008019.1:0-10745 GCA_013400515.1 Erpornis zantholeuca
TTATCTTACCAACAAAGGTCCAAATCAGCCTTTAGGAGAGCAAAGCACTTGTGCTCACCATAAAAAATGAGAAGACAGGTGTTGAGGTCAGCAGACACTAATCAGGCAAGCAGTATTTCCTGGGCATGAAGACAGCTTGGAGGCACCAGGTTCACTTAAACAACAAAAAACCTCAGGAGAATTTTTGCTAAAGTTTGCATACCGTTTCAAGATGGAATTTTTGCTTGTAAATAAAAAAGAAATTACTCCTAGTTCCTAAAGTATTTAACCTAGCCATGCTGTTAATTGTATACTAGATACACTCCAAAACAAGAACTTAAGTGTTTTATCAGACAAAGGCAACCTGGAAGTGAATTGCAGAGACAATAGATGGACTTAGATATCATTTAACTCTTATTCTTTAACATAAACTGGCCACCACTTTCCTAACCAGTTTCTTTTTTTAATTAGAAACCACATATGTATACGAAACATGTGGTTTGTGTTCTGAACTATTGGCAGGGTATTTGTGTTCGTAGTAAACACTCAAGGGCTCTAACCACAAAACCCTTATAGGCAGATATTTGTTGATGCTCAAAATGGATTATGTCACTTTTTACATAGCTTATAATGGTATACAGTCTAGTTCCTAAGACTTGTTGAAGCTTGCAGCACAGTATTCAAAGAGTGAAATATCATTAAAAAAAAACCAAGTACAAATGTATCTGAAAGTTTTCTCTGAACAGAAAAAAATTCCAAATGCCATTTCTTGCTGTGAGGATCAACTTTTCTTTTAGCAACAGTTTCAAATTATTTACTAGTTTATCTATAATTGATGTAAAATACTGTGAATCATTTCTTCAGTGTCTTCTCAGTATGTCCAGGCAGACTTTGCTGTGACTAAGCAGTCTTTTTTCTGTCCTAAAAAGCCACTTAAAATGTTGACAGTAAAAATAAAATAATCTTAATTTTAAATTTTTTTTTACATAAATGAAAGCTTTCCAAGTGCTTCTTTTCACAAGTTTTTTAGTAGGCTGCCATGTTATTTTTGTGGATATAATAGCTATATTCAGCGCTGAACATCACTGTTGTCAAATGTACTGATAATTCCTATGATGTCAGTGACAGAAGGATTGTGTCTTGTCAGTAAGAAAAGCAGATGCCTTGGGCATGTTGAAACTGAGAAATTAGATTCCCCTAGGAGAGCAACCATGTGAGAACTCTAAGCAGTTAGATCCCAAGAAGAAACTGGTGAACTGATTTATAAAAAATGAGAGCTGACACCTTTGCTTTAAACTGGAGTCAAGCATGCAGTATAGTTTGCAGAAGTGTAATTGCATTTTGTTTCCAGTTGTGTTCTTCTGTTTATGTTCTTCTGTTTTTCTCTGGACAGTTTAGCATGGACATGTGTCAAGGAAGAGGATATCAGAATGCACCTCCAGATATAGAGAGCCTTTAATAAAAGTGTTAAGTGACCTTAAGTTTACTCTTGTGTTTCTCTACCAAGATATTTAACTAAACTTGCAAGTGTTTACTTCTTTACTAATCCACCTAGCTTTCTTAGGTATCTTTCAAATAATTTCCATTGTACACTTAATGTTTCAGGAGTTGCTTGAAGATGCTGGATATTCTAGTTATGACCCAGGAAAGTCCAGGAGGAAGATGTAGCTTTCAGCTACCCTCCAGGATTATTTGTAAACCAGAGATGATTGTGTACTGGGGAGCTTGGCTGAGGCAGATGTTGTGGTTTTGGCAGAATGAAGCTGCCAGGGTTGTTCCATTTGAGCAAGAGGTGAAGGGCTATTAGGGGTTGTGAGTCCTTCTTCACCTATTATTTGACCTAAAATCTGATTAAGGACACCTTCCCCCTCTGTCATCTACCCTTTGGAATTACACTTTTCCTCCTAAGTCTATCCTTTTCCAGCACTGCACAGATCTATTTGAATTTATTTAATTTAAACTTATTGACATATCCTATTTTCATAGTAGAGTGATTTAGCATAAAAGTAAAGTGATTTAGTATAAAAGACATGGGCATGCAGACTCTTCTTCATAATTTCAAGATGTGGTAGGTGGGACTGAGCCTTACAGATAGCAAATAACGAATGGTTTTAATTAAAACATAAACATTTTAATAAAAACATGGTGTATTTATGGTGTATTTACTGCACTGGATCAACCATTTAAACACTTTCCAAAAATTTAGGAGTCTTTGTTTAAAGAAAGAAACCAAAAGAAGAAATAACAGTATATACCAGATGTAGAGTGATGTTCCAGATTTAGGTACAGATTAGGAAATATGTAAAGAATTAAGAAAGAAAAGAAATGAAGCCTGTAGAGAATACAGAGGTTATCCTATAAGTACAATATCTTTTATATATGAGCAACAGGAAGCCTATTCAAAGAAGGAGAATGTAAGAAAGAATTTTCCCAAGAAAATAGTATATTTAGGAAATAGCACTGTGCTGGGAAAAGCATTGGCTAGAAATACATCTGTTCTACTGATGAATATTAACTTACTCTTATTGAATGTTTTTTCTTGCATTCTGTTTTCAGATTTTGAAAATGAACATCAGAATAGTTTTTCATGGCTTGATGTGTTTCAACATACCTGCACAGTACTCAATCCAAAGAAGATCTGTTTTTTCAGCAGTAGAGTGGGATTATATGTTCTTGTGGCTTCAGAGGTGTCCCCATAATGTGGCTGAATTCAACTGTGGGTAGTATCTCTGTCATGGTTCAACTCTGATAGGAATCTAAACCTCGCCCAGCTGCTCACTCACATTCTGTGGGATGGGGAAGAGACTCTGAAGGGTGAAAATGAGAAAACTCATGGGTTTAGATAAAGATGCTTTAATAGGTAAAGCAAAAGCTGCTTGTGCAAGGAAAGCCAAACAAGGAATAAATTCACCACTTCCCATGAGCAGGCAGGTGTTCAGCCATCTTCAGGAAAGCAGGGCTCCATCATGCTTAAAAATTACATGGGAAGATAAATGTCATAACTCTGAATGTCTTCTCTTCCTTCTTCTTCCTGCAGCTTTATATGCTGAGGATGATGCCATTTGGTTTGGGACAGCTCTTTGGTCTGTTGGGATCAGTTGTCCCAGCTGTGTGCGTTCCCAACCCCTTGTGCACCCTCAGCCTCCTTGCTGGTGGGATAACGAGAAGCAAGAAAGGACACAGTGCTGTGTAAACACTGCTCAGCAGTAATTAAAACATCTGTTACCAAAACTGTTTTCATCACAAATCCAACACATAGCCCCATGGAAGCTCTTAGATTTCAGTGGAAAAAAATATTTTGGTGAGGAACCATAATTCAACAGTAGAAGGATGTTTAGTTTCAGACATGAATAAAAATGATGTTGAAAGGATCTCAAAAGCTGAGCTTGGAAAAGGGAGGAATTAAAAGATTAGTGCAGTATGAATCTCTTCTATCTTGACAAGCCTGGGATTCCTTCACATATTGTTGGATACAGTCTCTGAGAGAAAGTATAAAGCGAAGAGAAATGTCATGTGCAATAAGGGCTAACTAATGTAGAAAAAAAACCCTAGCATTATAGCCATATCTATAACTCATAGAAATTGATGGGATTATTTTATTGATCTGCAAAGGATACAGGATTTAGTCCTGTATCTACAAAGGGGAATGTTTTCAAATGTAGCCTGGGAAGTTACAGCTGGGAACATACAAGCCGACTGGCTCTTATCTCAGAAAGTAGAAACTCTGTTTAGAAAAAGCTTTAAAAATATAAGACGTTAATCTTCATAAATCTAGTTATTTAAAAAAAAAAATCCTGGAAAAATATTCTACTGCTTGTACAGGGTTTAGTTTCATATCTCCATAGCCTAGCTTCTTCATATTCTTTCTTTTCAATGCTTTACTTTTTTGGAGCAACTACTTCTCTTTTACATCTCGCATGGTTTTACTACTCATACAGTGGCTAAAGATGATGCAATCCAGTAAAAGACCTTATTTGAGCAAGAGTATTTAACATGCTGATTCCTTCCTTTAGGTTTTTTAAAATATATAAAAAACCTGAAGATGGACTTAAAGAATAAAATATCAAAATCTGATATATGGATCTGAGAAAAAATATTGGATAGTACAGTTGAATTCTGAATCTAAGTGTCCATGGTTTAATGACTCAAGATAATTCTATTTTTTAGAATTAATTAATATCGTAATAAGGTGAATCTTCAGGGTTGTTTGCATTTTGACATCAGAGAGGTTGTTATTCTAGGTAGTTATTTGGATTAGTTGTTGTTTATGTTTGTGGAGGCTCAGAAAATATATCACAATAAAATACCGTGTGTGTGTACAGGTAAGTTTGTAGCTCTCTTCCTCAGTTGTCCCTGAAATCCAGACTGATTTGTGATGAATACTGCTAAGCCATGTTTGGTGAAAGTGTTGGTACAGTACAGGAATCTGGTTCATAAGAGGACATGGCCAACATTGTTACAGCAGCAGTGGTTCTTGCCCCTCACTATGGATTTCAAACTTTGCAAGTTTCCCCTTCACAGGGCAGGCATGGCCCAGCTGCTCTGTTTGTGCAGGGGTACCTGGAGACCAATAGTTTATAATGACATTTATGAAGGCAAACCTGGCAACAAATGAATCCTTTCTAGCTCTGCCAGGCTGTAGATCCCTGAGGTTAAGCACCTGCTGCTTACTTAAGTAAGGAATAGACATATCTGAGGCAGGGATGGGACAAGAAGCTGCAGCATAAACCACAACCACATGTGTTTCAAGAATCTTATTTTTTTTCTCATTATGATGTATATATTCCTAGCTTTGATCTTGTTTCAGTTTTTAATTTTTTTTATTGTCTCTTTTTTTTCTTTCTTAAATGAATGACAAGAGGAACATAAAAAACATTCCTTGAAACCATGTTAGTGAGAGGTGAAATCAGAAGAAAGTGTGAACTGTACAATTAGTTTAAAAGGTTTTAAAGACTGGCTTCAACTCCCAGAAACATTTCAGAAAAACAAAATATGCATGTTCCTACATATAATGTCTACAAAACTCCCGAGCTTTGGAGTCTCTCAAGCTCTTTTGCCGCTGCTAATACAACTTAATAAATTTCTTTTTGTTAAAAAAAAAATTTGTTGAGGAGTATACCTCGAATACAAGCATGAGGTACAGTTGGAGCAAATGAAGACAGTTCCATGTTTGTGTATTCTTTGAAACAATACGTGATTAATACTAAGGTTTTGTGATAGGAATAGGTGGAAACAGGCAATTAAACCAGCTGTTAGAAGGTCCTTAAAAAACCGTAAAAACTTCTGATCAACAACAAGACAGCTACATTGAAAAAAATATCTGTTATTACCCAAATTCTTGCTTTGGAGTAGGAGTGTCATTTGGGCTTTGTCTCTCAGTGGATAAGGGAGCTGTAAACAGCGAATGCCTACCAGTTCCAAAAGGATCTTACAGGATCACTCATGTCTCTGTAGCTCTGAAGCATTTATAAAGGCAGTAATAATTTTATGATTTTTTAATCTCCCTTTCTATGTACAGAACTCCTGCATAGATCTATGGAAAGCATAAGGTGTCTCGGCTGCTTTAGCCCTCTCCATCTCCTTTTTCTTTAGAACATATCTTTTCCTGAAAGTTTTTCTGTTCAGTTTTTCCCATTCAGTAGAGCCTCTGGAGAAAAAACAACCTGAAATCTTCAGCTTCTTGAACTTTGGAAGACATATCGGAATGATGTAAAAAGTGGTATAATGCTGCCTGTGAAGAGCTGCCACATGGCAGTTGGCTGAATTTCTTGACTTGGTGCAGTACAGAAGTTTGTTCACAGGATAGAGCATTTCTCACCTTTGTTGCTGCAGGAAATGAGTACCCCTGTTGTGGTCTAACCTCTGCCAGCAACTAAGCATTAACCAGTTGCTAGCTCACTGCCCATCCCCAACCCTTCCCAGTGTGATGGGGGTGAGAATGTGACAGGTAAAAGTAATAAAACCTGGGGGTTGAGATAAGAAGAGTTTAATAACTAAACTAAACTAAACTAAACTAAGCTAAACTAAACTAAACTAAACTAAAGACAATGGTAATAATAAAATATTGCAGCGAAAAGGAAAATAGAAACATGAAGGAGAAACTGAAATCAAGAAAAACATGGGATGCAAGTGAAAAACAATTGCTCATCACCAACCAACCATGCTCAGCCTCTTCCCGAGCAGCAGTGCCCAGCCAGCTTCCCCCCTACTTTCTATGCTGATCCTGATGCCATACAGAATGAAATAACCCCTTGGCCTGTTAGGGTCAGCTGCCCTGACTGTGTCCCCTCCAGGTTCTTGTGCACCCCTGTTGTCCTGGCTTACAGGGCACCATGAGGCAGGAGCTGTAAAGTCCTTGGGTTAGTGTAAGCACTACTCAGCATCAACTAAAATATCAGTGTGTCATCAATACTATTCTCATTTTGAATCCAAAGCACAGCACTGTACTAGCTACTAGGAAGAAAATTATCTCAGCTGAAACCAGGACACTACCTACTAACTAATCATGGTTCCTGTGAAGAGGACTGACAGTTTTTTCTCTGGATTTATGCTAATTTGGACTGGCTGTAAGAAGGAATCAATTTTCTGCAGCTCATTTTTCTGCTGAGCTCTGCCAGCCTAAGTTGTGAATGAAAATAGCCAACTTCCATATGTGAATTCAGTTGTTAATGAGAAGGCAAAACCCACCTTTGTTGCTTTCTTGCTTCAAGCCCTACTGGCTGAGAGTTACAGGAGTTTTGGTTGAACCTCCTTTACCTACCTCTCTGCAGTTCAACCCTTCACTAACATAGGGCCATCCTCAAGCCCATTCCCTCTCTCCTGTGTCTTTTAACCAGGATTTCAGGATCTTTATGTGCTATGAAGCAGATGCTGTTCTATTTTTCTTCACAGTCTCAATTGCCTCCACTGAAGACAGACATGCTCCATTTCTCTGTTAGCTGCTGTAATTGGCCATCTAATGGTCAAAGCTATTATCACTGGGAAAGTCCCCCCAGGCAAACAGAGCAACAGCTTCTGTTAACTCACTGCTTTTACTTTTACTCGCCATAATTGCCTCAGCCTGTTGGTCTGTGACAACCTGCTCCAGGAACAGCATTGCTATCTGGCAACCCCATTATTAGCCCTGGAGATGTCAGAAGCCTTCTCCAAGTGCACAGCAGCAGACATATGCAGAAGTGAACCGAAGGGCAGAAAGGAATTAAACTTTCATACTTAGTGGTATAGGAGAGCTGATTCTCTTTGCAGCCCCTGTTACAGAGCCTTCATTTTTCTTCTTTCTCCTATTTTTAAGAGACAAAAACCCAAAACTCCAAATCAAGTTCCTAAACTGGACACAGAGATGTTTAAAATAATCTAGTCATATTTTTCTCCAAAGCAGCAGCTGAAATATTTGTGTTTCATGAAATTTTTAAAGAATCTTTTTTGTACTGAAGATATGAGCCATTGCTTAGTAATGAATGCAATCGATAATGCATATATTGACAGAAATATGGAGGTGGACATACTGTCGTTGTTGAGGTGGCTACAACACAAACACAGACTCCAGAGACAAGTCAAGCTGAAGCTGACATTTATTGTGAAATTCAGCACCATTTTATAATCTTTATATGGTTACAATTTGTGTTACTCACCTATTAATTACTTAACTAATATAATACATTCATTAACTAATTATAGCAAAATGTACCAAGTATTCCAAGAGTGTAAAAACCCCAACACTTACAAATTGTTGGTTTTTACTTTCTACTGTTTTAATTTCTTACTTCTATTTTCAGTCAGCTTCTCACTGTTTTTACCAAGTTTCTCACGAGTACAAACAAATCATGCTCAAATCAGTGTCTAAACGAAACAAACTTGCAGACTTACTACGTCAATTCTCACAGACATATCTGTGGTTAAATTTGGAATGGATGTTTACAAGCTGGAGAGCTTTGCTTTCAGAGTTTCCTAGGGTTCCTTCATAATAAATCAGGGCATGTGGATTTCTCAGTTAAAGCCTGAAAACAAAATGTTTTTGAATTATTATCAGTTGGGATTTTTGGTTTTGTTTTTGAATGCAGGTAATCACATGTGTAGGAGCCTCTTAGCCATATAGATTCTCACAGATTTCACCACTGGCTCAGATAAATATTAAACTTTGCCAAATCACAAAAGACCTAAGTATGACAGAATAAGGCAGAAGAATATTGATTTGCCTTAGGCATTTCATTTAAACTCCTACATTAGGCAGTATTTAGAGCATTTGAGGATTTCAAATGTTGTCATTCAAAATACAGTATGTTTTGCCTTTATCATGAAAAGGAAAGAATAAAGAAAGAATTATTGGTTTGTGTTTTTATTTTTTTGTTGTTGTTTTGGTGGAGTATTTTTGTTGGTGTTGTTTTCTTTTGGTTGGTTGTTTTTTTTTCCGGTTTTTTTTGTGGAAAGGAAGAGATAGAGATGAGAGATCTGTATGCTGTACATTTTTTATTTTTTTCAAAATTATCTTTGCAAGGAAATCTTATTATGACTATAGTTTTTTAAAATGATGATACACTCTCTGTATCATTGGTTATTTAATACTGAGATCTTTCGTGTGCTTTTTTTCCTACCTCAGCAGACTAGAACTGGGAGCATTTTTCTTCTAATTACAGAAAACCACAAATCTTTCTCATGAAGTGTTTCATCTGAGGATTGTTTCTATAATCACTCCTCTCAAAAATGACTAGCCCATCAAATATTTTAACAGGATATTTCCTAGCCTACTTTATCTCTTAGTGTTAATAAAACTTTCGAATTTGCTAATGCCTGTTGATTGCGTCACTGTTTCTGAGCTAAATTTAATGAGATGGTTGAAATTGTAAAATTTTTTTCTTAATATTCAACATATTTTTTATATAGGTTAGGATACATTTTAAGAAATATTTAAATGTTATTTGGAATTACATTGAAAGTGGAATCCTAGACTGATTTTAGGAAGGAGGAAGGAAGCAGTGAATTGTTTCAGAATCTGAACTGCATCTTGAAATTATTAGCCTCCTATACCTTCATACCAAAGTCATGTTCAGGTGTTAGTTTCCCGACAGTTGGAAAGGGTTATTATTTGTTGTATTTGATGCAGTGCCTGTTTTAACGATGAGGTCATGGTCATTGCTTTTAGACAGTTCAAGAAAATGTAAGGGCATAGTGAAAGTGTATCAGAAGCTGTCTATGAAGAAATGTGCAGTAATTTCTTCGCTACATGTTGTAGAAGAAGATACTAAAATAAAACTTTAACTGGAAGAAATCACACAGTCTGTATTCAGACAGAAAACCTGAGCCAAAATTTAAGCATCTACAGTTGTTGTTTTTCAAAACACTATCTTTTTTGTAATTACTGTTGCCTATTTAGGCAGTAATTTCAGACAGTAATTGTTACTGACTGTTTTGCTTTTGTGTTAAGTAAAATGTAAATGTAAAAAAAAAAAAAGGAAAAAAAAGAGCAGATATGTGCTATGTCAGAGCAAAATAGAGTACTTGAGAGAATAGGCTGAGTCCAACATGTGTTTTCATGAAAGCATCAAGAAATATAAAAATGTTATTGATGAACAGGCATGCTGAACCAAATTCTAGGGTGACCAGTAGGAATTAAATATAGAATACTTTCCCTGCAGTAAATACTGTTATTATAATTACTATTATTATCGTTATTATTATTATTATGGGAAAGCCAAGCACACTATTATCATTCTATAGCCAAAATTTAAATCTAAATTTATTAGGAAACTAAGTTTTATAATTTTTAGTAACTTTTATTTGTTATTTCAATTGTACCACATATCAACCTTGTGTTTATTGATTATTTTGCAAAGACCTGGCAGAAAGTGTACTGGTCAGTGGTGCCAGTGGTCTGACTGAAATGATTTCTATTAAAAAAAAATGAAAAATTATTGAAGTAAACAAAAATTCATATGGAAGTGAAATCTAAAATTCCTAGGACTATTCGCAGGAGTAAATATTTTTTGGTCAGGATCAAGTAGAAAAATATTGCTCTTGTTTCTGTCTCTCTCAAAATACTTATTTTAAAGAATCACTTCAACTTCCCTGTGGAAATAAAATGTTATAGCCTTAATACTGAGAAGTTTCCTAAAGACATGCTGCACTAGACACAGAAAAATAAGCTTGTTTCTTTTATGAACATTTAGAGGCTTTTCTCTTTAAGAGAAGTGGCTTCTTCCTATAGAAAACATGTTTCAGTTTAGACTATACTAACAGTGTTTGAACTGGCCTTCAGGCATTTTAGACTTCAGTAGTGCCACAAAGGTTTGTCTAATTTAACAAACATGTTAACCATAATTTACCACTACTTCTGATAATAGTGGAATTTTCTATTTACACTGGTTCGAGGTTTGCCTAAATTAGATGGCATACTGGGGGGGAAGGAGGGAAGAGAGGATAAAATACTCAATTCCTCTTTACAATCTTGTTTCTTTGTCCCGCAGAACTTCAGTAGTGTCTGCCTCCTGAGCTTCTCTATGTGCCCCAACCTGAGCAATGTTGTAACTGCCTGCACTTAGGAATTAGGTAGGCTAGAAGTGCAGTGATAGCCATGTGGGAGAATATGTGCACTCATATTATTTCTAAACTACTGATTAAGCTCTAATAGGAGAAGCAAATTATCTTTTGCTACTGTTGCAAGTAGGTGGGGTGAGAAATATTATCTATGTTTATAAAGTCCGAGTATATTTGTATTTGGTTCTTGTACAGGACCATGAAGACAGCTCATGCTTGCATGAGTTTTCATGCTT
>VZTN01008020.1:4142-17806 GCA_013400515.1 Erpornis zantholeuca
TGGGACACAAAATAATTAATGGTGTGTATATTTCTAATAGCAGAAATATATATATAATGCTATGTCTTCAGAGCTTTAGGCAGTGATATTTTATGATTTTCCATTCATTTACTGTTATTTAATAAGCTAGTAATAGGTTAAATTAAATAATAAAAAAAAAAATTACATGTACTTTTTCTGTTCCCCCCTTTAAAAGGGCTCATTTGATGGTTTGTTTAGATGACTGCAACATCTCCTGTGGAACAATTAAACATTAATGCATATCTATGACTTCATTGTTAGAAATATTTTGGAGGAACTTGCTTCAAATTGAATATGTCTGCACAGTTCCAAAACAGTGATACAGGTATTGCATCACTGAGTTTCTTTAGAATAGACTATATCCCTTACAATATAAAGATATGCTTTTTCTCTGAGTGAAATGCAAATGAATCTAATCTTGAAACCATTGCTATCATAAAAGACAGCAGTGACTTATAATACAGAAAACAACTTGTGTTGCTTTGTGGACTCCAGGTTTCAAATAAACAAATTAAAAAAGATGTGCAGCAAAACCTCACTGTATCAGCAATAAAAAATAACTAATACCTAATACTTTATTTCCTTAAAAATGTTTATCAAGAATCAGATTACTAAAAAAAGCCTAAACAAAACAAAATAACTATGTCAGAAAATTATAAATATCTTAAATAGAAACTTATAGATATCAAACTTTGATTCAAATTATAGGAACTTTCACCTACAGTATTGTGGTGTTTCTTTGATATCTTCTTACTGATTTTTAAAACAGACAAAATGTAGCTGTAAATAACAAGTTAGGGAGTCATTTAACTGCTGACAAGTTGTCTGAGCTGGAGTTGTAAGTGACAACAGGGAACAGAAAGACTTTGTCAAGCAGAATTACAGGTACAATAAAACAGAATAATTACATGTGGACATTCCAAATGGGAGAAGAAAGAATCATTTAACTATTCAAACAAGTTTTATTTTCATGAAATAGACTCTATTAGCAACAGCATTTTATGGTCTTTTGCTTTGCAGGCAGTTAAAAACATTAATAAATACCTTTGCCATTTGAATCAATATCTTTGGTGTCTATTTCAGTTCATCTCTGGCCTGCAACAAGTGGTTAGCCTTTACCAGCTTGAGTGGTATGTGTGTATGTATGTGCACATGTGCATTTCCACAGCAGCCAGAGCCTTTTCGGGGAGGACTCAGGACTCCTGAGTCTTCCCTGCAATCATCTCCTGCATTAGGATTTTGTACTCTGCCTTAGTGTCACCTCATTACAGATAGTTTTCTGTCTTTATAATGCCCATTCCCTTGGCATCAGAGCATGCCAGCAATGATAAAATAGATTGGCCATTATACCTCCACTTAGATGTTGGTGTTACTCATTTCACAAGTGGCACTTTTCCTGTTTCTTTTCAACAAAGTAATTCACCTGCTGTGAGACTGACTTAGAAGTAAGAATGAATTATGCATTTCAGATCCCGTTCACATTATTATAGATCTGAGACATATTTAGTTTTATAAAAAGAAGAGCTTTGATCTTGGCAGCAGTGAATTTTAAATGTTTATAAGTTTACATTTTTCATGATTTCCAAGTTGTTGCAGCACACATTTATATGCATACATGCACAGCTCTGTTTTCTCAGCTGACAATAGCTTTCTATGTCCTTGCCTCTGATGGAACACTCCAGTACTAGGGAATGTCTTTCCTTTTTTTGGTGCAGGTACACTATTGTCCACAGCACGCATTTAAAGAGACTGTTCAGCATCAATGAACACAATGGAGCAATCATCACCACTGAACCTCTGGACCGAGAGATAGCTTCTTGGCACAACATAACTGTTACAGCCACAGAAACAAGTGAGTAAGAAATGTAAGGAATGCTGGGTTTTTTATACAGTGCATTGTAATTATCCTCCGAGTGTTCCTTTTTTTAAGCAGAGAATACATGCTTCTTTCTCATTATATTACTGTTGCTTGCTACACTAAGGAGCATTATTAAAATGATTAGTTAAATAGAAGTGGAATGGGTCTGAGCTCCAAGGTCCTGTGCTTTTTCATAAAAGATGACCTTATGAAAAAAGAAATTGTAATAGGATCGAGAGAGTAATGCTTTCAAGTTACACTGAAGCATAAGAATTGCTCCTGCAGTGCAAGATCTTATGTTAAATTAGACCCTGGTTAATTTCACACCAGATTTTTGACTAGTGTGAAATTAGCCAGGGTCTAATTTAACACCAGTCAGAAACCTGTGGCTCAAATTAATTGTGAATGTTAAGGCCTAAATCATCTAGACAACTATTCAGTGACAATTAAAGCCTTGAAGCACCCTTTATAGAGATTTCACCTGCCAATTTTGTTTGAAAGTCAAATGCAAATTACCTCTGTTTGTGGTTTTGGTGATCTGGTTGCCCTAAATATGGGACAACACTAGAAATGTAACAGCTACTGATTTATAAGGCAGCTTAAAAAGATTATTGGGATATTATTTAAAAACTAATCCCGTCCATCCTCAGGAAGGAAGAAAACCGTGTGAAACTAGAGTCCAACAAATAAATCAGACAGATTTTGCCAAATACTCTTAGCACATTTTTTTAACCCTGAATTTCCATTAAATTCCATTTGTTTATGTGATGACTTTAAACATATATTATAAACTGCACTGTTCCCAAGATCAGTGAGGATCCTTCCCTGTATATATGTAAAAAAATTCTGCTGGAAGTTTACTATAGAATAGTCAGCATCCATTTTCACTAAAATCTTTAACTTGTATTTAGGAATTGAGAGTACTATCTTCTTTTTCAGCTTCTCTGTGAGTTTTTAAGCATGAACTTCATTCTCATAATTTTGGGCAGCTCACATGTGTTGACAGAATTGATCTCTGGCATGGTTTTTTCTTATCTTGAACGGCTCTATGGAAAGAGAACAGGATAACTTTGGCCTAGACTTGTTTAGTTAAACAATAAAACAGGAACAAACCAGATGTTACAAATGAATAACTGTCTCCTGTAGCAGAAGACAGGGAGACTTTCACAGAAATGAAAGTTATTGTAAAGAAACGGAGACCTCATTATGTTCAAATTCTTATTCTTTTTTTCTTTAATGATGATAAGGTCACTGTCTATAACAGTATGTTCAAAAGAACTGAAGTTAAGTCACCTTGGTCTGGGCATACATGAAAGGATTTATATCAGGAACTAGCAGTTTATTATTCCTTGAAATATAGTCATAACACACTCTCTGTGCTTGAGACATTTGGTGCATGACATTGTGGCTCCACTGAAGACAAATCAAAATGCCATTAGAGTTCATACAGGTCAGATGTTCATTGCACCTTAGTCACGTATTGAATTTGCATTACAACAGCAACCTCCCTATGAGCCTGTTGATGCCCTGAAATTCATATCTGACACAAGACTTTTCGTCCATTGCAATGATTACAGGGATTGGAGATTAGTAAGATAAGTCTGACTCTGTTATTTCAGACCTGTGGTGTGGATCACCCTATCCTCATGCCATTGAGGGGGCAAGTGTCCAGAAATAGATCTAATTTGTTGGAATTTAAATGCAAGCAGGGAGAACTTGCAACCTGTTGAGTCTTATTCCACTTTATGCCTGAAGCTCAAGAAAAGTCAGGCTCCCTTTCATCGGTTTTCACTTGGTTGTAACAACCTTTCACCAAGTACAAGGCTGAAGAACAAACAACAGCATTCTAATCCTATCTGAGAGCAAGAAATCGCTAAGCCATTATTATCCAATTGGTGGACAGTCAGTATTGGTGTTCCTCTAAGCTCAGTTCTGGGGTCAGTCCTGTTCAATATGTTTTATCAATGATCTGGATGATTGGGTCGAGTGCACTCTCAGTCAGTTCACCTATGACACCAAGATGGGCTGTGGGAGTGTTGATCCACTGAAGGATTGAAAAGGAGATCTGCAGGGAGATGTGGACAGGCTAGGTTGATGGGCCAAGGCCATAACATTGGCAAGGTATGACATTCAGCAAGGCCAAGTTCCAGGTCCTGCACTTTGGTCTCAACCCTGTGTGGCACTGCAGGTTGGGATAGAGTGGCTGGAAGGCTGCCTGGCAGAAAAGGACCTGGGGGTGCTGGTCGACATAGGCTGAGCATGAGCCAGTGTGTGCCCCACTGGCCAAGGAGGCCGATGGCATCCTGGCTTGGATCAGAAATAATGTGGCCAGCAGGATCAGGGCAGTGATTTTTCCCGTGTTCAGTACTGGTGAGGCTGCACCTCGAGTCCTGCTTTCAGTTCTGTGCCCTTCTCTTGAAGAAATGCTGGAGCATATCCAGAGAGAGTGAAGCTTTTGGAACACAAGTCCTGTGAGGGTGTTGGGGTTGTTTACACTGGAGAAAAGGAGGCTGAAGGAGAACCTTCACTACCCCTAAAAGAAAGTTGCAGGGGAATGGGGGTTGATCTTTTCTGCCACATAAGAAGTAAGAGGTTGAGAGGAAAAGGCCTCAAGTTGTACCAGGGGAAGTTTAATTAGGTACTGGGAAAAATTTTTCCTGGAAAAGGGTTTTCTAGCACTGGAATAAGCTTCCCAGGGAGGTAAATTAGTTGCCTTCCCTGGAAGTGTTCAAAAAACCTCTGGATGTGATACCTTAGGTTATGGTTTAGTGCTGAACATGGCAGAGTTAGGTTAACACTTGGACTTGATGAACTTAGAAGTCTTTTCCAACCTCAATTATCTATAATTTTGTGATCATGTTTATTTGTGTCCTGGTTTGAGACAAAACCCAGGGAGAAATATCCCCCGATTGAAAGCAGGATTTCAATCACCCCTTCCCCCACCAGGTTTGGGAAGAAGAAATATTTCCTCAGAGGAAAATGAAGAGGAAAAAAACTATTTATTTAACAAAATACAGAGGGAAAGGAAAAAAAAACAAGAAAGGATAATAATGCTAAACAATAAAATCTCTCGCTTGGGAGAGGGAAGAAAAAAACCTGGAGAAGTCCTTCCAGCTTTGATCTTTCTTGCTGGGTCAGTGTGGGAAATTCCCCCGCTGCAAACCGGTGGACAACCGGTAGAGGGAAACCAAATCTCCCAGTGAGGTCTCCCGAGGTTCTGATGCTCCAAGTCCAGAATTACAAAAAAAAAAAAAACAAAGTCCCAAAAAGGAAAAAAAGGAAGGAAAAAACTTCTTCTCTCTCTTCCCCTCGAAGGAAAAGAAGCAGAGACGAAACCCTCGCCAGCAAGCCCTGGAGAGCACTGCACTTCCCCCTCCGTCTCCTTCAGCTGTGCTGCTCCCCCACACCTTGACCTTGGCTGTGAACACAAATTCCTCTGGGCTTTTTTTTCCCTCCCCTCTCAGGCAGAGAATGGCATAAAATTCATTTTCTGGGCACAAAGCAGACGATATAGGATATATCATACACATAAAAATCACTCCAAGACAACTTGATACTGCCAGTCATAACAAAATTAATCCTCAAGAGACAACAGTTATTTTACCACTGAGTCTTGCAGATGTCCTTTCATAGGGGTCTCCAGACCTGGCTACAGGACAGAAGTTTTTTTGATTATTTCAGTATGGATAATACCACTAATTCAATATTTAATTTCTACCCTGCTTTGGTCACATATTTATTATTGTTGATAAAATTTTAAGTTCTTGGAGTAGTCCTTTCTTAAAAAACTATTTCTGCTCACTTCTTTTATGAAGTTAAGTAATTTGCTTTGACATAAATGATAGTCATGTTATAAAAATATAACGATAAATTATAAAGATAACATTTAGTGTTATTAGTAGTGCTAGTATTAACATTATTATTACCAGTTTATGTTTACTGGCTGATGTCAATGTCAAGCTTTCTTTAATCCCCTGAAAATACTGAGTTCTGTTTTGTGTCTAGAGCTGGTCATTGCTTTTCTTTACAAGTTACTAATACTGGTCCCTAACAATTAAAGTATCATCTTCATTTTCACACTGATCCAGCCTATTGAACTTGACACCCAGTTCTCTTAAGCCTTGTTTTTCAAGTCCTGATCTCTCTCATAGAGCTTGTGACAAAGAAATTTTCAGCTAATTGAGAGAGATTTAGATAATGTAGGATATGAGTGCATTAGGTCAATTCAAATTCTGACAATTTTTCTGTGTATGGGATAAGAGACAAAGTGCATGTTGCCTACCTTCTCTTCAAATGCAACCAAAGCAGTACCTCTGCTTCACCAAATTTGTCATTAAATATTCACCAGACACTGATTTCAAGAGTGGCTTTGTAATATGTTGCGTTCTACCAAAACAAAACAGCTGTGATTTCAGAAAAACTAAAAGTTTTTATATTGTTAAAAACTGCCATACATACAGAAATGAGAGAAATGCTGTTCCTTGTCATTTAACCCTATACTAAGGAAGAAAAAAACCACCAAGGCAGTTATAACACCACAACCCAAATATATTAAAGAATTAGAAACAAGACTGTTTTAAACTCCCCCCTGCCCCCCTGCCTCAAAAAAAGAAAAACTTTTTAGTGAAAGAATACAGATGTGATTCCAAAAATGTGCTATCTTAATGTTTTGTGTAAGAAAGGGGTAGGCTTTAAAGCCAGTACAGTACCAATGAGTCTTATGAACAAGCAAGGTAAGAATAGGCAAAACTAGCTGAGTCCTTCCTCTACCATTCTCTCTACAACTGAAGCCACCAAAGATATTCCCTGCTTTCTATTAAAGGTTGCAAAGCTGTACTTTGAAAGACAATGCAGTCAAATCTCTGCCCTACACATCCAGTTCTGACTTCAGTAAAAGAGTTTAAGTAACCCCTACACTCTTGGTATTATTTCTAAAAGGGATGTATGCCACTTTTTATGTTTATCTAAAAGACAAGCTGAGCACTATTTTGTTGCCTATTGTATTATTATGGATGTTTGATCCAACAAGAGACATGTCATCTCACAAAGAAGTCTTTTTGAAATGAGTCTGACAGATCACAAGGTTTGGTAAACTGTCACAGCTGTAATGACTTCACGGGAGGAATAGAAATGTGAAACTGCTGAGTATCTATGCCTTCATCTCTGTGGTACTTGCTTTTTCTGGCATTTCCTTTGGCAAAAGACTCAAACCTATCAGCATAGATTCCATAAGATCCAAGAAAACAAATGTTTGCTCCAAGCAACTAGTGAATTATACATTAAAAAAAGTGATGTAAGAACCAACCAAGCTGCTGCAGTTTGAAAAGAGGCAGAGAGAAGTACATTTTGCTTTTTCCTTAAAGGTCCATTTGAATAATTTAAATCAATGCCTTAAGCACTTCTGAACAGGTCAGATGCAGTGACACTAGCACTGAACATGAGACATATTTTGACTGTGATAATTGACGTACTCCTGGTTTACACATATCTGACCAGATTTTATCCTCATCATCCCATCTCTTTATCACTTGTCCCTCAGGTCTGGGTTCCTATACATTCTTGTTTATGGCTTCATCTTTGTCTTATTGACTCTTGTTGCCCTGAAAAACATCCTTGACCAGATGCCCTGAGAAGAACAGAAACTCTCCTACCACAGAACCCTGCATATGTACAGTGTACACTTGAAGAACCTTACCTAGTACAGTAAATCTTTCTTCATGAACAAAACATTCTTCGATTTTTCCAGATCAGCTTTTATTTTTTACATTTAAATCAGTATGTGATTGGGTAAATAAAAGCATGTATAAATACAAAATATCTTGTTTTGAGACGTACTATTATAATGGTATTATATTATTGTAATACTATAAAAATATGTCCATAGGTCTCTGTGATTATTTTCTTCCCTGCAGAATATAGGTAAAATTTACTAATGTTTCTATTATTTTAAAATATGTAGTAGATAATTTATAACTTTTTATTTCTGTCTTTCTTTAACCATTAGGAAATCCTGAAAAAATTTCAGAAGCAAATGTGTATGTCGAAGTTCTTGATGTTAATGATAATGCACCAGAATTCCCTAAAAATTATGAAACATTTGTTTGTGAAAATGCGGTTTCTGGACAGGTGAGCATGAAGTAGTTACCCATCATTTTCCTCATTGCAATTAAGATTTGACCTGAGAAGTTTACCACTGATTATTTCAGTTCTGTGAGCACAGACTTCATTTTTTCTATTTTCAAAATTATTTCTGTTGATATATGCATAGTTTGAAATTGAAATTCCAGAACACTGACTTTTATTTCTTCCCCCTTTAAAACAAAATCTGTATGTCTCATTTGTTTTAAAAAACAGGTAAAGAGAAGTACAAAGAGAAACTTCTGAAAAAATATAGGGCAAAAATTTGTTTTGTGTTAAGGTCACAGATATAAAACCTGTCTGGTAATTTCAGCAACTGCATAAGAACCAGGCTTCACCAATTTCAAAGCAGATTCATTGTGTCTTTCAGTTAGCATTAATTTATTGTGAACTGAATTCAAACCTTGTCTAGCTCAGTCTGCAAATGTTTGAGACACAGCCCTTACAACACCTTTCCTAGCTGGCAGCTTAAGCCATTGTTGTATTAAGCATCCTTCCCAGGAGGTTATTTTCTGTTTCCTACTTGATACCCAGGTGAATGGGGTATCATAAGTCAGCTGCTCCAGTTCCCAGGAACACTGCTGTCTTTCCATTTTTCTCCTGTAAAAACAAACCCCAGGATGTTCAAAGTTAGCTGTTTGGTTTTTATTTTTTTTGGTTTTGGTTTGGATCTTTTTTAAAGAAAAAGATACAAAATGAGCAACAACATCCAAAAAACCCAACCAAACAAAAAAAAAAAGCTGTAAACATGAAAATCCATATATTTTTCCACCACTCTAAAGCATTATTTGGACATAAGAAAAAGACCTTTGGGATATCTGTGATGGTTCTGCTCAAACACTTTGTTATGTTTTGATTTCTGAATCACAGAGCCTCTTTTTATGCCAGTTTACTTCAACCTTCATTAGTCTGCGGTTCAATAAAACTTTTCCTGTCGCTCAATTAATCTCTTTATAGCCTTTTATATCCATTTATATGTTTCTCTCTCAGCAACGACTTTGTTCCGCATTTGGAAATCTTCCTGTCTGCAAAGGCTACCTCTGGTTCAGAGGTATTTGGAACAAGCTATTTCTATTGGTCTTTGATTATCTCATTGACAGATCAAAGTGCAGGCACTGAATCAACTGCACTTTGTGTTCTTTGACTTCAAGACACCATGAATTAAATATGGACACTTATAACATGGATATTTGTAATCCATGTTTCAGACTTGCCTACAAGATAAAAACCCAGGTGATTTATTTCTCAAGGTGTTCAGTATTGCATAGTTGCCTACTGATAAATAATATCGGCATGCTAACCTATCAATAGCTGCTTTTCAACATCAATTACATATATATATATTAAGTATTTTGATAATGTGGATAAAATGGTATTGTAAAGAATAGCAGTGTTAACAATAAAAATAAGCGCTTAAAGAATTGTACACTGAATAATTCTTCTTTGACATTGTAATATATTCATGAGGGATGAATGCCAAATTTTTCTCATTTTACACAAAGGCCTAATGTTGCTTTAGATTGGTTTTTTTTCTTTTTTTTCATTGCTATGGGGTTTTGATAGTCACAGGCATCTTTAGTTTAGCCTGTGGAGACTGTGACAGTAATGTTAAATAATTTTCTCATTAACAAATTATCTTAGGAAGAACAACAGGAAACTGCTACTGAAGTGCGTAATTATCACAGTCAGAGTTTATGCTATTTTATTCACTGTTTATGATTTAAACAGAATTGTTAGCTGATGTATCTTCTTTGGTGTCATTAATCTTTTTTTTTTTTAATTTTTACTCACAGAAAAAATATCCTTAGTTCCTCAGCAAGAAACCAAAAGATTCAAATGTGATTTTATAGATGGCCTGGTTGTCCACTGAATAACAAAGCTTCCATTTCAGAAGCAATTAAAGGACCTAATCAGGACATTACATACCTTTTTATCTTAACCATATTTCTGCAATTGATTTCAAACAGCCATGAAATCTGCTTACGTGTTAAGTTGAGATCAAAGATTGTATAGCTACACTATCACATTTCATTTTCTAAAGCAGGTATGTCTATCCTTTTAGGTGTAATCACTATGCTGAAAGATGTTCTCAGAGACATTCTGCACTTCTGCAATTCACTTCTTTCCCTGATCTGAACTGAGTTGTGTCTAATTTCATGGGATATTCCAAAATATATTTGCATGAGTTACACAGTGTTTAGGGGGAAAGGAAGAAAATGCACTGCAGAGGGAAAGATACCACTAAAAAATGAAATGTCTTATTCAATCTAGACTTTATCTTGGTGTCAGCCTAGTTTACTATAAAAGCAATTTAGAGTCAGGTCACAATTAAGTTATTTTTACATAGCCTAAGAGTATGCTGGTTTGTGATAAAGAATATGAAATACATCATGAGTTTGCTGTCCTCATTACCCAGACACAGACACCATTAGTAGTAGCTTCAGTCTAGATGAAACGCCTTGCTTTGAAGTTTTGGATTTTCTGAACGATTATGAAAATTCTCTGTCTGCTTTTATTGACTGAGTGCTGATCTTCAAGGCCCTCTATGGTATTTTTGTGAGAGTTATAGCAATGTTTAGCTTAGCTTCTGAAAGTCATTCAAACAAAAGGATTAGATTTCAGTCTGTGGGACTATAACCCAAATTTGACAGTGAAAATGGATATAAAGAAGATAGATAGATGTTTTTTGCACCATACTGAATCCATTCATCATCTTTGTTATGCATTTTGAATGGAATTTTCACTATCCATTTAATGTTATAATTTAGTACTCTCCTATAATACAAAAGCCAGCTGTATACTACACTACAACTGAAGTTTTCTTTAAAACATTGAAAAACCTCTTTCACTGCACCACCACCATTAAATAAATTATTTTCCAAATGAATTGAACATGAGAGTTGAACTGTTAAACAGTCTTCTGTCCTACTACAGCTAGAGTTATCTTCGGATCAAATAGAAAAATATTAATAAGGCATTCAAACCCACGACTTCCTTTTGATTAGACCTTTTGACTTTATAACACCGTGTAAACACAGTAAATGATGACCACAACATTCTATTAATTTTTTATATCTACCATTTATGGGTGTGTGCAGTAACCATAAACCTTCAAAATTCGAAGGAAATATTCTTTACAAATAGTCAAAACACCAAGAGGACCAAATCCGTCCCAAAGGTAACAGTAGAGATATCTCATCAAGAATGGATCTGACCCCAAAAGTTTAATTCCCAAGACATTAATAAATTAACTCATCTGGAAGATGCAGCTTGAACGTTTGATGTAGGCTGTATCAAAATCTTTACATTATACATAAGCAAGCTGACCATCCAGATTGTACTTATGCATGGTAATTTCAGCCCTTTTGTGAATACTGATCTTTCTTCCTATCACAGAGGAAGCTGATTTCAGCTGATGATAAGCTATACTGAACATACCTACATTCTGAATTAGTGCTGTCATCTTTAATATATATTTATTCTGGTAATTCTGAGTTCCTGTAATTCGGGGATCATATATGAAGTGACTTTGATATGGCATCTTGCTTATCAATTTTTATTAGATTCAAAGAAGTGATTAAGTATGCAGAGCTCTCAGAGATAAGAAAAAACAAATTTATTTACTCAGTACATGGAGCATAATAAAATGATAATCACTTACAGTGAAAGTGAAAAGTACTCTTTTGTTATTACGTTTCTACACAATGAAATGTTGACAGAAGAAAAGAGAAGAAATCTTTAAACAAATTCTATGAGTATATGATTAATGTTAAAAACTAGTAGTTTGCTAAAATAGATCCATTCTAAAAAATCATGATGCAAAATAATTTTTCCTAGCAGAAAAAGGAAAGTGAGAGGTAAGACAATTTTTATTATTTCATATTGCATATTTTCTTCAAGATTTACAAGATGCATCTGAGCAGTAATGATAAGAAAATAAAAAGTTAACAAAACCCCAACAATGAATGCGTCTTTTAAAGTGTAAAAACATGATTAAGCTGTGAAAGCAACGTAAAATGTAATAGACTCTTACACTAAGCTATAACTGCAGATGCACTGAGTGTAACATGTGATGTTTTCAAACAGTGGGGACAGTGGCCCATGGAAAATTCATTTCTCTCTTTTATATGGACCATGATTCAACAACATTATCTCTCAGCAGAATGGCACAAGTGTGAGAAGTTTATTAGCATATGTGAGCAAACATAAAAAAGCACCTCAGTGTCATGGCATGAGCTTTGTAATTGTTAATCCTTTGCAGATAAGTATACCATTTTATTTATCGTTGAGCAGAAACATTTATCAGAGATGACTCAGAGAAATCAGTTCAATACTGTGCCAATTTGTTTTTCAAAACAGAAGCAGTCAACAGGAGAACCTAGGTCTTGAGGTAGAAGGTCTACCTGAAACATGCAGTGCTGACCATAGTAATCAGCATTTTAATCTTTTATCATATTTAAACACTGATGGTAGGTAAATATTATGAGAATGAGAAAAATCTTACTGCTTATAAAATTTGAATANGAATGAGAAAAATCTTACTGCTTATAAAATTTGAATAAAACCTCCTCTGTACTCCCAAAAGGGATGGGTGATCAGATCTCTTACATCCTATAATCCACAGCAGAACTCCTATTGAAGGATGTTGTGTGGAAAACAAAACAAAGAAACTGAAGACGAAAGAGAGAGGTGCCAAATATGTTTCTACTTCCTTCCATCTCTCTAGTGGGATTGGTAAGGCTAACACACAAAGGACTCAAAATTCTGCACTCAAGAGTTCACTAGCGACAAAATTAACGGTACTGGTTGTTGTTCAGACAGACAATCTATGGTTTAAGTTTAATTTCATTGAGAAAAAAGCCATAAAAGCAGAAAGCACTGTAACAAAGAAGTTTTGATCCTTCTTTCTGGACCTCTCTATAATTCCAATTCAATAAGACCATTTGGAGTTGAGGAAATGAATTCCCAATGAAGTTTTATCAAGATTACCTGGCAGTCAACTACTCCACAATCCACAATTTTTTATTTGCTAGATAAACAAAGCATAGATGTCATTCCCACAACCTGGGCTGGCATATGTATAAGGAATTTCTTCCTTTTTCAGTTTGCCAGGCTGGTAATGTTTGTCCAGATAGATTACTCACAGCTGACTTACCAGGCCCAACCTCCTGCTGTTGTTTCTACCTACACTTATCCCAAGTCCTCACATTGGAATTTGTCGCCCTGAAAATAAGCCTTCTAATTTGGAGTCAGAACTGTTCGTTTGTTTTGCAAAGTTACTCTCAAGTTCCCACGGAACTTTCGCACAAACAAGATGTGTTTTTCTAACTGTCCTTTTTGTTTTTCATTCCATTCCTGATAAACAAGGGTTTGATGGACTTCTGTCCAGGCCAATGGAGATGGACAGGAGAAGATCTCCCTGTCCAATCCACGGGGTCTCAAAGAATTGTATAAAAGCTGTGAAAAATAAAACTCCTTCCCTTCTTTCTTCCGACACTCAACCTGTGTGTGTGTGTGTTCGTTCGTGCTCTCGAGCGACAGGAATTTTGTCCAGTGTGCAGATTCCAAATTTTCACCTCCATTTACACCTGAAATTAACATCTTCCTGTTTCCCATCTCTACCCATGGTGGCTTATCTTGTGGAAAC
>VZTN01008022.1:0-48346 GCA_013400515.1 Erpornis zantholeuca
TGAAAAATATCAAAAGGTGCAAATCTGAGGCGTCAGTGCCAGGCCTTGGATTCTTGCACTAACTGCTCAAATCACCCAGGAATTTTCACACCCAAATTGAAGCACCGTGAGTGATAAAAATACATCTTAGAACTGTATTTGTTTTCATCAAGAGAAATACATATTGAGAAGGGGTGAAACTACAGAAATCTGGGGAGGGTTGAAGAAATTACATCTGGGGAGGGTTGAAGAAATTACATGGTGTGCATATTTGAAAGTTATTGCTATATCTGATTTGCTTCTCTGAGTTTGTATTACGAAGCTGTTTGTGCATGTGCTTTCCTACCAGTTAGGACCATGAGATCAGTTGCCTTGATTAGGCATTGGCAGGCTGTTAGTGAAAAAAAGCACCTCTGTTAGTGAAAAAAAGCACATCACTACTTGCAGTTCATCCTGAGATTCTTCAAGTTAACGGTGAGTAAACTTTATCTAGATGACACAGTGTATCTCTGCCAATCTTATATGCACTGTTTATTGTCTGAGAGGCTTTGAGCTCCACAGCTTGTCTCACTTCAGCTAATCAGCCCTGTCTGTTAGCAAGACTTAGCTGCTACACTCTGATGCTACACCCATTCTCAAACACTCCTAGGCCATGTTAGCTTAGGATTTTGTGTGCATTCACCAGCATGTATCCTGCTAAGTGCAGTTGGTATTGAACTGTACAGACAACAGTTCTGTCTCCTCGCCCTGAAGTACCCCCTTCTGCTACTCCTAAGTGCTTCATTCAGCACTTGACCCTTCTCAAGATTAATACACTCAGTGTCATAGCTGGGGAAAACTGGTTTTAGTTTTATGCTCTCTAGCAGCATCTACTACTCCCCTTTTTGCTTTGGAGAGAACAACACTGGGGTTCAGATGCTGGGGACAATGCACTTCACAACCACCACATTTCACAATCCAGATGAAGCAGGAGTCTCCTCAGTGGAGAATGACATCACCAGGGTCATACACTAACAACCCAAGAGAATAATAGTCCTCTAATTAAGTCTTACTGCTTCAGCTTTCACAGTAACAGGCCTTTGCCAAATCATCCTGCTATTATTCATTGTCCCATTTTAGCCTCTCACAACTCATTCCTACAGTGAGTTTTTCAGTAGGTGTGAGGTGCCATGATGTACCCAGAAGAGGGCTATAAAATTCACTGCTTCCTACAAAGTTTTCACATTGTTTTAGCTTCTTTCATTGGTTTTACTGTTTCTCACATTGCAATTCATCCCAGTTAGAAACCTGTTAGCTCTGTGGGTGTTGTACATGAGCAATGATCATGCAAGCAGGCCATATGGGCCCCATCTGCTTCCAAGGAAGTAATGACTGTTTGACCATTGACATCAAAGGTAACAAGGCCATGTCCTTCACAAACAGAAGCAACAAAAATTCCTGACTAGGCAGCAGGTGCATGAAAAGACAGAGAGGTGAAGCAAGGCTCTCCAGGATTACCTATAGCATCAGTGATAATGTGCCAGTTCAGTGTTTTATTGTCCAGCCCACTGCCTACTATCTACCTATTTCTTCTCTAAAACACTATTAATTGCATTATTTTTTTTTTTTACTAACAGATTGAGCTTCATTTTTGTTGTTGGGGGTTTTTTTGGGTTGTTTT
The DNA here is from genome assembly GCA_013400515.1 of Erpornis zantholeuca. Lineage (NCBI taxonomy): Eukaryota > Metazoa > Chordata > Aves > Passeriformes > Timaliidae > Erpornis > Erpornis zantholeuca. Next base: position 1,640 of record VZTN01008022.1, read on the forward strand.
TTGGGGTTTTTTTGGTGTCTTGGTATTTATCTCCTACATGCTACATAAAAGCACCATTAATTTATGATTCCTGACTGACTTTCATAACGTGCTTACAGTGAAAGAGTTATACTGAAATACTAGCCAAATGACTGAACAATGCTGTGGAAGTTGTTTTTTCCCCAGTTAATTTGTTTCTTAAATAGAAAAAATAAATTTGTTATTATATTTTACATTATCTCAAAAGATGATCCCCTGTAGTAGTTTTATACTTATTCATTTATTCATTCAGTGTCTAATATTGAAAAAATATTACAGAAATATAGTGTAATGATAAAGAATGGTAAAACTTAAGGCATTATTAGAAAGAGAAATGAGAATAGCATTTGGACCTGTTCTACTAATGGACTAAGTCATAAAATAACCCAGACCTTTTCTATAGTTTAGATGCATATCATTAGTTTTGTTAGGCAAGTGTGTTCTTCCAGGTTAAGATCTATCAGCTAAACCAGTGCTAAACCCCTAACCTCTAGGCTGGTGAGATATCATGCTCATCTAACACTGTGTCTAAGCACTGACCCTGGGGGCAGGATCTAGTGCTAATGAAAAATATTTATCTGACCAGTGAAAGCTGCTTTCTCCAGCACTCTTTTTCCTAACTGGCTGCCATTCTTTATGGAACATCCTAGAGGTGTTCTGCTTCTTTTTAATGGGCTTCTTTCATATTTCAGAAAACCTGGGTTTAAGTGCTATGTTCCCCATTATGTAGACAGATGAATTTTTACCTTGCACTGGGAATGGTCCACACATAATTTATCATATTGAAGAATATGTCTCATTGTATCAGCAATCCTAAACTATTAGTAGCTGTTAACGGATTTTCTGTTATTCATTGTACTGATTTAAAAGTATATATACTTTAAAGAGATAGAAAAAAACCCTTAGGTATGAGCTGAATTTTTTAAAGCAAATTAACTTTTTCCTGACTATGTATTTCAGTAATCCAGAACTAATTCTGGATAGGTGTCTAAATTAGTACTACATTTCAGCTGAATTAAACCATTTTTTTTAATGATAGAGAAAACATTTGGAAATATCTAATTGGATTACCACTGTGCTTACAAGGCAAAACTAAGAAGTTGATTTACATCAAGATTTAGATGTCCATTATACTTGTCACAGAGAGGTCATGACAAGATATAACTCATCTCTGCCACAACATCTGAGGAACTTCAACAAGACTGTGGAGTTAAAGGAAGTGCAGATGTCAGCCGTTTTTTTTTCAAAATATCACAATTTTTGTAACATATTTAGCTATTCACTAGTTCATTGTGATTGAGTGCTTCTTTTCCAGCAAAAAGGTAGTCAAGACAATGCTGCATTAAAATTTTGTCAAGGTATGCAGGTTCTGTGGTACTTATACTGGCTTATTCCAGTTCTTTCTACATATATGGAGAGTTAAAATGGAAAAATATAGTCTGAATGCCTGTGAAATCAGATGGAATAATGAGACATACTTGTAGTATATCTACAGGTCCCTATTGTCACATAAGATAATAGGACCAAAATAACGTCTCAAAATAATTTAAAATATTATGTACCTGACATTACTTTTCCATATCATCAGTTTATTTAGCTGTTCATTGCATAATCAGAAATAAAACACTGCACAGTGATTCTCAGACATCATGTACACATGAAGACAGTTTATTGTCCTCAAGACTCACTTTGTATGACAATATTGCCTGCATTTTATGATAGTTGAAGATTTCTGCTTCTTCTCCTTTTCAAAGGAAAAGATCTGAACGAGACCTTAATATTAGGCCTTATTTACATCAATCTTGCATGCAAACAACCTCCTCTCTTCTTGAATTCTTTCTTTTAATTCTCAAAGGCATTTAAAATTGTCCTCCCAAGAAAGTCCTTGATAACCACTTTTTTCATTCCTGGATTTGCATTTAGTTCTAGTGGACTACTTTTTTTCCTGGGTTTCTCACAAGAAAACCCCTGCATTTGAGTTATATCTTCTTTGGACCTGTGTCTAGAGCCAAATTTCTGAGTCAAAGCTAAGGAGAAGGAATCAGGATCAATCCCCACATCTGGAGACTTATAGTCTCCTTCCTTTCCATTCCCCTGGGGTGATACTAGTTTGCTTTGTGCATATTCTTGCTAATTTGTCCTTATCCAATGTTGTTATGCCTTGATTCGAAGATGTCTTGAGCCCATTTTTGGAAGCTGATTATTACATTAGTGCCTCATATGCACAGTGGGTTCAAAAAGTTATAAACCATAGGAAACCTGAGAGGACACAGATAATGAGAATTCCTCTTCATGTGAATCAGTTGAACCTGCATAGCATCCAGCAGCATATTTCTGTTTTCTAAATACCCATTGCTATGATGCATGTTGGGTTGGGCAGGATAATGAGGGATTAAGGAGACACTAACATCCTGACAAGTTCTTACAAATTCAAGTTGTAGTTGGTAAAATCTCATATTCAATCTTATTAGTAGAAATATGGAAGTATCAGTAAAGATATTCTAGCTTTTGAGTTGTTGCCAAAACATATAGCAGCATGGAAGAGGGGCTTTTTTAATATCTTTTAGCTGACTATTTTATCACTGCAGTGGATCTGCCAGCCAGCAACACCAATCTTATTAGCTACTCAGCATCAAACCAATGCAGTCATATAACAAACAGTAGGATTTTTGACCATATTTTCTTTCCTAGTGCTGGAGAATTTCACTTTAAACTGGAGAATTTCACTTTAAACTGGAGTTGGGAAGTAAATCTAAAGTGTCACATGACCAGTTCCTACTTATTAGAGGAAATGTCTTGTGAAGAGGAAAGTCTTTTTCAGAGATTTATGCTATTGATGTCAAATCTGAGAAGGTATAGGCTGCCTGACCTTGACCCAAGGTGTGGATGAAGTAGGGTTTTTAATTTCCTATTACAAGTGAAAAAGTGCATTTTAGGACACTTTCAATTCACATTTCATAGATTGTCAGTCTTATCAGTGAGTTATTTTATGCTTTTAACATGTGGTCATTTTCTGTGTCTTGTCTGAAAAGACACATGTACTGTAGGTTCTCATTAAAAGAGTTTTTATTTTGCTTTTCCTTTACCAGAAAAAGGTCATAGTGGGGATTAGTCATCTGTCCCAGCAAATGACTAAAAATTTAACCCAGTATTTTTCTTTCTCTGTATTGTGTATTTCAGGTCAGTTTTTTGTTTGTTTGCTTTGGATTTTTTATTAAATCTACCCATATTTATTCAATACATTTTCCCCTTTCTTTATAAAGAACCCTGTGGGACTTTTGTTTGCAAGGACTAATGACAGAAATAGAGTGAAGAATCAAAAGGTGCAAGCTAATTTATTAAAACAATAAAGAGAGACGAAAGATAGAGGCTTTGAGAATATAATATTTAATATTATTTCTGGACACAAACAAAATAAAAAATTCCATAGAAATCAAAATTGTTTTACCAAACTCTGGAAAAAAATAAATAGTTTTAGTTAGCAATATGCAGTAACAGAGTCTGCATTAAAGGTCTTTGCTGCTAATTGAAATGAATTCATGCCTTCCCCATTGTAAGTCAAAACTGCACAAGCTTCCTCTCTCTGATAATGTTGCAAAGGTAGCTTCACTTCCATCTATTAATGTCATCTCTAGTGTGCCTGCGAAATTTGCCAGAGCTGATTAGAGAAGATATTAAATGATAATTGGACATTTAGTGCTCATCAAACAGAAAGTGACAGATGGGCCGCTAATTAAATTATAGTTCTGACATTATTCACAATGGTTTATGAATCTTCAGTAGTGACCTTCATGCATCTCTTCTCTCTTTTGGGAGTAAGAGAGTGATAAGAAAAAAAAAAAGACACTATTAAAATTTTAACAAATATGTGCAAAGTGAAAACCTGCTTTCTTTCCTCATTGATCACTCCTTATAATTAATTATAAAACAGTGCAACAAATAACCAGATTAATGTAAATCAGACTGAGTGGCTGAAGTTCGGAGGAGAAATTAATCTTACTCTGAAAAACCAATGCATGTTTTAACCAGGTTTTAACTGTAGAAAAAGAAAACCTACCTAAATATGGTCTGGTCCTAGAAAAGCAAATGCAGGGCCTGCTCTTTTACTTGTCAACTCAAGATTGCATTACCTACTGTCTCTGGCAACTAAATCAAAAGGATTTACTTAATGAAAATGAATAAAACCTGAAGTAGAGAGACACAGTTGCTGAGCCAGAACTGCATACTCGCCTTCAATTAAAAAATAAAACGCACTGTTAATTACTTTGTAACTTTGCTTTCAGAAGTCTTGCTTCATTTTAGAAACTAGTTTTTAAAATTAATGACTGCAATATTTCTGGTTATCAACAAACTCAATTTTTGTGAAATCTATCTTACAATAATTGGTTGACTAATATTTGTATAAAGAATATTTAAATTAAAAAATAAATAAATAAGTGCTGGCTTTACCATTTTCATATAGTTCTACTTGTTTATAATATTGTAAAGGCATTACTGTATAAAAGATATTAGAACATATATATATATATAATTATCATACTGCATGGGCATATATTGATACATACACATATGCATATATTGTAAAAATTCAGAGATCTGTTGCTATGATAAGAAAAATGAGTACTCTTTAGGAAATTAGTCTTATTATTTTCAAGAGGGACTGGTGCCCAGGGCAAAATTTCAATCTATACGTTGTTAGAAATTGACTTGTTAATGTGAGGACATATATATAAACTTTAAACCTTTAGAAGGAGTTAAATGCCTTTCTTTCTTTTTTGCTGTTTTGTTCAATAACTGTAGATATAGGATTTATTAATTGAATCATTATGTACGTGTATCTTTGTAACTTTAATTTTTCCCCAGGTATTTCCTGATGGGTAGAAGGTATAATATATATCCAAACTGGAGCTCGCAAACTTAAAACAAAACAAAACAAAACAAAAAAAGCACCAAAAAAATCCCAACCTCAAAAAAAAGCACCCAATTCCCTCCCATACCCTAAAGAAATCCTCAGAAAGAACAAACTTTTGAAATAGTTGGAAATAAATACAATCTTTAACAGGTTTTTTTAATATACTTCATCTCTATACTATACAAAACCAACTCTGATTTTGAATATTTGTGCCTCACTTTTAGTTATATATTTAATCTTTCAGTAAGGCAAAAGAATATTTTCAACCTTTGGATTTCTGAAATGTCTCACTCACACATGACCAGAACTTCCAAAAGAAAGTATGTAAAACATACAATACTCAAGTCCATATAAATTGTACAATAACAAAATTCAGAAAATATAAGTATGTATCTATAGAAAATATAGATGATCTAACTGGAATTCAAGAGTGTTTGGCATCAAATATAGCTAAAAACATAGCATATCCTGAGCGTATTTTAAAACACTGTGTCCAAACAGTAAAGACTTAAATGCAGAAGGAAAGTGTGGTGTTATTGTTCTGAAATGGCTGCCCTCCTCTGAGCTTTCAGGAGCCTCCTGCTGTGAAAGTCATTTGGACTTAATGGAAAACTCCTTGATTCAATTATACTCAACGGACCTTTTCCTTTTCTCAGTTAAACTGGTATAAATGTGGATAACTTCACTGTCTTCAGTAGTTACTCTGGATTTATTCTGCTGCCCTGGTCCACCTAATCTTCTCCTTCTGTTCAGTAATGGGTATTTGCAGGGGTAAGTAGCTTTGCTGGATAGTCTTGGCTATATTTATTTTCATTGTTTTTCATGCTACCAACATGAGGAAGCCCATTAATTGCTGCTCATGACATCAATGTTATACTTCCCATACTATGTTCTAGGAATGCCCTTAAATTCATCATGATTTCTGTTGAAATTCTTTCTCAGTACCTAATTCCTGAAAAGAAAAAATGCTTTTCCCTTCCAAGGCAATTTATATCTGAGAATCTTAGCCTATTTTAGACATACTAGCAAGATGCCTATGAAATGAGTCATTCTCTTTTATTAACTTACGCTATCAAAACAGCTTCAGCCAACTTCCTATGCTCCTGTATATTTCATGGCCTGTCTCAAGGCCCTGAGCAAACTTCACCCTTTCCTGGAGCTTATGTGGCTGAGTTAAGGTGTTTAGCTGGCTGAGCCCAAGGTCACTACTTCATGGATAAAAGCTGTAGTGAAGAAAGCTAAAAGTGAGCTCCTTTCTCTTTTCCATTGGGAGCTGCTTTTAAGAAGAGGCTTTGCTGCCAGCCCCAGCCTGTGCATCTTCATGGATGGGAAGCAGTGAAGTGTGTGCTCAGTCTCACGCCCTACCCCATCCATCCTGCCCCTGACCCATGCCTGTGGACTGGGCTTCCTGGCCTTCCCTGTCACTCTGGACTTGCCAGGAGATCATTGTCCTGTATCTGACTCTGATCACAGCTTCTGGATGCAGTCCTGTTGCTAATTTGTCACTCAGCATCCTTGCTGATCATCAGAGATACACTTTCCCCCACATTCTGAAGAAGACAGAGAGGAGAATGAGGAGAATGACCTCAAGAAGAAGTGATCAATATTAGATGCCTCCTATAGTGGTTAGCATCAAGAAGATGGAAGGTTAAGAAGCCAGAACAGGAGTATGAAATCTTTAGTGCAGGATCCAAGCAAAAGGACAGAGTTCAACCAGCTGAACTCCTTAACTCAGCCATTGCACTCGGCCAAATAAACCCAGACAGGACAAATGCTCTCCAGGGCCTAACATCCTAGTTCATGGGAAAGTACCATCTCAGGTCTTAAAAATAAAGAGTAGCGGCGACTTCTGTGTAAAGTGAAATATGAAACTGTTTCGTGGGCAAATATTTCATATTGGTCATCTCTGAGCAGCTACAGGCTGGCAGTCTGAATATAGTTTTGTACATACTGAATGTATTAAGAATATAAGGAAGAAAAACAAACAAACAAACAAACAAACAAACAAAGCCCCAGTTATTCAGGTAAGAAAGTTTGAGCTCAAAAGCTTTTCATCCTGACTGAATGCAAAGTAAATTATGGGGAATCTTTGACCTTGCCACTTCTTTCCTCTGACTGTTGGTAGTAAATAGATGAGAAGTTACTTACTTCCTTATTTCTACTTCTCACTGAAGACAATGGAAGGCAAGGTAACAGTATTTTCCAGGAGGAGAGCAACACCTATCAGTTCCAGAGAAAGCTTAGAACTATCAGGGTCATCCCACCATGTGAATAAGTTTCATAAATATGTATCACACACATAGTCTGGTTTATTACTTTGATATGCTTTTCACTTCAAGGTTTTAACTTTTTGTACATATTTTGAAATATTATATTTTTCAATGCAACTCTTTGGATACCTTGGTTAATGCTCAAAGAGAAAACAGCACTTGAGGTATAAAAGAGAAATCAGGCTGATGGAATTATCCTCAGATAGCAAAAAGGAAAGCAAAGCTAGTGTCTGAGAAGAGAGAGGGAAAAGCAAGTGATTCTATATTTGTGTCAAGAGATGGTTTGGGGCTGCCATGATGGTGCTCCAGAGGGACTGAAAGTGTCAATATTTGCTTTTGAGAAGATAAGAACTTGTCTTCAAGTTGTTTTTCTGACAGGGTATGGTCATCTGGAAGTTGGGATAGCGGGATTTTACCAGCTAGGATCAGGATGGAGAGGGTTTATTTTATACATAAAAGACCAGGAGGATCCTGACGAGTCTTTTGGACTGAAAAGGTGATAAAAGTAACAACTTACACAGCTAATGATTTTATGGTATATCAGTGTTTTATCACTGCTCTTCTGCACCCCTTACACTCTCTTTGAGGGCAGTCCTAGTTTCTTTGTCAAAACTGAAACAGATATGGTGAGCTCGTGGGCTGCTTTGGCTGACAAACCGGTCAAGAAAACCATAAACAGTGCAAATATCAGCTGATGGGACAGGAGGAGAACACAGGGCTGCCTGACTCCACATGGATGGCAGAGCCTCAGGAAGTGCTGGCGCAAAATGACTCCAAACTGCCAGGCAGCTGGTCCAAGTGACCAAATGACATCATTCTCTGGGCCTTTTATGTACTGGTCTAAATTGGATTTAGAAGATCAAGCTTTGGTTCACATGCATGTTTTATGGAGTAAGAATTGCTGCACTATTCCCAACACCTAATACATTTGTGAGTACGTGCTGCTGCACTGTGCATTTCTCTTCTAGTTGTCTTCCAACCCACTTTTTCATCGTACATTCACTACAGGTTGTATCATTATATCATGGGCTACAAAGAGCCTAAGTGCAAGGAAGTTGTTTTTTTCCACTGAAAGATTTATCAAGAATTGAAACAGACTTCCCAGGGCAGTTGGGTGGCACAGTCACCATCCCTTGAAGTGTTCAAGAAATGACTGGATGTAGCATTTAGTGCTCTGATTTAGTATGGTGGTGTTCAGTCAAAGGCTGGACACAATGATCTTGGAGGCTTTTCCCAACGTTAATGATTCTCTGATTTTATGAAAAGAAGAAGGATGAAGAAGGAGCATGAAAATATTCACAGCCTTGTTTAAGTGCACAAATTTATCCATCTTCTAACTTAGAAAAAGTTTGAAATCTTCAAAGATCCTCAATCATCTTCTGTTATTACTGAACTCAAAATATCTTATTATTTCTAGGTGCAAATCTCCTTGACAGATGTTCTTGTGTTAGAGGCATTTCTGATTTTTCAATCTTAAATAATTTCTGATGTCTAGATCAGACCACTGTTAAATCATGTGGATGGTTTTTCAGGATTGCCTTCAATCAGAAGAATGATGATGATTATGCACAGTAATGACTCAAAATTAAGGAAGATGCATTTTTAATCTTTGTTTCTATATTCTCCACACTTCTTAATTAATTTTTTTTCTAGTAATGACTGATAATATTTTCAATTGTTTCAGTAATTGGGATTAATTTGATCAGATTCTTGGAAAATTAGGAAAATATCAGGACTGAAATGCTACTGCAAGATTGAATGAACAATGGCAATTTGTTATTTTCCACAGGACCATTGACATAAAATATTTAAGGAATTGATCTAATAAGGTAAGTTTCAAGAAAAAAAAATCCTATCAATTTTTTTTTCTTTTATTTAATGGGACTTATAATTGAAGGAGAAAATAGAAGTATAAATGCCATTTTTAGATATTTAGGCTTAAAAATGTCANTCACATGCATGTTTTATGGAGTAAGAATTGCTGCACTATTCCCAACACCTAATACATTTGTGAGTACGTGCTGCTGCACTGTGCATTTCTCTTCTAGTTGTCTTCCAACCCACTTTTTCATCGTACATTCACTACAGGTTGTATCATTATATCATGGGCTACAAAGAGCCTAAGTGCAAGGAAGTTGTTTTTTTCCACTGAAAGATTTATCAAGAATTGAAACAGACTTCCCAGGGCAGTTGGGTGGCACAGTCACCATCCCTTGAAGTGTTCAAGAAATGACTGGATGTAGCATTTAGTGCTCTGATTTAGTATGGTGGTGTTCAGTCAAAGGCTGGACACAATGATCTTGGAGGCTTTTCCCAACGTTAATGATTCTCTGATTTTATGAAAAGAAGAAGGATGAAGAAGGAGCATGAAAATATTCACAGCCTTGTTTAAGTGCACAAATTTATCCATCTTCTAACTTAGAAAAAGTTTGAAATCTTCAAAGATCCTCAATCATCTTCTGTTATTACTGAACTCAAAATATCTTATTATTTCTAGGTGCAAATCTCCTTGACAGATGTTCTTGTGTTAGAGGCATTTCTGATTTTTCAATCTTAAATAATTTCTGATGTCTAGATCAGACCACTGTTAAATCATGTGGATGGTTTTTCAGGATTGCCTTCAATCAGAAGAATGATGATGATTATGCACAGTAATGACTCAAAATTAAGGAAGATGCATTTTTAATCTTTGTTTCTATATTCTCCACACTTCTTAATTAATTTTTTTTCTAGTAATGACTGATAATATTTTCAATTGTTTCAGTAATTGGGATTAATTTGATCAGATTCTTGGAAAATTAGGAAAATATCAGGACTGAAATGCTACTGCAAGATTGAATGAACAATGGCAATTTGTTATTTTCCACAGGACCATTGACATAAAATATTTAAGGAATTGATCTAATAAGGTAAGTTTCAAGAAAAAAAAATCCTATCAATTTTTTTTTCTTTTATTTAATGGGACTTATAATTGAAGGAGAAAATAGAAGTATAAATGCCATTTTTAGATATTTAGGCTTAAAAATGTCATGAAATTGATTAGCTGCTTTGCTCTGGGGGATACAGTGACAAACCAACTCATGTTAGACCATAATGAGCATTTTTCTCCTTGACTTCTCAGTTACCTTGCATGTCAAAAGAAAGTAAATCACTGCAGAGGGGCCTCCTCATCATTCCCTTCATTTTCCTCCTCCCTCTACCACCTTCTCCAGTGATTCAGTTGATTAGTCCACCACTTTATAGCATCATTCCTACTAAAAGAACTAAATTTTTCAGTTGTGTGTTCACTTCTATTTTATTGGGTATGTTTTCCTGGTTAGGAAATTGAAAACGCCCAATTAGAATAACAGGAGTTCGATTTCAGTAAGCTTTGGATTTGATGATTTTAAAGAACTTGTAAAAGGAAAGATGCTTTTCTCTTTTCACTTCCCTAAAAACTAGGAGCAGGGCTCAGAGACCATTCCTGCTGAATGACAGCACAGCCTTTGGGTATATCAGCCATTCCTCCAGCTTTTTATCATCAGCAAATTTGCTGAGGGACCACTCTGTCCCTTATCCAGGTCCCTGACAGATAAGTTGGACAAGACTGGGTGCAGTACTGACCCCTGAGGACACTGCTGGCTACAGACTTACAACTACATACACCCTGTGACAGGGATTGCAACCCTCTGAGCTCTGCCATTGAGCCAGCTCTCAATCCATGTCCACTCATCCAACCCACACTTCCTGAGCTTACCTATAAGGGTGTTATGGGAGAGAGGGTCAAAAGCTTTATTGAAACCAACGGGGACAACATCCACTGCTCTTCCCCTATCTACCTGGCCAGTTATGGCATTACAGAAGGCTATCAGACTGCTTAAGCATGATTCCCCACGGATGGATCCATACTGACTAGTCCTGATAATCTTTCCCTGCATGCTTAGAAATGACAACCAGGGTAAGCTGTTCCACCACCTTTTCAGGGTTGGAGGTGACTGTCCAGTAGTTTCCTGGCTCCTCCATGTTGCCTTCTGAAAACCAGAATGATATTATATTTCTTCCAGTCCTCAGACATTTCTCCATCTCTGTGATCTTTCAATCATGATGGAGATTGGCTTAGCAATAAAATTTGCCAGCTCCCTCAGCACTCATGGGGCCCATGGATTTTTGGATGTTAAGTTTGCTTAAATGATCTCTAACCTGATCCTCCTCTGCAAAGCGAAAATCTTCAGTTCTCCAAATATTTTCTTGGCCCCATGCCATGTAATTGCTGAAGGTTGGCTTTAGCAGAAAAGACAGAAGCAGAGAAGGCATTTGGTAACACAGTTTTCTCTGTATCCTCCATCACAAGAGCATCAACCTCATTTGGCAGGGTGCCCACATTTTTCCTGGTCTTCCTTTTGCTACTGATTAAAGTTCTGCTATGTCTTGGGGTGACTTTATGATGCTGTATCCACTATCGCCTGCTCTATGCCCAGACATGAATCCTGTGCCTTCCTGTGTCTTTAAACTGGGTCCAGGAGAGGGGGAAGAGAAGCCAGATGAATTCTTCAGTATTTTGTTCTCAAGGACAGACATACTCTTCTGTGTTCTTACTGCGGTGGAGCTGAGGAAGAACTTTCCTGCTTTTAGCCAGTTTTTGGCTCTGTTTCTCAGGAGAGAGATGGAGAGTTAAAATTCTTTGCTTTTTAGCTGGCCTGCTAGCTGAGGCAAGAACTTTTCCTGGGACTTTAGTTTTTTTCTTCTTCTCCTGGAACTGTCTGCTCCGGTCCAGAACACCATCACTGGGAGTTCTCACACTGCAGCCTGGAGGGGCCCAAGCCACACCCCAGCTCTGGAGACAGCAAAGCCACACCTGCAGAAAGGACTCAGGTTTTCTCCACAGAGAGAGGTTTTATTATTTAATATTAATTATTTTTGGTGCTTGCATGCGCCCTGCTTGTTAAATAAATAGGTTTTTTTCACTTTCCTCCAAGAAAAATTCTTTCTGAACCTGGTGGGGGAGTGGCTTCTGAAACCTGCCTTCTATGAGAAGGCATTCATCTCAGACGTTTGCCTCCAAATTTGTCACAAACTGGGACATGGTACTTGAAGAAGTCATTTATGCTGTCCTTGATATGTCACATTTAGTTCCAAGTGGACATTAGCCTTAGTGGTTGCATCCCTGCATACTCTGAAAATGTTCCCATATTCCTCCTGATGCCTTATCTGGCTACCTAGAAACAGAGACTAGACAGCAATAAAGGAAAAAAGGTGGTATTTATTTGAATGGGCTTTAGAGGATCTTGCCTGAGTGGATCTCAAATGTATGACAGGTCACAAGTGCTTCACACTTTTATATTAACATAAATTCACTAACTAGAACACAGCCAATGATGTGATTTTCTCCAAGCTTGCCCCCCTCTTCCTAAGATGATGGTTTACAGTTCTTGNTATGTCTATCTTAGCATAGAGAACAGCACTAACAAGCTACAGGAAACTTCAGAGTTACACTAGCAGTACAGGATTTGAAAAATATAAAAGTTAAAACCTAAGGCATCATTCCTATGTGGCCAGTCCTTTATTTCCACATTTCTCTAGACCTAATAAAGGAACATGAACTGCTTAATTCAGTAGCTAAGTTACCTTATGAATTTTTACAACTTGACTAGAGGACTGTTTCTTTTGTCAACAACAGTGCAGACATACTAATGTTTTGACGAAGGTGAAAATCTTGCTTAGGTGCACACACCTCTTTCATGGCAGTAGCTTGGTAGCAGTTCTTCCACCTGGCCATTTCAGGTAGCCTTCCTGTCACCAGCTGACCCTATGTACCTCATTTTAACCTGTCTTTTATATAAATGAGGGAATTGACACAGCTTAAAAGTGACAGATTCTTAAGCTGATATTGCCATAAAAGTAAGCATAGAGTTTAACTTGGAATTGGTAGAACAGGTTTCAGGTAACTCATTGAAAAATTGCAGAACATAAACAAATTAAAATATAGTAAACATGGTTTAAATTAATAAGAATAAAAAATCACCTCCATTGTGGCAGACATACCACAGAAAAATTGCAGATAAGGATATTGCTAGTGATGTATGCTGATAGTTCATGCTGTTCTAATGGATAGTTCATTTCTATGCCTCTATGCTAAGGAAATTAGTGGTTTGCTTTCAATAAATAAAAGTATAAATAAAATGTTGTAATGGATGCTTTCTTCCCCCTATTTAATGGGAAAGAAATAATTTTATGAAGCTATTACATGCAATGCTGAATTGGGGCTTATTTCATCACTGCTGATTAATCATGAAACCTATCTCATTAGCTTTATACATATGTGGCTTGTATCACTGCATGTGAACTCTTTCTGTACACAATCTGAAGCTGTAGCCTGAGATTTTTTCAACCTGGTCTACATGACTGAAACTGTTTTGTTGACATCTGATTTTTGTCCTCTATCTTGCATCTACTGCCTTCTAATTGAAAAGTGGGTCTCTATTTAGTAAAAAATGAAATCATTGGTTACATTTTTCCATCTTTTTTTGAGAATTCTTAGGCAAAGCATTGTTCCTTCCAGATTCAGGTAGAATGAGTCAAGTTCTTTTCCTCCCCTATCCAGCTTAACTATGGTGTTCTTAAAATCCAGGGTGTTGGAAAATTGTAGTCTGTCTGCTGAATGTCATGTAGCTTCTACAGTGGGTTAACATCAAAGACACTACAGCTTTTCATCTATTGACCAGAAATATGGACATTTATTTCTCAGAAGTCAGCAAGCTTTTCCATGGAGACAATCACTATAGTACCACAGTTCTTCTCACAGATTAATAGATTAAACTTCACAGTGACCTGGGTTTGAACTTAAAGAGAAACCTATTCTCCAATTTTGGCTGCTAAAAGTGCTCAGACTCAGACTTTTGAGCTACTTCTGTTTTTTTTTTAAATTATGATACTCACCTCCATACTCAAGGAAACTGAATTCTGCCCATATTTCTTCTCGGTAGGATAAAAGGTGTGTACAAATGAAGAATGTGAATAAGCCATCACATTATGTGGGGTAGGCAGAAATTGTGTGGAATAAACTGGAGCACTAGAAAACATGGTCAACAGAAACAGATGAACTTGGGTTAGGACTTGTAAGGACTTGGACCAGTGAAAATTTGAATAATTGTGTCATTGCCCTGAAACATGTGGATTTTGGAATCTGAAGTAGCAAATGCATTCCTGCTCACCTCAGCTAAGGAGAAGATTGGGATTTGTAAAAGAAGTGTGAAGTGGATAAGAAATTTTCTACACAAAAGATGACAATAAATTGTGTTCAAGGCAGAATTTAGAAGCTAGAAATTATTACCAGGGTCCTTCAACAAATAAATGTGACCCTTATACAATGTTTTCATTAGTGACCTTATCATAGAGTCAATTGAACTAGGGAACTATGTTTATTCATGACACAAACCTGGAAGACATCAGAACAGAAAAGCAGCATGGTATCTCACAAAATAAAATAAGCAGAGAAAATTGAAGCAGTAAAATAGGATTTTATAGGGGCTGGTAACTTGGCACTTCAATATTCTTTGAAAATTGATTAGTTAGAAATTAAGAATGACTTTGTGTATTAGTGACTAAAAGAGTAATGATAAACACTCAATGTGCTTTAAGTGGGAAATAGGAAACTGTGCCTACAAAAGAGAATTAGATCTACAGGGTCTTCTATCGTCAATAGTCAGAATATTGCATATTACCCAGTAGTGTATGATACCGAAGGCATAAGGCTCATTATTAAAGAAATAAATTAAAATTGAAACCTTTGAACAGTCTGGTGAGACACACGGATTCAAGAAAGATGAAGCAGGAAAACAGATGCAAAAAAGCCTTTTTGAATATATGAAAGCACATGGGAGTAAACTCAGAAACTTTGTAACAGGGAGGAAAAATATGATGGATGATCATCACCAGGAGATTAAACTACATTCTAAGCTGAAGAACTACAAAGAAATGTGAATTGGGAGACATCTTATGTAGATTGAAAGTCTAGATTTTCTTTTATGTAGACTGAATGGTAATGACAGTAAGAGAAATTATTAGATTCTTGGAGAAGGTTCCATTATTTCCAATAGAAATGACCGGGACTAAAATCCTTAACCTATCTAAAAAATATATTTGATCCAATGTATTTCCAAAAGCTACGTATACTGCCAGAAATTTTTTCTAGTATAGGATACAAAGAATATGGATGGTAATATGGTGATGTAGAATGGGAGTATTGAGTTCCTGCTCAGAGTTTTAACCTCACATCAACATTCAATCTTTTCTTTCCCCCAAGTCAGATTATGTTCAGTCTGTAGCATTTTAATGTCCCAACCTCCTTACTGCATTCTATGAGTTCTAATTGCTTTTGTAGGAAGATCTTGAGAGAAAAACTCCTATTTTGATTCTTGAATTCATCATGATCATTACAGGAGATCATTATTAACGATTTTTCTTAGGAAAGAATATGTGTTATAAATTGCAGTTTCATAATAATATATGAATCCGTTTCCAGGGATAACCCTTGGCATATACACATGGATTAACAGAAACAGTTATCTTGGACATAACGACTTACTGTCATTGTAATAAATGAAAAAAATAATCCCATAAACTTATTAGAGTTCGTTTCCCCATATCTAAGCAAATTTCCAATGATTCTTATTTTAAATTATACTCTTCAAAATCTAAAAAGTTTGGATTAGGCTACTCTCTCCAGTAGCAAATGAAGAAATGCTTTAAAAAGAAAGAGAGGTAGATGGGAAATTAAAGTAAATGAAGCTTTTTTAATGAAAATTATTAAAAGGACAAATTAGGCTAAAATGTCACTGTCATTAAACTATATTTAGAAAATGTCAGAGTTTTACAGAACTTCAGAGCCTTCATGAAAGTATTGTCTCATCAGCTAGGACAGGCACAGGAAAATATTATTTCCTTTAACACCCATTGCTTCTCCCAACTTTATTATAATGCATTTATGTTGTTCAATTCTGTGAGGGGAGCCATTATAGATCTTTCTTCTTCTTTTCAGCACCACAACTTCAACATACACAACTGCCATACAGGCTCATCCTTTTATGAGAAACCTAAGTAACACCTACAATGCAATGGGGATATAAATAAATCCTTTACTCAGCTATGATGTATTTTGGGCTGTTGTTCACCATGAGAGGACTTGTCCACTAACTCTTGCTGTTCTTTTAAAAGTAGTTTATATTTCATTCCAAATACTTTGAGTTTTGATGAAGAGAGAAACATATAGCTTCCAGATGTACACAAACTAGAATTTTTCAAAGCACATTAAGCTCAGAAAAAAATTTCATCTTCGTAATGCTTCAGACTATTCAAGATAAAGAAAGTATTACAAGATAAACAATGTCTTGTTATATGTCTCTGACAGGGCTTCAATCAAACCAAAAATAATCACCAAAAATCAGTAAAAAGACACACAGTTTCCTTTAAGAATATATAATTCCCAGCTCTTAAATTAAGAAAGTGTTAATTGACTTCAAGTTCTGTCATCCCATAAAAAGCCAAAGGTAGTTTTCTTACCAGTCTTAAAATTATTTAAAATCTTGTGATCCTCATACATGTGATTCATTGATATGCAAGGAGTAAAACATTGAGATATCATTTTATCTTAACTTCCCACTATTCTGCTTTTCAAAGGATCAGTCGTCAAGATCCAAATCAGAGGTGGAAGGTATTACTAAAATCATAGAATACCAGGTTGTAAGGGACCCCAAGGATCATCTGGGTCAAACTTTCTCAGCATAAAGCACTATTTAGGCAAGAGGGACCAGCATGTGGACAAGGTGGATCTCAAACTCTCTAATGTCAGGGAATCTACCACATCCCTGTGGAGATTATTTCAATGGCTGATTGTTCTCATTGTGAAAAATTTTCCTCTTGTGTCCAATCAGAATATCCTCAGGGGGACCATTTGCCCACTACCCCTCATCTTTGCAATGTGAGTCTTTGTAAAAAGGAAATCTCCCTCTTCTTTGTAGCCACGTTTTAAATGCTGGAACGTGGTGATAAGGTCTTACCTTGGCATGCTTTCCACAAGGTTACCCAGCTCTCTCAGCCATTTTCATACATCAGGGTTCCTGGTCCATTGGTCATCTTTGTGGACTTCTCTGGATCCTCTCCAGCCTGTTCACATCTGTTATGTGTAGCAGGAACCAAAAGTGGACACTGTATTCTAGTTGCAGCCTCATAAGTGCTGAGTATAATAGAATAATGATTTCTTTATTTCTGCTGGTGATGCCCTTGTTGGTGCAACCCAGCATCTCGATGTCTTTCTTTGCTGCAGGGGGACACTGTACATTCACACTGATCTTGTTGTCCTGCAAGTTCCCTAGGCCCCTTCCCACCGAGCTGCTCCCCAGCCGGGTAGACTTCAGCCTGTGTTGCACTCCCAGATTATGCTTTCCCAGTGCTTACACTTAGTCCATCACTCAGACATGCATATGTCCTTGATAAATTGCAAGCAGAGAACTCTTCTTTTCATTCTACAGTAGTGGTAAAAATTTGAGGAATGTTACTGGGAAATGCTTATGCAAAGGTGCTTCTTTAGGTCTTTTGGGGCTATAACACCAGACTGTCTTATAGAAAAAGGAAATCTGAGTTTACATTGCCTTCTTTTAACTGTGATATCGTGGCAATAGTTATAATTTCTCTAGTCTTCCTATGATAATAGAATGTAAATATGTTCCGAGTAGTCTATAAAATGAATATATTTTAAAGTTGCTTCTTCTAAATGTTTTCTGTTTTCTTGGTATAGTGGTATTTTGTTGTCATCAGTTCCACTGTGTGTGAAGCAGGTGTGACTAGGGATTCATCTTACATTGTCTGAAACTAAGTTGTCATGGTGTTATACATCTATATGAAGGTATTCTTTTGAGATGTGTACCTCTTTCTGTGGTTATTGTAGGGGCCTTGATGATGAGTTTTAAATGAGACTCTAATTTTTATGACAGGTAAAGTTAAATAGGACTCATCCTAAGTTCAAAATATGAGGTAATACTGCAAAGTGTATAACATACTCTTTTCCATTTGAGTTACTACTCTGTTCCGGCCAACTTCTAGGCTCCAACCAGATAAATTACATGCCTTTGTAATTTGCTCCTGTAGTCCTATTTACAGACTTAAAATTACCCTGATGTTCTCATAAACTGATGTTTACACAATCAGGCATTCACCTGTGAAAAGGGTTGTCGAACAAGGGTAATTTTCTCCATGTAGAGTCAGTAACTTCTAAATATTGCAAAATGAACTTCTGTGTTATTACTTTTTTGCATCTTGCTGAAAATACCTTCCTAACGATAGAATGGCATTAGGTTTTGCTAAAAAATATTTGATGAAAGCAAGTGATGATTATGGGTTTGAAGGTATGGTAGTAAGAAGATCAAAAATGAATTGCAATTCAGAGGGATTCTGGAAGATTAGAAAAGGTTGTACTTTAAATTTAGCACCGCACCATTTCTTTATTTGATTGCATGCAAATTGTTTACAGTATTAAATGTTTTCTATTTTTTTAGAATTCATTTGATAGCTTTTTGTAAGAGTGAATAACATAAAAGCAGGTTATGAGGTTTTACAGATAAAATAAATCTCTGAAATAATTTAAAATTCATTTGCCTTTGAGACTTGTGGTTAATGAAAATTCTGTCATTAAGCTTCTTAATTTAAACAACTGTACTTGATTCAAATGAACCTAATGTTTAAAAATAATTGTCATGCTGCAGTATTAACTTCACACTGGACTAGAGTTTTCCCTCTGTAAAGTGAACATAAATTTCTTGAGCATTGATTAAAATATGCAAAATGGTACCTACATATAGGTTTTGTTTTTCTTTCCCTTTAAATCTGATTATTGTCTTTTTACTACCATTTTTTAAACATCTCTTCTTTCTTTTCTTCTCTGCCTCCACACACCAGGTTTTTGCTAAACAGCACACATTTTTCTTGTTTCTCTTCATTTGAGAATGCATATGCTGTTTGTCCAAATCTCATCTATATTTGTAGAAGGATATCACAGGAGAGAAGGCATTTTGAAAGTTTTGTCCTTAACATGTGTAAAAGCTGTGTCTCTGCCATTAAGAAATGTTGATCAGTAATGACTTCTGGAAACCAGGTTCCTATAAGCAGTTCAGAGGATGTGTTTAAAATGCAGTTCAGTCTGAAAACAATTGGACAACTTTCACGATACTTAATCCCTTAAAGTCCCTTTTCATTTATACCAGATAAACTTAGCTATTATTGCCTTAACAGTTATTGCCATTTTGGTTTGGGGTTATACACTGTGGGGGTTTGCCACTGAGGGTAAGCAATCCACACAAATATGCAGGTTATGTGAATTGCTTTGAAAGGATTGCCACATATTATTTAGAAAACATAAGCTACTGTGTTCCCTTGTATCTGAATTGCTTTTTGAGTATTATTACTATAAAATATGAACCCTTCTGCGCCTGATCTGAAAAGCAGAGAGGCTCTATTTTAGTTTGGGAAATAAGAGAAAATTAGAAGGTTAAAACATAAGAACTGAGTGAATTACCAGTTTTAGAAGTGCCTGCTTTGGGATTCAGCACCATTGAAGGCCTTCTTTTCTTTCTCTTGGGTCTTATGTTTCAAGCCCCATAGATAGCTTCCTGTTTTTTCTGAAGCAATAAAAAAATTGAGTCTCTATTTCCCCAAGGGATATTTCTTAAACCTCTTATGAATAAATTTCACGTAAGATGCAGCTTTCTTGAAAGACATTGCAATTTGACATTTGTGTTTGAATTTTAAGCGCGCTTAGGAAGAGCCATTACCACCTTAGGCAGATATTGCAATCTATTTCTGTGATAATGAAGTAACTTGTGTTTTCCGTATCGAGTGCAGTCTTGCTGAGAGGTGTCTTATTTGTATTCACTTCTATTGCATCTTTCCAAGTTCACAGAATAAATAACATTTAGAAATCTTAATTCCTTTTATCATTCATGGAAACAGCACAATAGAAAATGATAGGGTTTTATTTCCTCTCAGAATGTAGAATTTGTTACCAAACCAGCAACAGCCCACAGGACTTCAATCAGTGTTCTTGATCTACTAGAAATCCTGGGTAAGATGAAATGTGCAAGTGCTAGGTCAAGGGAACAGAAAGCTCATGTGCTTTGAATTTACAAGGAAAGACAAAATGCTTTAGTGCTCTTTAAAAGTGGTGTTTCTTAGAACTCCTTAAAGGCTTTTGGCAGCACAAATCGTAGTCGTGTCATCACTGACTTCAGTCTTTTTATTTCCGGTTGTCCTTTAGAGTTTGAATTGTCTTTGTGGAAGGAAAAAATTCACTCTCATAACCCTTGTTTGAGCTAAGAGAGAGACCATGACAATAAAGACTTTTCAGATTTTTTCACAGTAGCAAGATTAAATATGAAAACGAGCACAGACAGTTGTGGTGTGTTAGATTTGTGGACTGGATTGGCAGAACACGGAATGGCCATGAGAAAAAAATTTTTTTAGGGGATTGGGAAAAGAAGGAATCACCACTTCCATTTCTGAAAGAAAAACCCCAAAAAAGCCCCCTAAAAACAAAACATAAAAGACACAATTTCCATCTTGATTCATACACATGGTAGCATAACTCTAGTAATACTCATGCATTTGGAAGAGAATAGCCCAACATACTGATAATCGGGTACAGATTCAAAGAGGGTAAACAATATGAGATGACAGAGAATATCTATTAAACAAAAAATTTTATACACACAAAGTGCACTTGTTTAACTGTTCTGTCACATATGAAATTGAGCTCATGGAACTTATTTCAAAAGAAAACATATTCTTCTTACACTGATATAACCCTTCACAGGTCCAACTGGTTTAAATTCAAATCATCAGACACAGTAATTGTGCATAATTCAGAGCTATGGTCAGCCATCCAAAAACAGTGGCACATGTTCTCAGCATCAAATGATGTTATAAGTAATTAGAACATTGATGGATCTAAAAAAAAGATTAGGGAATTAAACTGTAAATCTAGCCACTCCAGATTAAAAAAAAAAAATCATTAAAATTAGATATCTAAAACTTAAGTAATTACTCTGAATTAATCATTCAGGCATTAAGTGTAGTATATGGAAGACAAAGTCTCTTCAAGAGAGGTTCTTCCTCATGTATCTCAGCTACATATTTTTACATCCCTAATTTAAGACTAGACATTTCTTTCAGTGCAACTTGTCAACTTTGACAGTCGTTAAATTTTGGAGGTTTGGGAAATAAGCAGGCATACTAACACATTTGTAGGAATATTTTTAATTTGGCTATTTGGCTATGCACAGTCAGGAAATGCAAACACATGGAGTGCTCTTTGGCATTCACCTTCTCTCTGGAGGATAAGACTTTCTGTTTGTGCATGAAAAGATACAGCCTTCAAGTTGGAATAATGTTTCAAGGAGAAAACATTTAAGGGCCAAAATAGTTTCATGACTTACTGACCTCCTTCCATGATGTCAAAACCAAAAGGTTACATGCTTTTTTTTTCCCAAATCATTTCAAGGCTGTCATTTCAAGATAGTTGCTTTTCCTGATAATACAAAGAGAGGGTAGCAAAAAGCCTTAAAATGATCAATACTTTGCAATGAGTTGCATGCTTCATAATTCCTTGGCAAATAGGGTGATGTTCTCTTCTCTGAATCCTGCATTCGGTCAGTGATCTTCTGTCCCTAACACCATGCTGATTTAGACAGCCAGATCATATATCTTTTTGATAAAACATTGAGCGCTACAGATTCCTTTTAATCATCCACAGTACATTTCAAATGTCACTGTGCATTTTTTCCCATATTTTGCCGAAATACGTCACTTGTACATATAAAATGTAAAGGTTTCACTGGATTCTTACTGCCCTTCTTATCAAGAAACATAACTGGAGTGTTCAGGGAGAAAAGCAAGTGGTTGAAGAGTGGCTGAAGAATAGTCTTCAACCACTCTGGCTATCTAACTAAAGCTGTAAAATTTCAAACACTCAGGTTTAAACCATAGCAGGTGAGACTCTGCTTCACACCAAGATTTCTTATGGCTCCATTCTGAAGTCAAGGGGGGTCCTAACTAAATACAAAATTGTGCTGAGAAATGAAAATGGTAAATATTATTTTAAGTTTATTTTGGTAAATTTGATCTTCTATCTCCAGAGAAGAGCTAAACTGTTACAAATTTTGGGATTGTTTTTTCAGTTTTCTTTTTACCTTTCCTTCAATCGCAAACTTAAATTAATAGTTTAAAATGTCTCTAAAGTAGCTATAGCAAGTAGACACATATTTATACCCCAAAAGCGGAAAACTAGGCTGATTTTATTTTTGTTTTCTGAAACAAGACAGGCATTTTTTACAGTGATAGTGTTTAATTGTTGAATAAAAAACCAAATAAAATAGTACATTGTGCCTCTCCTGACATCTTCAAATAAGCCTTTTTTAGAGAGTGTACTCCCACCAAGGATGTATTAACAGACTCAATATGGGTGAAATTAAAGAAATATTATTACCATATTATTATTACCATATTGGAAGTTATGCAATGGTGGGGGTCTTTTTACCCTAAATTCCCATGGGGGAAAAAATCACAACTCTTGCTATCTCAGGAGTTTTACTGAGGTTGTTAAAAAATGATCTGAGTTCTCTGTCTGGGGTTTGAGTCACTAACAATAAACCAGCTTGTTTGCAAGGCATATGTCTATGTTGCCATGCCCAGAACATTGAACCCCATCTTTCACCATTCAATTACTTAATCTGTGGGATTTGGAGACAATATATACATTTAGGCACAATATGACGCACTAACAAGGCTACCTACCTTCTAGGCAGGTCTGCCTCTGAGTGACAAGGTCTGGAGGACAAGCAAAAGAAGTCAGGTGCCTCATTTTTTACAGCAGTAGTGAAATGGATCAAAATTACAAACCAAATTCTTCTTAGACTATCCTGAATAACAGAGCTGGAGTTTTCAGATCTTCTGAGGACGTCTTTTGGGCCAAGTTAGACTTTTTTCCTGTGGAGATTCTTTTAGAGAAAACATGTGATGCATTTTGGATAAAAAAATTAAAAATTATGATCCTAGCTCCTATTGTCTCCCGGCACAGTAGGAATGAGTCCCATTGACTGAACGACACTGAGTTGAAACCCACAACTTTGTATTTCTATTCTGAATGGACCAGGTCTGGAGCAGAATGAACAAAGGGGCCAAAATAAAAGAGAAAGAACATTATTTATATTTCAGTGTAGTCTGTCAGTATGAGAAATTGAAGGCTGTTTTGGTACATTTTTTTTAGTACATTTTCTCTCTATCTATATCTATCTATAGGAGCAGGCATGTTCTGTATATTGTAAAACACTGCTAGAGGCAGATAGCAAAATGGAAGGAAATCTGATGCACTTGGATATGGTTGTGCTTTAGTAAACCTAAACCACACTTCCAAAGCTATAAAAAAAACAAAAAAAGACTGCACTATAGAAAAACCTACAGCATTCAGTGTCTACTGAACCAATAATAGCCCTGAAGAAGGAAATCAATCTCTGCATTTTATTTTTTTTAGGTTGTGGTTTCTACTGTTGTTTATTTATTTATTTATTTATTTGTTTGTATTCCTGAATTTAGCTCTAAATATAAACAAGGAAAGTAAAATAAACTAAATATCTTCTTTAAAAAGTCTACTTTTGTAAAACTTGGAGGTACAAAGGAACCATCTTCTTAAATCATACAGATTCACATTCACTTTTTAAAAAGTAATTGCAAACTTTGGTCCTGTATTTTTACCAAAATAGCATTCAGGTATTTTAGTTACCAAATTAGTTAATGTTTTTGGGAAGAAATTTGTTTCAGATTTATAAGAAAAAGAGTAAATAAAGTTTAAAATTATCTCCCAGTTACAATGATTTTGCTAGATAGATGTTATCTACAAATTTTTCATGCCAAAGAGGAAGAAAAATGTGAGATCCTCAAAAACATCAGGCATAATAAACTTTTCTTCAAAAGAAGTGAAATTATGCTACTTCAATCACTGAACATCTAGCCATAGTCTTCTGTGGGATCAGGGTTTTACTCTGTATTTCAAATGCAGTCAAGAAATTCAGTACTTCTGAATGTTCTCTTATCTGAAAACTGTCAGAACAATATTTTTTTCTAGAAACAACTTTGTTCTTCTAGAAACAACATTTTTTGAGATAAGTTAGTGTGACTACAATTTCTTCGCAGTGAGTATTAGTGTGAGCAAATAATTACATAATTCATTTTTATTTTACTCATTAAGCCTGATATTAAAATACGATTGAGGAAATATTTTCATTTCATGTCAGCTATACACAGGTTATTTGCAACAGCCATGACAATAATGTAAATCTTGGTCTCCACAATGTGAATTTTATATATCTTGAGTTACTAATTGAAGACCAAAATCTCTTGAAGAAGAGATTTGAGGATTAATTTTTAAATCAGTTTTTAATCTGCTTATTCAGTTTTCATTACGGTGCAGAGGAAATTTATAATGAAAAATACAGTACTTAACCTTTAATAATTTTCCTGTTTTCAATATACTTAATCCCAAAGAGCCAAAAGGCACTACGCATCTGAAATATATTCTAGAGGAAAGGATATAGGGTTCATATCATATTACTTATATTTTATTTTACAGTAGATCTTTTAAACAAACTTTTAAAATATTTGTTATAACTTCACTTGCTTAATGTAACATATATACACTGATTTTTTAAATTATGAGATCTAAGTTGTTAGCATGAAACTGGACAAAAAATGCTCTCCTAGGAAATATTTTGTCACTTATATGTGTCAAAAAACAAAAAATACAAATGAAAAAGGAGTCTTCCAGCTAATACAAAAGTCAAATATTTAAAGATATCACCTGCATAGATTCATTGACATGAATCAGATTACACCCAGCTGAATCGACCAAGGACTTTATCACATGTAGAAGAGCAGGAGTGAAGGGAAATTAATCTTTAGTTGATTTTTTACTTGATTTATGGAAGGCAACAGGAGGTTTCTTCTCTTTAAAATGACCAGTTTTTTATAGAGAATGGATTGACATAAAGGGCAAGATTTTATGAAATTACTTTTGTCATTGTGCAGATTTAGATTAAACTGTGGTTACAACTGCTGGCTGCACAGAAGAATATTTTATATAAAATCCACCAAAATTACAGTGAAGCCCATGGTATTAACTTGCTTGCTTTTTCTTCATTTTGTGCTTCATTAATGTCTGAGTTCAGCTTTAAAGTTAGAATTTGACTTCAGGGTGGGTGTGAATCCTCTTCATGATACACAGATAATTGGGCATTAGCCAAATTTATTTTTGGCTAAAAAAGGAGATTTTTGCTCTTCTTTAAGGGATTTTTGTTGCCTTGTTTTACAAGAAGGAAACGAAAGAAAGAAATACAAAATTTTCTTCTTTCTTACAAACCCAATCTTTCATTGAGTCAAAGATGCCTTTGAACTAGGACATTCCACCCAAGTAAGGTGAACAAAATCAATAGTCTCGCAAATGAAATACCATTAACAGTATTTTATCAGTATTGTCACTAATTTATAAAACTCTCATGCAAACAACTCTAAGCATAACTTTTCCTTGTGCATATAGTTTTTATTTTCCTTTTTAGATTAAGGGAAGTATCTTGACAGGTCGTTTTAGGTAGGATGCAACACCTGCTGCCACCAACCAGTGTCTAAAAGAGAAGGTGAAAACTTAGCATTGGAAACACACAGAAAAAACTGTGTGAACCCGGAGCATTTACATATGACTTTCTCTGTGATGCTTAGCTTATATGCATGGGCAGATAGCTATGTTTATTAGATGATGAGACTGATATGACCTGTACCTGCTACCCTTTTTAGCTCAGCCCGGCAGTGGGACTCAGGAAAATTTAATGGAGCCTGGTCAAAGGCATAGGATCAGTACATGCAAATCTGGCAGAGAGATGTGCAAGGTTTCTGGCACAGATTGAACCACAGTGCTGGCCAAGGACGCATTTTCAATCTCCTGCCTAGAGAGAGACTGAAGTTTCAAAGGCTTGCTTTACTATCTCTCAGATACTTAGATGCTCCTGCTTCCCTGCAAAAAACAGTTTTCATGTCCCATGTTGTCCTAAGAAACAAAAGAGATACCACTCTGTGCACCTTCATATATTTATTCTCCTGAGACTTAATGTAGTGATCAATGATAAAGGAACTGACTGCACATCACATAGTGTCCAAGGCCACCAAGAAGCCTGGCTGGGCATCTATAGCAGAGCAATGTTAATATTTTTGCTGTTTCTGGATTTTTTTTTTTTCTGTTTTGTAGCATATACAAGTAGGAATTTCAAGGGTTTGTATATATTTTGAAAATTTCAGAATTTTTGAAAATTCTGAAATCCAGAAAGCTCTCTTCTCTAAAGAAGTAACCTTAAACTTCTATGGACCAGCTGAGTGTGGAAGGGACTACAAAGAATTTAATCTCATTGATTTTCCAAGTTGTTTCCCCCCTTCCTCAATAGTTCTGATGGAACTGCTTCTGATTAGGAAGCTGGCCCTTTTAAGGGCTGTTGCCCTTTTCACAGATCTTTTTCAGAAAAGTGAGAATTTTCTTTTCTTAACCTTAGACTGTTCTTGCTTTTATGATGTACAGTGTTAAGTTGAAAGTAACAAGGATGTATGAGCAAAGTTGAGGTTTTTTTGGAGGGGAGGCATTTTTTCAGAAACTGTCAAAAGCTAAAATTCATTGAAGTCACAAAAAGTCTTTTCCATACAGTTCTTTCCTTACATATTTCCTTTATCTTCAAACTGAAAAGAACAGCAATTCCAAAGTTTAGCAGTTCATTGATGCCCACTAAAATCATTCAAATTACATACAGGAGATGTGCAATTATCTTGCTTGGTAAAACGGGCTCTAGATCTATTTTTCCCTGTGTCTATGCACATAATTGCATTTAACTACTTCATTGCTAAAACCCGCTTCAAGCATTGCATTTTAAAGGAACTTAATAACATTTATAAATCCAAAATACTACAAAAAATTTAAGTACTGCAATGGTACCGCTTTCTGTGTGATTTAATGCTCCAAACAAAGAGCCCTCACTCCTCTGTAATGGCTTAATCAAATGTTCTGCATTGTGGACGTGAAGAGATACATCACTCCACCTGGTACAAGACATCCTTTCTTATAGAAAAGAGTTTAATGTGTTAAGACTGGGCAAAAGACAAATCTCAGAACAATCGTTTACTTGAGTGGTTGGGTAGTTAGAGATGAGACTCCTCAATTTCAGTACTTGTCACAGTGAATAGTCATTTAATCCTGCAAAATGACAAGAGGGAGTTTGACAGCTTATGAGCAGGATGGCAGTGCCATAACTGTATTTTAGGAAGTGTGAGCTAGCATTTCTGGGCAAAGGGAACATATAATTTTTTCTAGGTTTGCACAGAAATCGTTTTAACCCATTCCATAGTCTAGACAGATAGGTCTCTTTCTTTCTTCCAATTCTAGTTATAAAGGCACAAAATCCCATACTAAAATCTGGTATGCCATTAGCTCCATTCACTCCTCTTGAAGTGCAGTGGAAGAGACTCTAATAATCAGAAGCCCTTTTAAAATTTCCATCCCTAATTTATCTGTGCTGGTTTATGCAGTTATGCTCATGCATGTACGTTAATGTCTAATTAAATAGAGATTTTTCCTCCTTAATGCATTCCTGTTCTTTTCCTGCCGTTATATTTTCTAGTGTGGCTACTCTCTATCTCAGAGTCTTCTTACCTCAGTTTGCAGGTGCTTTGTCCCATCAATTACTTTGATGGACCATTTCTGTGGTTGTTTCAGCTTAAAAATTTTTTGGAGAAAAGGATTGGACCTGAGTTTTTGTCAAAGATTTCTTGTATGATGATAACACATCGTTGTCTCTTTGGGACACGGTTGTTACTTTCTACTTATGTATCTTCCCTGCTGCATCCCATGCATGCATGTGCCATTCCTACACACTTTTGCTTCCTTCTTCAGGCTAGTTAGGAAAAAGTCTGCTTTATATTGCATGACACTGTTTCTTGCTTTCAGCTCCCACTAGACCAGGTTTCTCAGAACCTCAACCAACCCAGCCTTGAACACTCCCAGAGACAGAACAACCACAACTTCTCTGGGCAACCTATTCCATTGCCTTATCATCAAGAATTTCTTCCTAATAACTAAACTGACCATCTTTCAGGTTGAAGACTTTTTCCCTTGTCCTGGCTCTATGTGTCCTTGTAAAAACTTCCTCTCCCACTTTCTTGTAGGCTCCCTTCAGGTACTGGAATGCTGCAATTCAGTCACCCTTTAAGCCTTCTCATTTCCATGTAGAACAATCCCAATTCTCTCAGCTATTCCACAGAGTAGAGGTGCTCTATCCCTCTAATCATCTTGGTAGCCTCCTCTGGAATTGCTCCAAAAGGTCCATGTCCTTCCTGTTTCTGGCCCAGAGCTGGATGCAACCCTGCAGGTGGGGTCACATCAGAGCAGAGCACAGGGAATCCTCTCCCTCACCATGCTGGCCATGCTGCTTTGGATGCAGCCCAGGGCATAGCTGGCTTTCTGGGCTGTCAGTGCACATTGCTCATGTCCAGCCTCTCATCCCCCAGCACACCCAATTCTCTCTCAGCAGGGCTGTTCTTCATCTGTTCACCCCCCAAGCCTGTATTGATACTGGTGATTGCCCTGACACAGGTGCAGTACCTTGCACTTGGTCTTGCTAAACTGCATGAGATTTCTGAGTAAAAGGCAAACAGCTCTAAGTGGGAAGAATGGCAGAAGCAATGTATCACATGGATAGTTGTATAGATGCAAACATAGTTTTAATAAAACTTCCACAGTGCCCCACAAAGATTTCTCTAAATTGTAATCTTCCACCTAATAAATGGAGGACTTAGTATCCAAAGAGAAAGTGTCTTTCTCCACTGGAAAAAGGGGGTAAAATTTCTCTTGAGCTAAGCTTGCTTTACAGAATTATTCATCTGGCCTTTTTTAGGTATATTTTCTAAACTCAGATTAATCTTACATTTACTTGTCTTAAAGGGAGTCAAGAATGACTGCATGTCTGGTGTGAATAGAATTCCTTTTCCTGTGTCTGATTCTCCAAGACATGTCTGCTTTCCTTTGACTCAGCTAGCTTGTATTTTTGTCAAGCAAGATATATTATTAGTCTAAAAGGGAAAGGAAGAAGTTAAAAACTGAGCCTATTAAAGTATACTTGCCTCTTTGACTTTCTCCAGACCCTATTTGTCTGTCTCCCAGTGTTGGTGTGTGAGATCTCTGCTTTAAAGGAAAATCTGTGGGAAGACTGCTTTAAAGAAAAATCTTATTTTCAGCTGAACCTAAGGAACACCCAGTCAATTAAAGCAATCTATTCTTAATCTTATTTTATTCTTTCAGGGAAAGGTAGGAGGACACACACACAAAAAGTTTTTTTCTTGCTAACATAAGCATAGGTGCCATTTTATAGGCCTTAAAAACTAAAAGGTTTCTTCTCAAAGTGATGTAAATTTTTCATTGTCAACATATAAATGGTTTGGAGCAGAATTTGACAGCTTTGTTCTGACCGTATTGTGCTCATGGAGCTGTTTATCTGTATTCATAGATGACTATGTACATTTCACAGCAATCAGCAAAGGTATTTGTATGTGGAGTGACTCTTCACCTCCTGTTCAGGATCTTCACAGACACCTTATTCACAGTTTGGTAGTTTCTAATATTTTTATGATGGAAAAAGGTAGAAAATGTATTAAAATACCAGTTGGATATTATCAGTTGGAACTCATTCTCTATGATGTTTCTGCTAATCTGAGGTTCTTAATTAGAAAAAAACCCCACCTTTATTTTAAAAATTGGCATACTAAAATTCTTGTGGACATTGATTTCTTATAGATTATTTCTCAAAAGAAGAGTAGTTGATGAATGGTATTTTGAGTAGTTGAAATAAGAGATTTAATGCTAATTAACCCTAAGTTCTTCAGCTAGAACTATTTTGTTTTTTTTGTAAAAAGCATGACAATGTATATACTTTTCAAAATATATCATACCTCCTGTTGTCAGTATTGTGAATCCTAACATTTGCTAACATTGTGAATCCTAACCATTGCTAACATTACATCATTATTTTTCAGGAACATGTTAAAAAAAACTCTTGCAAGTCCTGGGAAAGTAATCTCTACAGGAAGATACTGGGCTTGCTTTATTTAAGTATGGGGAAATGGGGAGCTATATCTTTCTTTCGTGAATGGCATGAAGCTGTTCTTTTACAGAGCTTTCTAAGCCTCTATTGTTGCTACACCCTCAGGCTTCTCACTGCAGGTCTTCATACTGCAGGAGGGATTTTCATTTTTGCTTCTGATTCATTCCTAAGATCACCCTAATCCAGTTGTAAATGGGTCATTCAGACTAAATAGTGAGAAGTAACTCAATTTTAATGTAGTTATATAATTTCTGCAGGGTTGACTACGTTATTAACAGGAATTAATCTTAATATTTGTCTACAGGAGCTTCCAGGCTAATCTTAAAGCCTGGGGACAAGGTGTGTCATCTCACCTAACATGGAACCTTAGAAACTCTCAGGCTTCAATCAGTGTTGTCCCTCTGTGTTGTACTTGAAGGTCTCAAGGCATTTACTGTGATGCCAGCTGAGATAGGAAAGTCCCAATTCCACAACTAGAAAACTGAAACAAACAGGAAATCCCAGATCCCTAAGGACACCAGCAAATCCTTCTATTTGCAGGAAATGTAAAATTGAATAGAAAATATGTGCAAGAACAACTTTTTCCACCCTGTGTCTGTTGAGGCACTCTTCCTATTTAGGGCATTCTAAAAAAGAAACAAAGCAAAGGATTCAACAAGTTTCTTCTCAGAATAATACTCCAAATTATTTTGTGTGAGTCTTGAGGTTTTTCAAGGTGGTGTAAGAGGTGGGAGTCTTGCTCCAAAGGTGACTGAGTGTTCAATGAACACAGCCAAGAGTCTTAAAACACTAATTACACACTACCAGATTCAGGGAATCATATGGGTTTCTCCAGTTCCTGGAAAATGATAACCACAGTATGGTCAGATGTGTGCCTACTTCTGTCTGCAGAGATACATGAAAGGGGGTTAAGAGCACACAGCACTTTTTTCATAAGTTTTTTTTATTCAGTGATGTCTTCATGTAAGCCTATAGATAAAAACCTTTATAAAGCCTTATGACATTATAAAGTATCCCTCTACAGAATTCTTGAACATCAATTTCATATTTTTGTCTACAATGTAAGAGAACTTTTGTGATAAGTATCTACCCATTTTTCTTTTGATGTTACTTACTATTCAGAAAGAAAACAACAGAATCCTTTGAATGGGTTACTTCATGTTCATTAACGTTCAATGACTGAACCTGGCATTGAACAGTGAGAAACCCACACTGGTTTGGATACATGTCTGTAAATCACTGCACTGAAATGACAGTGTGTATTTGGATGTGCAACCCAAACATTTCCATTTTTCAGATGTAGAAAGGGGAAAAGAAATGAGGGGTGACAAGAAGCAGGCTAGAGGAAAGGGCAGGAGACTGATCAGTCATAAGACAAGTAGCCATTATTAAAAAACACCACTTCTGAGTTGAGAGAATGGGCTAATGATCATACTTGTCAAAATCCCTGTTAACAGGAAAGTCATTTTTTTACCTTTATTTTCAATATGGCATTTTTTCATGGGAATGTCCTACAAGACCCTCAACAGCAAGTTTGCCCAGAAGTGCTCTAATTAACTGTACCAAATGGCCTGCTCCACTCTCATGTTAATGCCTTCTATCTGGCTGTTTGCTGGCCATCATGTATCATTGTTCAGCAAATGACAGCAGTCAGGTTATTAAAGGTGTAGATATTAAATTAACAACAGTGGTAAACATTGTAGCTGTACTTCACATCTCAGCAGAGCCAATGAAGTGGATGACACTGCATCCATGCTGATATGCTGCAATGACAGATGGGCGTCATTTAACACAATACATCAGTGGGCAACCCACGTACCACAGCTGTCCTCCACTAAATGAATTAGATCAGGGTAATTAATCTAAGGCAGAAAGTAGTATTAAAGTGGGTCCTAAGCGGAATTAGAAATGAATGAAATATCCTGTTAAAACAGGGAAGGAAAAGAAATGAAAGGAAAAAAAGGCTAATCACAGCACAAGTGTGGAAACGATTGCTAAATATTTTAATTCAACACACAAAATACAATACCCAGCTCTTTGTGTGAAGGAGTGTTTAATAGGCACCCTTTTGTTCTCCAGTATTTTATCATAATCTTTTTTGCTACCATGTGCATCAAGGAAACCAACAACACCAGCAAGGGATCATGACCAAGATGTTAGATTTGATACAATAATGTAAGAAAATCCTATCACCTTTATTACTTACCTGTACTGCTGATGGCATTATTCCTCGTTACATATCCTCCACTTATATTGATTGACCTATTAAATTTCTATGGCATTTTATCTGAAGGAGGTCTTATTTCTGGTTTTGGCCTGGGGATAGCTGTAAAAAAACCCTACATAGTTCCCTTTCCTTAACACGAAATTTGTAGTATTTCTCCATCACTGCGGTCCTCTCCAATCTCCTCCAACTGCATTGGGTAAAAAAAAAAAAAACACACAGAAGGAGTAAAACAAGTTTGTCTTGCTGCCATTCTGGTTGGTTGCAAAAATATTTCAACATATTTTATTTTACATTGGTATCAATGTTCTATATGAATATATGACAAGTTCATTGGGGTTTTTCTCAATTAAAACCAAATCAGTGTTGTAATATGTGTTTGAAATAATAAGCAGTTTAAATAAGCAATGCTTCCAGCCAGAGTATATAAATTATTTCCTAAATCTAGACAATTTAAAGAGCAGTTATAGAAGAAAAGCAACAAAGAGTAGCAAGCCTGAAAATGTCATTTTTAGTCTCGCAGGTTCTGTATTAATTTGGTTCCACTTCATTTGGTGTATGACATCTGCAATGGAAAATTTCCCTAAAGAATGTGTCTGACAAAGGCAGGCATTGATCAAGCATCATGTACTCGCTTGATGCTGTCAGCTCACTTGCAGCTTCCTCTTTATTCTTTTCCCTTTGCCTAAGAGAGCCATCATCCTTCGAAACACATCCTTCTCTGCAGGTGGAGACTGGGATTTACTACTAGTTTTAATCTTTAGGGGAAAAGGGAGTTGTGGAAGGAGAATTATTTTGGGAATTGGTATTATAGCAGTGATTATGTTAGATCTGTGCAATGGAAACCTATGATGTTACCAGACTAGGGTGAACCTATAGGCAATTTCTGAAATGTATTGACTTTTATGAAAGTGATGTTTAAAAACAAGTCACAATATGTGTGGGAACTCTTCAGTGTGTGTCAAAGCACATGTGAGTTATTAAATACCTATTTACTGTTGTTTTGATATAGTCTCCATTGTGAAAAAAACCTTACTTGTGAGAATTGCAAGTTCTGTTATCCCCTCCACTCTGCTAAACCAGAGCAGTCTTGTGAAAAGATGATATAGTATATGCTTGGAAATTCCAGCATAGTATACTTTGTATATAAGTTGTTTCCTCCTGTGTAAATACTTTAAGAGAGACAGAATGCCAGGCTCTCAGTTATTTTTGGTTAATATGCATATTTTTTCGAGTTCTGTGTTACTTTTGCCTCTGTGGCATCATGAAAAATGCCCATCCAACCCAACAGCACTCTCTCCTACTAATCTGCTCTTGCTTTCATTGAAACATATTTTTCTGCCATGCACAAAGCCTTACTGCTCAGATCAGCTTTTCTCATAGCCTTGAGCATGTAACACATTTCCTTCACTTTTAGTTTTGAGGTGCAGCATAACTCTTGTCTCTCTAGTTTTATACTGGTAGAATTTTCCTTTGCATAAGTAATCATGGCTTGCCTTTCTTGAATAAAGGAACATTCTTATTTTCTTGTCTTCAGGTTTTATTTCTTTTCTCATTTTCATGGAAAATCAGTCAAGTATCATTGGCTGAATCAAACAGAATGTGGGGTTTTATGATGCCTGAAACCTCATTCCTTTGCAGACATCAATGTTTTGAATCTACCCACACATGATTTCTACATAAGTATGATATCACTTTTATCCTTGTAGACCTTCCATCACTGATTCTTGTTTTTAATTGCTTCACTCTCATATAAAATTCCTGATGTCTGGAGCATCTCTCTCCAAGAGGAGAGACTTTGGGAGCAGGACCAATTTAGTCTGGAGAAGAGTGAAAGGTGATCTCATTAATGCATATAAATATCTCAAAAGTGTGTGCCCAGAGGGAAGTGCCACACCCTTTCAGTGATGTCCAGTGACAGGACAAGGAGTAATGACCATAAACTAAACCACAAGAAAACCCACTTCAACACCAAGAAGGACTTCTTTACACTGAGGGTGGCAGAGCATTAGAACAGGCTGTCCAGGCTCCCTCTGGGGACATTCAAACCCCACCTGGATGTATTCCTGTGCCACATGCTCCAGGTGACCCTGCCTTGGCAGAGGGGTTGGACTAGATGATCTCCAGAGGTCCTTTCCAACACTAACAATTCTGTGATTACAGCTCTTTAATAGCAGGGGGCATAGACACCTAGGGTTTTAGATACAGTAATTGCTATGATTATTTATGTACTCCAAAATACATAATGGACTGCAATATAAGCTAAATGTATAGAATATAATGTCTGTAAATTTAGGGGGAAATAAAATTATTTCAGTATTTCTTTATTACCCTCGTTCTGACTTGAAGAAATGCTTGAAAAGAATATCCTTTGACTGAAATTATGACAGTAATTGGGTGGAAAACTCCATATGTTTCTTTTTTTTGACAAAGGACACTGGGAACTAAATGGAGACCACAAATTCACTTTGTGGAGATGATCAAAACTTTGTATAGTTATAACTTCAGTTTCTTCTGATTTGAACCCAAGTTGAATTGCTAGCTTTGAGGTGAAATGCTACAAATGTTGCATTACTACTATCTTTTTTGATGTGAACTCTAGATAAGGATCTACTTTTTTGCAAACCTTTAAAAATTAAGGTCTGTAACAAGGATATTCAGCTGCATTGCAGAAAAATCATGCATAAACTCAGTTAGACGTAAATGATGATTTATCAAGGTGTCAGATGTTGTGTGTTGATAGATGAACCACAAATAAATAGTAGTACATTTTGCAAACTCACTGAAGTGCTGCATCTTCATCAGCAATATATTTCTATAGTTTTTGAAAATTAGCTGAAAACCTTAAAAGAAACAACTGCCACTTTGCATGCTCCACAGTGTCATAGTGCCAAAACTTTCTGATGCAGATTTTCTCTCTTTCTTTTCTGAAATGTCGAGTAGTGGTAGTTTTATCTCCTCTGCTGACTGCACTGAAATTTGGAAGAAGTTTTATGAACTTTGTTAGGTGTTCATGCATATCTAGCATAAGGGACTCATCATCATTGCAGTCTTTATGTACTTTTACAGCTTAAGCTTTAATAATGAATATAATAGTGATTTTTATGAATCTGAAAGTGAATTTTTCTTCTAATATCCTAATGTGCCTTTTTTTTCAACATAACACTTCAGTGGTCAGTTTACAAGTGCTACATGAGACATGGACACACAATCTCAAAAGAGTGGGAGATTATATTGATATGAAATAGTATAATATTGCACTTTTTTCCTTGTCTTTTCAAAAAATTAGCACCACTGATTTCAACACTGGTAAAAGCTGCTATATAAATACTCTAGGGAATGAATTTCCTGTTTAACTAAAAAACCACTTTAACCTAAGACAAAAGCGATTGTTTTCATAAGATTGATCAGTCCCACAAGGGATTATCCTGAAAGATAGAGAGTACAAATTATTCTGCTTTACAATTTAATTCTATTTATAATTTGCTGAATCAACCCAGAAAAGTTTACAATGTTATGCAAGCAATTATCTATGGGGAGTGGAAGAACTAATCAGATTATGATCATGTAAGATTTCATAATCAGCACATGATAACATCTCAAGACTGCTGACTTCAAAGGAGGAAAAGATTATTTCAAATGGCATTGCTAAACTTCCTTGCAATCTGCCTAGTTTTTGAGATTGTACTTCAAATTTTCTTCCTTCCCTTTTTTTCATCATCGTTGCTCTTACTTTTTTACTCTATCTTCTATATGGAAATAAAGATAGTTTCTGAACCTGTGGGTCCATGGGAAAAATATTCCTTAACATGATTTATAACAAATGTCCTCCTATTTTATAATCTCCAACTTATTTTAGGGGAGAGAAATTTAGTGGCCAGCATTTTCAAAAGAAGGATGAATCCAAAACATATTTTGCTAATTAAATGTAACTGGAAATAAATTAAGTTCATTTACCTTTGGTGAGTATTGAGAATAGGATACCATAGTACGATAGAAACTCATTTTTTATGATCTATTTTCAATGTGTTATTTGACACACTTTTTCAGGTTTACAAAGTAACTCCCTCTACAAACACAGCTCCATAAAATGCCCAGTGTGGAGAAACAGAACAGGAAACTGAACCAAACCATTGATACTATTTCAGAAACTTCACTGCACTCACTAAGTTTCTGGGGCTTTCTCTTACTGAATCTGTGCAGTATGTCTAGACAAGTAGTACTATCATAGCACTTCATGTCTGGTTCATGTCAAATCGTTAGTAAGAACTAAACAATATTTTCCTCTGATTTTCAGGCAACTGCAAAGATTTAAAAAGGCATTTTTGGCCCTAAATCTCTTACAGAAGATGTCAGCTTACATGGTCATAACCCTCCTCTTTTCCTGACCAGGTTTGATTAGGCTAATTAATGCCAGCATTTGCTTCCAGCAGTCTTTGCAATCTTAACAACTGCTCAGTATGGGAATGCTGCTGCAAGGCGAGTGCAGAGGGGCATGACTTTTTGTGTCCTTTTCCTTTCCTTATGCACAAGCATAGAGCTAGTCTCAATAAATCTGTGTGATATATTTTATCATCCTTGACACAAGAACTGGAGGAGAAAGAGTTTCCCTGGAAGAGACTATTTAGTTCTTAGTGGAAATGCATGTGTTTTCGTTCTGGGAGGTCTGGTCGGCATATTTTAGTCCTCCTGGTCAGTAATGTGTTTTATTTCAGGGGGGTGAATAAAGCTCACCTAATTTTCTGCTGCAGTGCATCTTCTTTCTATGTCTGTTGAAACTTAAAGATTGCCTGCTAGGCTTGTTCAGCTCTGGTTCAGCTTGAGCAGAGAATTGTGCTGGAAAATAAGGCATAAGGATAAAAAAGGGCAGAAAAGATGAATAAACGCATAAGAACCAAGTACTTTAGTCATCAAAGGAAGCAATCTTCTATTTATTCTACTCAGGAAGGAGATCAGTAGTTCACTGTTTTTAGTTTGTCAACATTTATCAGGTCTTATTATGTTATAATCCATAATACTGTAGATCTTAGATAAGTCTTCCATGCAAAGAAAGGAAATCAGCATTTTGTCTGTAAACTAGAAATAGAGAAGTATTCACCGTGCTTCAACTTTTGCATCTTTGAGACAAAACCTAATATTAATCTGAAGCCAGTTTACGTGGTATTACAGGGATTCCATTGGTTTTTAGGGACTTTAAATCAGGCCTTTGATGATTGATGTCTTTGTTAAGGAATTATTTTCTCAGTCCTTTTCCTCTACTCCTCTCCATTTCTGCACCTATTTTCTTTAAAACAATCACATTATATTTCATTGTCATGCTTTATGGTTCTCTGAAATCCAGCACTGGAATTACAATACAGAGTTGACAGAAATGCTTCATTGATTGTAGTGGAACTTACCCATGGATCTGTTTTACTAATCACAACATTTTTTATTGAATTGGTTCTATAGATTTCATTAGAAACAATTCAGCAAGAAAAATCTATTAGGGTAAAACTAGAGTACAGATCTGTCAAAGTTTATTCACAGCAAAAATGAGGAATTTTTTAGCAAAGCTTAAAACATTGTATCTTACTCAACAAGCAAAACATGCTGATGGAATGATCATCAGCACTAATCAGAAGTGAAAGAACATGATCTTTGTGGTTATAAACAGACCCAAAGAATTTTCAGGTCACTAAATTTTCTGTAGTTAATCTTCATGTTATTCATAATAGTCTAACAAAATTTTGTCACTATGGTGTTATTTTGAATGGTGCCAGAAGTGGCAATATGAGTTAAAAAGTAGTTGACCTCCCAAGGTGCAAAAGTGTTTCAGATGTTTTCAAAATTTCTCTTGATTTATATCATAGGAAAAGAAGAAAAATATTCTCAGTGAACAATTTCATAAATGGAAACCTTCGGACAATATATAAAAGTTTAATGAAAGACTGCCAGATGGAGTTAATTTAAAATTTAAAAAATGTATATAAAAATAAAGAAGTGGAATTCCACATCTACAGAGATCTCTCATATTTCAATGTACTACACCCTAGATATCCTTGTTTCAGACAGCAGCTCACATAGCTTTCAAATACATCAGTGAATATTTAGGCCTTAATGCTGTAGAACAGTTTGAAATTACAGGAATTTTATTCACTAAATATTTCACAGAATGGAGGAGAAAAAGACAATCTTCTTTCACATGACAAAGGGATAATAAAGGAATGTTCAAAACAAAAACCAAAAGAATGTGCACTAAAATTAGCATGTTATTTGTATCATCTGATACAGACCAAATATTAAAATTCCTGTAGGCTTTAATCAGAATTTGAGGGTATGAATATTAAGCAAAAAAAAAAAATAGGAGAGTTCCTTAGCTAACTTAAATAACCTACAGACTAATATTAGTGAAAAAGAATCCCCTCAGGCCCCCTCAAGCCCCAACACACACACACACACACATACACACACACACACATCCCTCCCAGAAGCTGTTTAGGAATGAAGTGAGATATATTGCCTTAGCTAAGTGAACAGATCATGTTATACACTACAAGATATTTGACTTATCTTGACAGTCAAATGTCCTTCCTTTAGCTCTATGTGACCCTTTCTCATTTTCCTACAGGGATTTCCATTTTTAGTTTAAATTGATGAAAACTCCTCTCCCCCCAAGCCCCCCAATTTCTGTCAGTGAGAGTTTTGCAATTAGCAGTAGGTGTAAAAAATAGGATTTCAGTTGGTGTCTGTATGTCCCCCAATTCATGCCCACTGATCCACAAGCAATTCCCTTATGAGATAATTAAATGAGGTTGATGAGAGTCTATTCTGTTCTAATCACTGGCTGAAATTATCGAGGTGTAAGACACAGACAGCTATTGCTCCAGGGCACAGGTATTTTCACACACAGGGACATGTAGGCGCTTACTGTTTGCCTGGAGGGCTTGACAGTGAATTTACAGTCTGAGCTACAGGGCACGCTGGGTGTCTGGGTGCAGGAGGAAGTGGCTGGAGTGAATGGGAAGGCTGGATCATCCCAGAGCTTAGATGTGCTGCAGCCAGCCCTCCCCACAGGTTTGTAAGCTGGCTGGGGAACTGGTGCTTGGTATCCACTCACACACAGTCCCCAGAGCTCTTCATCCTCTCAGCTGTGCGCCGTGTCTTGTAGTCTTTCAGCCATTTGAAGACTCTGAGTGCCATACAGGGAAAGTTGTGTGCCCTTTTGCATTAAATGACACGTCTAGCATCTCCTTCAAATACCTTGTATTAATTCTTAGGGGAGAATTGTGTGTAGTAAAGCATTCAGCTGTGGTAGGCATTTGGTTTTTTTTTTTTTTTTCCCCAATGTACACACTGTTATTTTTTTATGTTAGAGTTTACAAGGTTGAAGAAGTGCATGTTGACCTGGTCATTTCCTTGCACACAACAAAGAGAGGTATTTTTTTTTCAGGAAACAATTACAAAAGGAAAGGGCAATGGCTTTCCTGACCCATTCTGGCAGGGCATTTCATTCATACAGATAATGTGAAGAAAGGCATACAGCATTTGTATGTTGGTATTGAATCATTGGTGAAGATGTGGTGTGATGTGATAAGAGAGTGGATGAAATTGATTCAAAAGAAATATCATCAAAACACACTTCCAAGCAGAGCTCTTAACAGAGTAGTCTATTCCTGTATTCCCTTTTATAATTAACATCCAGTTTTTATCAGGCTTCTTTCTGAAGTCTAAATAAATGCCCCTATTGTGTGGCTTCTGGCTTATATCTTGTGGAAGACACAGGTTCTAGTTCATCATTAAAAACAAATCCTAGTTTTATGAGCCATATAAAGAATAAGGCTGCCCATGGCTATAATTGAGTTGCTGGGTTTTATCTCACTACAGTCTGTTGGGTGTCTCTCTAGCTATAAAACAAGCAATTTTACAAAGACCCTGCGGTGCACAGAGTAAGACTTTTGGCTTTCTAGTTATTTAGTTCCCTGTTTTCTCTGCTTTTTTTCCAGAGGTATCAGATGTAAATTAGGTTTCTAGTTTCTCTTATCTCTTTGTTCCTCCCAAAGATGAGATTGATAGCTTTAAGGAGATCAAAGTCAACTTTCAAATGTATCCCAAATTGATAATCTCCAGACTATCATACACCTTGTACTCAGAACAAAAACCTAAAATCCATAATGACATCAGCATTGTAAATATGGTTCTTCTGTTAGACGGAGTAAAAGTAGATTATACATGTTTTTTAGACTTCAAAAGCCTGTCCCGTTAGTCAGGTTTCTTTTAGGTCTCAAAGGCACTGTGCACTCCCTTTTGTGTAAGAATAATAAAAGACAATGCAGCAAGAACTTGAGAGGATCTTTTTCCTGCTAACATTGCAATTTCAAAGATAAATGGACAAAACATTTTAAGAAAAGAAAAGTAGGGGCATTCCTAGTTTATTTAAAGGAAATATAGAAGTATAATGTACATCAAAGCTGTTTTTTTCTTCATACCTGACTATAATAGATATTAGCCTATTGTTTTAGATATTCTGGCCAAACAGGTCACTAAATAAAAGAGACAAAAATGATGGGCCATTATATTCTCTTCCTATGCCAAGAAAAATGAGG
This sequence comes from Erpornis zantholeuca, assembly GCA_013400515.1. Lineage (NCBI taxonomy): Eukaryota > Metazoa > Chordata > Aves > Passeriformes > Timaliidae > Erpornis > Erpornis zantholeuca. Next base: position 42,850 of record VZTN01008022.1, read on the forward strand.
GAGAGAAATGCTTATTTCTAATAGAGTGCAAAATCTGCAGGTCTAATCCAAAGCCAGTTCTCAGTGACACTAATGAACAATGACAGTATTTCCTAATATTGATATTTTGGAATGAACTGCCTAGAGCAAATGAGACTGCAGTTGGGGTCCACAGAAAGTTGCACGACCAGGGATATGTCAAAACCATCGGTGCAGGTTGTGTGTGCCTGCACACTGTCCCCACAGAGCTGCTCTCCAGCAGTGGCCAGGCAGCTGGCAGGTGGCCACGGTGCTTCCTGGCTGGCAGCCAGTGGCTCTTATCTGTGCCCTGCTGAGCAGGCTGTAATAACTAATCCCAAGTTTAAGGAGAGGTTTTACTTTGAACTCTATGGGAAAAAGTGTCAGGAATAGCTACATCTTCCCTGCCAGGAGTGCCTCTGTTTTTTCTTTCACACAATATTTTTTTTTGGAGTGCTCAAAGGCAGATGCTTGGAGAAAAAGGATTTTGGTCCTTCAGACTGTCCTCTTCCAAAATAAAAGGATGTTTGTGTGTATGTGCTGGTGAGTGGAAGAAAATAATCCTATTGTTCAGCACAGGTAAATACTTCTGTGATTTGTACATAAAAGAATTTGCATGGGATAATGCATGGTAATCTGTTTGCGGGCTAAGAAACACATTTGTTCCAACAACTTGTCTTCCTGGTATCACATTGGGTGACAATTTGATCCTGTATATGCTTACAAAATATATGTTTTGCTATTCTCTGTGCATTGCTGGAAGCACCTGTGTGTTTCCCCTATGGGAAGTCTACTGTGATGCGATAGATCTCAGACAGCACTTCTGGGAAATATCAGAAACTCTACATAGCACAAGAGATAGAAGAAATAGAGGGGTTTGAGTGGTTTTATACTTCAAAAACTCTTAGAGAAATATATTCTGAAAACACTAGACTGTCAAAAAAATTCCCTTCATTGACTGGTAAAAAGCAGCAGCTATCCTCCTGTTGCTAACTGCTGTGTCCCAATTCCCACATCTAAGGATAAGGAAATGCACTGGTCTCTCTGGTGTAGTCATTCAGCTGAGGCTGCCAGTAGAGGTGCAAATTGTTGTCAGTTGTCATGAGTTGGCATGTGTTATAACATACCATGGAAAAATAAACTCTTAATGGGAAAATACCTGAGAATTAGTGACTTTTCCATATGCACTGAAACTGATTCATGATCATAACCACATTTGAAAAAAATCTCTATCTGTGAACAAGAATGAAGAATGCAATCCAAAGAAATTAGTAAATCAGATTACATATGGAATGCAACTAGGCTCTAAATAAAAGAGCCAATATTTGTGTTTTCAGTCTACAAGTGCATTTAGTTAATAGAAGATAGAAAGGAGAAAGAATAAATAAAACTTACAGGAAAATACAGACTAAGGAGGTGGTTTTTCACTTCCCACCACTTTGACAAGAATAAGACTGCTTCACGTGCAGTTCTGTAGTATAAGCCACTCCTGTCACATTTCGGAGCTCTACAGAACTGGAGAGAATGAATAAGGTGGGAAGAAGTAGGCAACTGAGCTCTCATTTTCTTACCCCAGGTCTGCTGACATCTGTCCATGGTTACACAGGTGGGAAGAAGGGATTATATTTGTACATTGCCAAAATGGCTCTGAAACATCATTGGTGGGTTTGCTCTGCTGGTTCCATCTGTCTGTGCCTCAGTGCACATGCAAGGTATTTTTAAGCCACCTGCTGTTGATACAGTGGTTTCTTTTTCTTTTTATTTTTTTTTCCCGGAGTGGCATTCAGACTTGCAAGATCAAAGTATTGATCAAAATTCAGTGAAAGGCTTAGTATTATCCCTAAATCTTAACTTGTCTATCTAGATTCCCATTACACTAACCCCTGATGGGCTGGGATATTTTCTGAAGTATTCATTTCTCACCATAGTGACACTACTATTATAATTATGGATGCTGCCTTTGATCATAACAAAATTATACTGACAATATGGACTTGTTTTTTCTGTAGTCACTCTCACTCAAGACTTGGACCCAGGTGGGCTAAAGAAGGTTGAACTAAATAACATTTTGTTCCTTCTTTCTTTTATGACTGTGAAGAAAAAAAAGTAAGAGGATGTAAAAGCATCCACAACAGGACCTGTGATGTGTATCATCAAACACTAGAATGTGTCCAGTAAAAAGGGCAGAGGAACAGAACTGTAAAAGCTCTAACAGTTCTATGTCTTATAACTACTTCAGTGCATGTTGAGCAAACTGTGAATTTACTCAAACAGTGATTTTTTTCACTGATTTTTTATTTTATTTTATTTTTTTAAAAGGACAGGTAAGAAAGAACTCAGTGTCAGAGGAAGAGCTTCAAAGAGTAACTATAAAGTACTAATTTCTATATTTTTCTATTTATCTGAGGAGTCACTAAAGTCAATATACTGACAATCATTTTTACCAAAACAGGATTTAGATTTTACTGTACAGGGATTCTCTGTTCCATCAAAGATTTTCAATGTTGAAGAATTAAATCTGAAATGTTAGCTTTTATGGTAAGTTTGCATTAAAGGATGTGAAACAGAGAGGTTTTTTCCCTTGTAGTGTTCCTTTATCCAAATATCTTATCCAAAATTAGGTAAAAGATAGGAAATTTCAGGAGATATTTTATATATTTCCAAGGGAAAGAAGAGGCCAAGAGGGTTCATCCTCACCTCCAAAATACCTTTGTGGTAAACAAAAGCGAAGGAAAACTTTGGGAATTTTCTGCTTGTGTAATATAAATAAAGGTCTGGGGAAATACAGATGCTTGTGTATGCATACATATATATGTTCACATAAACCAACTAAGCAAGAAAATGTAAAATGTTATAATTTCAACATTTTAAAAATAAAATTATTTCAATGAGATTTAAATGAAATAATGCTAACAATAAATTAATTCTCATAAATTCAGCATAATAAAATTTATTTCAAAATCTTGTTAATAATTTGTTTTTATACCAAGAAGTGAGAAAAAAGAAACTTTAGAAGATTGATAATACAATCTTGTACATATGTACGAAAATATGACTATAAATATGAAAAACTACTTTTAAATGAGCCATATTTAACTCCTGGGAGAAAAATAATAAAGCTTCCTAAGCACAATAAATGCAAATCTAAAATTACACTCGAGGACACCTAGGAAATATTACCATTGCTTACCCCAGGACTGTCCGTGACATGGCAAGACATTGTCTGCAACTTAACAGCCTTTCAACAAAGCAAGTTTCTGTCAGTAATGCCACCAAGTGTGTTCTGAATTTGTGGTATATATTAGCTTACTGGTCCACCTGTAAGGGCTTGGAAATCAGGAGCCAGGGAGAACTGTTTCTTAGAGGGATCTTCCAGCCAGGTACAGCCATGCTTTATCACTCCAGCTGTAGACTGTAACTCTTGTCATATATAATCCTTCTCTGATACCTATAAGGACACCAACATACAACAAATGACTAAAACATTTGTAAGAACTGTATCTCAGGCCTGGTCCACTGATTTATGGCAGATAATTCAGCAAACATTTAATCTAAAGAGATCACAGATCTTCAGACATAGTCAGACTTGAGGTCATCTATTCTTTTTGGTCATAATAGATTATTTATGTCTTTGGATCTCCCCCAGTACTTCATTAGTATGTTATATTGTTAGGTAGGTTACAGTAGTGAGATTCCAGAGCAAATAAACTGGTCCTGTGGTAAGCATTACAGTATAGGCATTGCTAATTATTTATTTCCTGCTGTTAAGCAGAAAACAGGCTTGACTGCCCTCACAACAGCTGCAGCATTACAATGTGTGAAACACTATGAACTTTATGTGCCTGCTCTCCTGAAGAGCTCTGGGGGCAATGGGTATTACAAGCAGGTAGACTAGTTGTCAGAAGAGCCTTCTGAAGAGTCCTAGTGCATCAGCAGCAATTAATGCAGGTGGTATTTTAGACAAGGGAGCTAATGAGCTTTAATATGCATGCAGGTGAGGGAGTGCTGAATCAGTAGAGCCATTAATGAACCTATGACAGCCTAATTAGCTACAATTTAAAATCTATGGAATCTAATCAGAAGAGCTGAACACTGCTGCAAATCTGTGTATGAATGAGTCTTTCTAAATACTCCAATCTGTTGCTTAGTCACTGATTGATAGTAATTGCTTTTTTTCCTCCATTGTGTATAGGAAAATGCCCAATTTTGTTCTGATAGAGGAGGACACAACATTGAAGTTAAATGCCTGAGATGTTTGACTGCTTAAGTTTTAATCAGGAGATGTTTAAAAAAAATCAAAGTAAAATTAATTTCTAGCCCTGAATATAGATGATTAAAAATACACCACCAACTTTTCATGTATTTGGCAGGCAGAGATTATATAGTAGTTAATCAACTCCAAATAGCTTATATGAAATTAAAGATAGAACTACAGCTGAAGTGGCATAAAATACACATATTAATATAAGAACTTCTTTATATAGGAATGTTATTAAACTACTTAGATGAATGATTTTTAATACAACCAAAAAAGAATTTTCCTATAAAAGGAGAACAATAATATCTCCTGAACATTGTTATATAAAAAAAAAAAATAGGAACATATTATAACCCTACTACAAAACATTATATTTTCCTTTTCCAAAATCATTATGGGAAAGAGTATTAGGTAGTGCACAGTCAAAGCACACAACATAACTGAAAGGTATGTCCAATATTCTCACTGAGATATGAAGTACTCTAAATGGAAGTTTAAATACCTGAAACATGGACAGTTTTGATGTTGATGGCTCACATCTTACTATTTTATGTAAGTGAAATCCTGTGAGAATTTTCCTTTACTAGCCAGCTATCTCTTGCAATAGTACAATAGGCAGATAAAAATTAGATTGGTGAGTAGAAGGTTGCTGAAGAAATGAGAACACCAAGTCTTGCATCAATTTGCCAATCCTTGGCATCCTTAGTAAACATGACTGTACTGGATATGGGTTTTAAAATGAATCTACAAGGATTTGCTCTTGTTTGAAGTCTTTACTATTTTTGCTATTTTGCTATTTTTTGAGGTTGTAATGTTCTGTGTCACTACTGATATTTCCACGTAGATATAAAGTATCTGAAAACAGGAAAAGTGTAAGATAGAGTTTTAAGTTCGCTGTAATGGCCATGAACTTAAAACTGCTATTTACTGAATATTGCTATTGAATATGTATTGAATATTACCATTTATACACAGCAGGTTGATCAGGAAGGAAGGGGAGAGGGAGGGATGCTGGAAAGGAGGACTTGGGAGATAATTTACACCTTAAAGACTGCTCCTGTTTTTTCACAGTATTTGACACCACCTGATGATCTCAACATCCCAGCTTTCCTTTCTTTCCACTGTACAGGCGAATTAGGAAATACCAGGGGAAAAGTACTGTAAAGATGTTCTAGGAGAAGCTATCAGCTGTTTTACTTGCTTTCTTCACAGCCTCCTAGTGACTGGATTTCAAGAGAAATT
>VZTN01008025.1:0-18551 GCA_013400515.1 Erpornis zantholeuca
GTGTGTGTGTATACATATATATGAAATAAAGCTGTAAAAAGGGATATTGTTCATAATAAATTGTGAAGGAGCACATACAAATATATACATTAAAACATCAACACTAGTGAATTGATGCTTTCTTGCTGGAAGGGTGCCAAGAAATGCAGTCCAGCAAAGTCTCCATACACTACTGAGTTTACAGTATTTTTAAATTTTCTTTGTACATTTGAAAATACAGACAAGAATATCAGTGAAACAGGGTGAGGCTGAGGGAAGGTACCACACATGTTCATAAATCTAAAACATTCAGGTGGATTTATTGCCACTAATTACAAAGTACAATCCTATTTTCAACTTGTGCACAGTGGTATGTTAGGTCAAGTTGCTCTAATTTCTGGGGCTGTGCACTTTACAAAGAAATTGCTGAAAGCAGTGATATGTGGTAAACAAATTGAAAGAGTAGATTGCTGTGGGTATTGCCATTTTTAAAACAAAAATGTCCTACAAGAAATCTATCTTCAAAGAGCAGTCAAAAGACCAATCAGGCTGTGGTATGCAGTTGTTCTTCATGTGACTTTGGACACCCGTGTTGTTGCAGATGACAGTGTATCTGCTTTCGCTTCCTGTGTTAAATGTGAACACTTTCCTGGTAAGAGTGACATGGGGTTGAACTCCATGAAATGCATTTCTTACTACTCTGTAGGTGCTCTTAAAGAATGTTTCCCATCATTTTGGATTTTCTTCTTTTAATATCTCGTCCATGTCTTGGTATGTTGAAAGAAATTATTAAAGCAGCCTTCATTTTAGCAGTTCAGTTTGATTAAGAAACTCTTACGATATGTTTCAGTTTTGTTGAGTCTTTTGTGTTGTTCTGGCTGTCAATTAGAACCAGGGAGGTGCGCTGATGATTCTCTACTATTTCAGCAACACTGTCAAAGCGCTAGGTAAAGAAAACAAAAAATAATTAGTGCTGGCTTCCTTTAATGCTATAATGTTGACAGTAATCATTGCATCTTTTTGTCTTTGTTTCTCACATTATTGAAGAGAGTTAAGATACAACTGTTACCAAGTGAGCTGCTCTGCCTTTTAGTGAGAGCTCAGATCCTTCTCTTAGTTCTGATTTTAGTCATAATCAGATTAGATTTGGACAATAGAAGATATTACAGGCACTAGCTGTCTCCTCCTTTTCATTTGTGATTGCCACCTGCACAAATGGAACCGCTGAGTTTGCTATTGGCCACAGTGAACTGACACTTCATTGTACCTTAATACATAGTAGGCTGCAGACTGGCTGCTCAGAAGCTGTGGTGGATGAGGTTCAGCCACCTCAGAGGGAAGGCTACCTCCAGCAGTTACATGGTACAGGCAGCCATCAATGAGAACTGTTGTAGTTACACAGTTTTAGTGTTTGTCACTGTAAATTAATATCCAGAATCTGCTAGGTCTGTTGCTTTTCCTTCTGGTCTTTTGTCAAGTAAAGACTTTGGACTATCTATTCATCCTGAGGTCATTTTTCATGCTTTGTTGAAGACCAGGTGACCTCCAGGCTATTACATTTTCTGTAATCTTGTAACTGGTGCCTGGAAGGCAGATAATTAGGCTATGGGCAAGCCTGCTTTCACATTGCTGAAAAGCCTACTCTATGCAGTGATAACAAAATGTTTTTCTTGGTATTTGTGTTCGAAGTTTCTGTTTTGCTATCAGAGTAATTACCTGTGTGGTAGAGTAGCCAACCAGTGATCTTTTCACTCCAGAGCTAGAGTGCAACATTTTCTTTATGTGAAAACAGTGTTAACAGTAATGTCATTCTCATTTTTGATAGTGTTGGGGTTTTTTTTTTGTTGTTTTTTGAGCATGGCTGTTCTTCCTTTGCAATTTTCCAAGAAACTTATCTAGAGTCTTAGAAGGTAAATGGAAAACTGTAAACAGTCAGAAATTTTATCTAGCAGCTGCAGCCCTTATCCTGTTAACTTTATTCAAAACAGCTCTATGAGTAAGTTTTAAATTTGGTCTCCAGTTTTAGTTACAGTGTACAGGAGTTGACATAACACTAGTTTCTCTAGTTTGACAGAGCAGTCATTATAAAGGGTATCATTTTTGTCTTCATACATGAAGAATTGTTTTGGTCGTAGTGCAATATATCTTAGACATTGCTCATTAAAGGTATATAATTGAAAACTATTAGAAATATCCCCACATCATCTCACCTCTTCACCACTTTTTTCTCTGCCCAGTGCATATTGTCTTGTTGATTCAATAAATCGTATAGGAATGTTGTACACTCTTCTGTTGTAAAACACAACCAGTGTGTATGGCTGCCGTGAGTCCTGTCCAGAACTCTTCCTTATTAGGAAAGATCCATCCTAAAAAGAGAAAAGTAGTCTGTGTATTTGGCTCATTTATTTCCAACAACTTAGTTTGGTTTTGGCTTAATATTTTGATTTAAATTAGCACGAAACCCTTTTCTCCCATTAGAAAAACAATAGCAGCAGATAAGAAGTAGCATGCATTCCTGCTAACAGTAGCTTATGAAGCTGTCATTTCATAATCACCTTTACTGCTGCCTATTCTCTTTCTCAACCAGAGGGAAAAAGAAGAAATAAATACACAGTGGCAGCCATCACTTGGGGTCTGCAGATTGTTAGAGAATAGTTCCTGTTAGTGGCAGTAGCTAGGCAAGAAAGCAGGGAGAAGTGGAGATAGCATTTCTGCAGAGCTGTGAAAAGCACTCTCAGCACACTCAAGCACCTGCACTCCTGACCCTGTGCTCACTAATTCACAGTAGCCTTCACCTGGTGAAAGCCCCATGCTCTGCCCCTTTTTCCTACTCTTAGGGGAGTGAACTTAGGCAAGAATGTACTTGATGCTGAGGATGCAACTCTACATGTTACTCTTGCCTACTGTGACAGCAGATTTTGTACAAAGAATAATTGAGAATTCAAATTCTCCAAATACCTAAATGCACAGTGTTGCCATTTCAAAATGCATAGCAACACCAGCCTTTCCAACTAACTGTTTCCACATGAGCTGTTGGACAGTGGTGGAGACCACTTAGAAGTCCCTGGGCTTTGCATTTCTTTTAAAGGGTGTGTGTGAGCTATCAGATCTTCCTCAGCTCTCTAGTCTGTAATGCAGTGCTTTGTTCTTTGAATTACCCTAATGCAACTTGTCTTACAAGGAAAGCCAGAATTAACCAGTGTCACCACAATAATTTCAGGTTTGGCTGTACTTGAATGGCACAGTAGTTCTGACCTGTTCAGAAGACAACTGATGCTCTTAGAATACTTCTCATTGTCAATTTTTTTTTATTTGAAGGTTTTGATTTTTTTCCCATAAAATAGGCATTTTTTCAAACTGACCTACCTTGTTTGATCGGTACAATGCATCTTCTGCCATTTTCCTATCACAGGTAGCAGCATACCATGCTTTACTGTGAACACCAGCATCCTAAAAAGAGAGGAACAGTGTTTCACCTGTAAAATAATAATGATAATAATAAAGAATATGGCCTCTAGGGGAGTTACTGCTAAATAATGACAGCAGTGAAGAACTAAAATGCAGAAAGCAGAATTTAAAAAAGTCTTTGCCAGGAGTTCACTGTTTTAGTTGGATAGAGAGGTAGGGCAAAGAAAAACTAGAGTGTCAAGAGTGGTAACAGATTTGTGATAGAAGGCTGATTAATGACAAATGAGAGATATCCTGAGGAAAGCTGTCAGGTTCTAACTGTAGGATAGTTTTAAAGATGGAAGCTATTCCAGTAGAATTTAAAGAGGAATAAATAGACCATTAACAATTTAAATGCTGCTCAGTTGTGGGCTAGCCATGAGGTATTCAGATTTGCTTGGCATCTAAGCTTTGGGAATGAAGTTTCCCATATATTTAATGCTGTTTGTGAACACAATCATGATTGTCTCCACCTGGACAGCATGAAGGTTGGATAGGTTTTGCTCCAGCTTTACGATAAAATTAATTTTCACACAGGTTTTGTCACCTCTATACAAAACAGATTAAAGGTGAAGTTGCACATTATAACTGAACTGCTCTAGCTGCTTATTGCAGCCAGAAAGAGAATTGCTGTCTTGGCTTCTCTTTGTGCTCATTTTGTTGCTCATCTGATCCCATGGTGAGATAATTCATTTTATTAATCTTGCAGAAAAAAACCTTTCCTTTTTTGTTTTGCCCTTTTTTGTGTTTGGCTGCCAGGCTGGTTTTCTGCCAGTTTAATAAGTTGGCTCAACTCACTCACTGCAAGATCAGAAGGGAACCCAGAGAAGCTGGGAGGGAAGCTGACAGTGAGAAGAGAGCAGAGCCTCAATTTTGGGGGCATTGCACTGAATTCTTAGACTGGCTCAAGTCATAACATAAAATTTTACCTTCAAATTTTTTCCATGTATTTCTCCAGTCACACTATTCATTGGAAAGAGAAAGGGTGAGAAGAATTGCAAGTATGAAAGGTTCTTGCCCACATAGAGAATGAGTCCAGTAAACAAATCTTTGTTCAACAAAACAAGGAATCAATGGCCCCCAGACCTTTCTTCTAACACTATCTGTGGCCTATAATGTAGAAGCAGACAGCTGCTGCCAAAGTTTGGATGGGAACCAAGCAAAGAGTGAATGTCATGGGAATGAATGACATCAGTGAGCACCTGTATTGTGCAGAATGCTGCAGCAAATGATTCTACTGTATATAACTGCTGGGAAAGTAGCACAAACAGCTAAATTATTTTTAACAAAATGGATCTTTTATTAACCTCTGTTTTTGCCCATGGCTGTTACATAAAACTTGCAGATGTAATTGCTATGAGCTGTTTATTCAGTCTGCTGGATTGCTTATTTGAAAGTAATTTTTATAATAAATATCCAGTATGACATACAGTTAAAATTTTTCCAGAACTTCCAATCTTTTGTGTACTTCACTGTTGTATTATCTTTGTCATGTCAGACTTTAGAACACTTGATGTTACCGGCTCTGCTTGATAGAGCCTTTGTTTTACACTCAACAGAACTATTTTTAACTTAATTGTGACTACTAGGCTCATAAGAATGGCTTTCTGCATTTTGTAGTCTTCCTTTGTACCAAAATGAGAATAAGGGGAATAGCACTGAAATAAAATTAATTTGCATTTGCTTAGATCATTCAAAGCTTAATGTTGCAACAAAACACATAAGAAAAGAATTTGCCATAAAACTGACAGCATTAACTGTAATGAGAAGAGATCTGTTTAAAGGAATAGAAAGGAGTTGGATTTGGGAGAGAGTAACACACATGCGGGAGGCATCACAACATCATTGTATTTGCTTACTGCACTTTTTCTCCCTGTACACCATTTGTACAGCTATATGTTAGAAAAAAAGGAGATGATTAAAAACTCTTCACAGCCATCTATACCAAAGACTAAAGTACATCACCACAGATTTCCTTGTTTCAGTGATGTTGAAAGTGTGAACTGGGGAGTCAGGAAGACATGAAACTAAAGCTTTTTAAAATTTTGTTTAAAGTGACTGGTAGAGTGCCAAGATTTGATGTAATGCTATTTACATATTTTTTCTACAGTGTGTTAAACCTCTCCTATGCTATAAGTTCTGAGCATATTTTAATGAAAGCTAACATTCAGATTATTTGTGCTAAGGAAAAGCCTCATTGCAAAAGGGGGCATAGAAGCCCTCCACAAAAGGAGTGTCATTTTCCTTTGCAAGGGGGTAGGGGTGGAAATACTATTTTAAAATAAAGGATAAGGAGATTTCTGTAATATGAATTTAGCTAATACTATACCTGGTCTGCTGAACTTGAACTAGATGAAGTGCTGCTGGGAAGGGAAGCACCCAAAGAACGGTTTGCAGCTTCTGGCACTTCTAGAAAAGAGAAAGAACAACATGTATGTTTTCAAACTATGTTTGTTGGGTTGTAAGAAATTGATTTGTTACAAGCACTTTGGAAGATCTGGAAACACTTGATATCACTCATGAAAGCTTTCTACTGAAAATGGATGGGGCCTATATAAGTGTTGGGACACTTGCCTGCCGAAAGGGTAGCCTTGCTTGTGAATGGAAAACCAGTTTGGATAACAACTTGGTTATTAGCCAGAATTAGACTTAGAATACAGGAAAAAAACTCTTCCACCACCAAAATTAATGGATGTAGCAATAGATAAGAAAATGCAGGAACATGCAGATAGTGCTCAGTCCAGTGTTAGAAGCAGTCATACAGGTGAGAGAGTCAGGAAAATGAATGTATCTCAGAGACAATTTTTCACCAGTTTAGACTACCTGAATTGTTTGTGTGCATGTGCAAGAAGTCCAAGCAGCTAAATGGAGAAGCAGAACTAACAGAAAACACTGTGATGCTTATAATTGGAATAACAAAGCATAGTAGAAAATAGTTACTAGGGCTTAAATACAGATGTAAGAGTTTAAGAAATCAGAAGCAAAATGTTTGAGTAGTGATGTTTAGTAATGATATTATAAAAATAATTATAGATAATTGCTTTCTGGTAAAACAGAATTTGGCCCAAGAGTGTAGGTGTCTCCAGTAGGTACTTGTGAACACAGCTGGATGCAAATCAATATACTAGAGAAGATTGTTATAGAAAGTTGAATGCTACTTATTTTGTTCTTATGGGAGGCTTTTTTTCCCTGTCTGTTGTACTTCTTGGGGAAAGCAAATGCTACTAGGATTGTTAGCATTCACCTACTTCTGGATATGGTGCTCTGCAGATTGCATTGTCAGGTCTTTGCTAATAAAATTCTGATTTAGATTTTGGTTAAACAAGTAGTAAGAATGTTATAGAGAAGACCATACAGTGACCAGAATTAAAAAATTGAATTAGACTGGAGAGCTCAAAGACAATGGTGTGAAGTACATTTAGAACTTCTTTTGTAGTAAAGATGGAACTATCTGGAAGCTGCATCCCAAATGGAGGGGAGACATCACAGGCAGCAGTTTCAGCTCTCAGTGAATTAATAATTACTTGAAGAAGGCTATTCAATATTTTGAATTTTGTTTTTTCTGTAAAATTTTGACTGACCAGATGTTAAAGCTACAGCTGAAGATAGGCTGTATGACTAAAGCAAGAACTACCATAGATCAGTCAGATTAGTGAATTATACTTGATAAAAGGACATTAAAATGAGTAATGAAAGATGCCTTAGCTCTGCCTAAAAAAGGAAAGAGAGATGGGGCTTTATGCAATAAGAATTAAACAAATAGTAAGTAATTTCTGGCACAGAAATGGGTATTTCCACATTCAAATTGGAAACAAAGCTTAAATAACTCATGGGCCCACATATTTTTACCTGAGAATTTTAAAAATTGGCACATGAAATTCAGGGGTGGTAACAGTTATTTTACATAATTTTCAAGTCAGAATGGTACTAAATAAGTAAAGAATACCAAACATAATTGCTATACCTAAAGTAGAAAAAGTGACTTGAGCATCTACAGGGCTTTTTGTCTGATTCCACAGAAAACAAGGCCCTAGGAGAGAATTTGAAGGAAATAACATTAAGATTTGGAAGTAAAGGCAAAACTAACAAGAAAATCTGAATCTTATCCAAGTAGATAAAAGGTTACAGGTCTTCCATGAACAGAGTTCTACAAAGAGGGAATGTGGCACTGTACTTAATCTGGACTTCAGTGGAGCATTTGATACTGTGCCATATGGAAAATAAGTACTCTTAATGATGAAGATGGAAGTTAGCTCTAGGCTTGTATGGGGACAAAGAAGAGATGGCAGGTTATGCTGAAGGGACATTAGGGATTGGGACCAGTGGTGTGTCTTATAAAATTGTTATTGGACCTGGCACAGAGTAAGATTATGCTAAAGAAAGTTTACTAATCAGAGCATCATTTAGCACCAGATGGCCTCAAAGAATAGTTACAGTTCCAGGAGTAGTAAGAATTTATGGTTCAAGTTGAAGCATGTCAGTTGTGTGACAGGAGCAGGCAAACTTGAGTGCATCAGTCAAGAGCATTAGTGTGAATCATAGTATATTTCCTCAGCACAGGAGATATAATTGCAACATGCATCAAGCAAATGTTTCCAGGAAAGAGATCCACTAATAACAGCATGTAAATTTAAGCTACACCAAATGTAGATTTCTATGTGCCATTCTCACCATCTGTTTACAGTGTGAAAGATATGTTCAGACTGAATATGTACAGTAAAGGGCTTACAGGAAGGTCAGACAAGTGTCTGCTAACAAGGAACTATAAAAATATTAAATCTAATTTACACTTCTGTACAAAGAGAGTTTATATACATATTACCTAATTTGTTTTTAACTGTGAACTGAAACAAAGCCCATCTTGGAAAGCACTACTTAGAGATGAGCTTTAGCATTTGCTATTATAAAAGTACCTTTTTTTTTTCCTTCTGTAGAAAAAGAATAAATTGGATGCAATAATAATCTGTCTATCTTCTAGGCAACAGAAGCCTTGAGCAGCCCAGAAATGTCATATTTAGGATTCTTCTGTGACAAGGAAGACTGGTGGAATCTTTATTATGATGGGAAATGACCCAAACTGCCTTTGCTAGAAATTTCCAGTATTCATAAATGTAAATTAAGCACCCATTTTCCATCAATAACCCTGACATACTCCCTTAATTTTACTAGCTGAGCTAAGATCCTGGATACTTGACTTCATCTTTGTATGCATTACAGATACATTAATTCAAAATTAATTAACATGCAAGGTATTTTGAAATCATTTTAATTCAAAGATTAATTTGAAATTACAAGTTAATCACATTTTAATTCAAAAACGGAATTATACTTACTTGGCAGAATTGAGGGCTTTTGGAACACAGGCCTGAAATAAATGTCAAGAGATTACAGAAAGGTCTGAGGGGATCTACCCAGTCCCAATAATATGAAAATTGTGAATTTGAAGCATGCAATGGTAGTTTGTGTTCCATCTCACCCATTTGTTCATTGAGAAATATGGGTCTGATACAGGTATTAAAAAAAATTATATCCCACTAGTAGGAATTTAAACATATGGCTTAAATCTCCATCACCTTATTAGAGATTATGTCCTCTTGTGTTCTGGTGATGGTTGTAGTATTTGTATGCATTCATTTGCTATGCTTTATTTTTTGCTGCTGTGAGGCTTCAGGAATCTCAGCTCTCAAAAAGCAGCAGGGAAGGCTACAGTGAAAAGAGTGCTCCCCTCTGAGCCTCTCACAGCTGTTTTCAGACCAAGCAGTAAGTGCTGCTGCACTGCAATATTCAAAAGAAGATGGAAAGGGATCTTACTTTTGGGCACCACTTGGAAGGGGTGGAAGTGGAAGCTCCTGGTTAGAACCGCGTTGTCGTTCTGCTGCTTTAGGTTTTTCTGTAGTTTGGGAAAACAAACGATAGAGTCAAGATTTCTTCAGAAATATATTATCCCAGGTTCGGGAGTCCCAGTAGGTGACAGAGGGTTTCTTTTACTATAAATTTTGGGTATTTTTTCTTACATGGCAGCTTGCCATTGCGCTGCTTTTTTTTTGTTAATTAATCCTAGGCAAATATCTGTGCTGTGGATGCCTGCAGGGCTCGGTGGGACTCCGTGACACGGGGGAGGGCGCTGGGGCCGGCAGGAGCTGCTCCGGCCGGTGCACGCCAGCCTGGAGCCGGGCAGCCGCTCCGGCTGAGCGCTGGCTCGCCCCGCAGACAGAGCCGGGCCGGGACACTGCCTGCCCGCGCCAGGGACTGCCTCCTGCCCGGCGGCAGCTCCCGGAGACACGGCTCTGGCCGAGCTCAGAACCCGTCCCTCCCTTCTCCACTTGCAGGGCTACACGGGCCCATCGCTGCTCCATTACAGTCCGACATCACCCGGCCAGTAACCTCAGCAGTGTTACTGTGACTGCTTTTAGAGAACAGTGATATTGAGTGCAACTAAGGCTGCCCAGATCCAGTCTGAAACTGCTAAAACCAAACAGCCCTCAAAAACCTAGAGTAACTTGAATGTGGTGTAGTTTGTTTCATGTTTTTATATATATAAAAAAAATTAAATAAATGTCAACATTTTCACAGTAGTGGCTATAATTTACCTGCATTTGCAGTTAAGGTCTCTCTGGGAGGTAAACATGGTTTCTGCAATAAAAGAGAAGGACAAGCAAGTATTAAATGGTGTGTCACTTGTACAGCTAATGTTTATCCTTTAATACTTTTTGTGGAATAGTTTAGAATTGACAACACCCTGGAAGAATTAGGAGGCAGGGACATAGCCATTCTGTGAAGAGCTTCTAACTGAGGTTTGGGATTTTTGCAAAGTTGATTGGGAAAGAATTTTACCCCAGTTTGTGGGTATAAATAGATGGAGAAAAAGTAAAATCTAGATGGTTCGTTCTTATCTCAGGTGCAAAAATAAAGAGTCTTTCCCAAATACTTGCAAATTGAAATTTGATTTTTTAAATTCATCTATGCACACAAATGTCTGAACACATTTCTTTGTACTGGAAGTTAAACTGTCAGTTCAGCTCACAGTACAACTGCAACCAATCTTCCAGTTTCTTTTTTTTTTTTTTCATTTTGAAACAATGATAATGAACTGCCAATTTTGAAACATTTTTCAAATTAATATCTTTGAAAATTTCAACCAGTCCTCTTACTTTCTGCCACAAGAAGTTTTGGGATATTTTTCTAATGACAAAATACTTACTGAAAAGCCTCTGACAAATTCTGGTAAAATCCTGCGTATTTCTGGAGCTATCGCTTGCAGTGAACTCGTGTTCCCCATAGGCAGCCCTGTACATTCTGGGAATACTTCTGAATTGCCAGCATTCCCATTTATTCAGTTCATGCACTGTGTTTATTGTTACATCCTAGAGCACTAAATTCAACCATTGCTTTGATCAAAATACTCTTCTGCTTGAGCTTTCTCACTGATCTTCATTCACGTGATAGCATCCAAATATTTCCTGTCTTTATAACTCTTTCCCCTAGTCTTTTTATGCATTTATATTTTTGTACCGTGATAAAATTAAGTTTTACAATAAATTAAAAATGTAATAAACTTTTTGTTTGATTATGCAATTACAAGTCAACTTACTGGTGAAATTACTGCATTAGAAGTTTTCTTGCTGAATTATGGAGCAAAAAGAAAAATAAAGAATATGGTTAAAGAATAATATAAAGAAGAGCAGATACATGGATTCATTTAGCAACTAAGCATCAGTTTCATTGGTTCCCAGGGTATTTCTGTCTAACATAGGATTGATTGGATAGTTATAGCAGTTAGAAACAAACAAGAATAAAAAAAGAATAAGGGTATCAGATGCAATGTGGGCACTCAGGAAAGGTACTTACACAAGGAAGCTACAACTCTGCCCAGTACTTAACATGACTTGAGTGGGCAAAAGAACTTCAGTGAAAACTTTCTGCACTTCTAGGCTTGCATGCGCTAGTGCTGCAGTATGGGAGTAAATTAGGCAAGACAGCCAGCATCTGCCATCAGTAGCAGGCAGTGAAGGGTGAGGCCACTTGGCATACAAACAGTATTCCTCCAGAAATAACAAAATAACAGCTTGCCTTTACCTAGCCAGGCTATTTCACAAACAGGAATAAATACTATTCCTAAATTCTAATTGCTATAGGCAAGGATAGGAGCTAGCTCCTAATACACCTATTAAACCCATCCCCATCAAAGAAGTAGTTTTATCATTTTTTACTCACAGGCCCCTTGGTAATGGAGATGGAGCTGCTCCAGTGGGAAATCTGGACTCTTGTGTGTTGTTGAACCTCTGACCTAGAGATGGAGGCAACATACTTAGGATGCATTGTGAGCTGTATCTGAACAGTGTATTTTCCTCATTGTCATTTTAGTGTTACTGTAATAAAGGTAAAAAATATCCATTGATTTAATTTTAGTCTCAACATGTTTTCAGCCTGATTATACAAGGGAACAGTTCAGTAACACTTCTTGCTTATTGATGATGGTTACAGATAAAATTACACTGACACACTAGATTGCATGCTGTATTGTCGTAACTGGTGGCATATTGCTCCCTCTCATATTGCCATGTTTTCATCTGAATACTTACCTTCATCATTATTGTTTGCTTCATGGTCCTGTAATAGAAAAATAGGTTAGATTTTATATGAAGGAATTAAAAAAGGAATTACTGTGTTCAGTTTTAAGTCCTTCACTAGCAGAAGGAAATAGAGGTGATGGAACAGAGGGGCAACAAGGCTTATGAAGGGACTGGAGCACAAGTCTTATGAGGAGCAGTCGAGGGATCTAGGGGTGTTTAGCCTGAAGAAAAGGAGGCTGGCAGAGGGCAAGAGGGGCCTTAATGCTCTCTACAAGTACCTGAAAGGAGGGTGTTGGTCTTTTCTCCCAGATAACAAGTGACAGGACAAGAGGAAATGGCCTTATGCTGCACCAGGAGAGGTTTAGATTGGATATTAGAAAAAATTTCTTCACTGAAAGGGTGGTCAGGTCATTCCAATGAATGGGCAGGGGTGGAATCACCATCCTTGGGAGTGTTCAAAAGGTGTGTGGATGTGGCACTTGCAGATGTGGTTTAGTGGTGAACATGGTGGTGCTGGATTAACAGCTGGACTTGATCTTAGAGGTCTTTCCCAGCCTTAATGATTCTTTGATTATTAAATGAGAACTGCATGAATAATCAATATAATTAGAATTCAATATCTAATATACATATATAATATATATATTATACAAATATTATATAATCAATGTAATATATTTTGGTAATTTTTTTATTTTTAAAGAAATATTTGTACAGAAGGCAAAAAATATCCAGAATACTTCCATGATGTAATTTGAAAAGTTTTAAGCAACCATCAAATTTTGAACTTTCATCTTGAGATTACTTGTGATAAGTATTGAGAGAATTCGGTCTGAATTTTGCAGTAAGACCTTTTGGTTCATGTTTAATTTCTGAGCTGAAAGAAAAAAAATTTGCAGCAGATTTGAATATACTAAAGCCCCAACTTCCACTGAATGGAGGAAACTGAGTAGACTGTCTTGTTCCCATGCTCGAATTGAAGTAATCCACCTAATTTCCTGGCTTCTTTTGGAGATGCTTACTTTGCCTCCCATTTTGTCTTTTAGGGAACCAAGACTCCCATGTGCTAAGTACCTTACAAAGAGGCACTGTTAGTTATTTGTCTGTCTTCATCTACCCAGCTAATGGCTTTTCACTAACGTTGGTGACAGATGCATCCATTCTCTGGCTGGAGAGGTGTAATCCATCACACAGCAGTTGGGGAAGTAAGACATGGAGAAATTTTTCTCCCAGTCAGCTCAGGCCTTTGAGAGGAACAAGGGTTACAGTTCTGTGCACATGATGAGTGCTGGTTAGTGCTGACAGCAGATTGAATGGGAGCACTTAACAGATGTTTCAGTTATTGTTTGGGCTTCGTCAGTGTGCTGTAGTCAGGGATGGAAAGGAACAACAGAGCACTGGACAAACATCATGCTCATTACCATGTGTTTGTTTAAAATTTTAAGGGCTGCCACTTACAAAACAAGACCCCAAAATTTGGACTGCACCGGGTGACTCTTTCCTAGGCTGACTCTTGTGACAAACGGGTAAATTGCAAGCACCCAGGAGCTGAATAAACCCATGGTACAGATGAGTGTTTGTCTGGGAGCTTCATCGTGGAGCTATAACTTATTCACTGTGTGGCTCCAGCTGAAGGACAGTCTCTTTTTATTCTCTGCAAAGCTAGGATGATATCTCAGATCTAAGTTCTGAAAATGCATTAATGTAGGGGTTTCAGCTGCAATATGGCACTCAAGTCTGTTCTGAAGCAGGAGTATTCTTAGTGCTGATCAGATAGTGGAATTTCTGTCCAACATTCTCCCTTGAGATGCAAGTTTATTTCTTATCTTGTATTGGTAAGAAAAGCTGAGATATCAATTTGTTTAATAAAAGAGAAATCCCAAATTTCGCACCACTTGGGAATTGTTCAGATGGAATTATCCATCCCAGAGGATACGGAGCTAAATGGGAAGAACTCTGCGATGAGGTGGAAGGGAAACTAAAATGCTGATGCTGTTGTATGTACAAACTGCTTGGTACATATAGAAATTTAAACAGTGAAGTAAGACTATGAGATGCTCATATACCACCTGCACTAGGTCACCATAACATCTAATCCTGCAATATGACCCAAAATGTCTAGTTTTATGTGTCTAATTTCTCTATACAGTTATTGGTAGATTGATTATTTCTTAGGAACAATTCAGAGCATAGGGTTGGGACAGGGTCTGAACACACAGCTTTTGGACAGATGCTGACATGCATATGTTGCTCTATATGTTCTTGATAGTTGGCTCCTTATGCAGACCCTCATGCTGGCACAACTCTGAGTAGAGCTATTGTGCAAATCAATTTAAGGAGCTAATCTGGATGGAAAAGAATCTTTTATGATTTGCTTTTGCTCATTTCTGAAGCTGGACAAGTTTCCAAGTAGTTTGCTTCAAAGAAAACAGCAGAGTGGAAGGGACAGACTGGGGATAAGAGCAGAGGGAGAAGAGGACACAGCCCTAGGCACCCAAGGCTTGTAATTAGTCCTTCAAGGACTACACTTTATAGTGATGCTTGTTACTCAGACTACCCAGTCTGACATTTTAGAAAGTTTCCATTTTCAGAAAGCATTAATCATTCACCACCTGAGAGGAATGAGGCTAAAGGAAAAATGCTTGATTGGGCAAAATCATCCTTTGCTACTTAAAGTAAGGTTCCTGAAGTTCAACTGGTATTTTTTACTACAAGAAATTATTTTTGTGGACTGAGATATCCCTTAAAACACTTAAATTTTTTCTTGGATGAATACAGATGTCCAATGCTCTTTCGTCCAAAAGATTATTAGCAACAATTGCAATATTAGATGAATCTGACATTCGGTCATCTGTTTCTGTTATTTAATCCAGATAATAAAAAGCATCCATCTATTTATATAAAACACAGGACCAAGTTTAACACGTTCTTTAGAGTGGCCCATGAATTACTCACTGTTTTTGGATGAAGACGACTTCTGGGAAGAGGCAAAATATTTCTGAAAAATACACACAGTAAGTTATGGTGAATATGATTGATTTATTTAATTGCCTTAGATACACCTTTTAAGATCTAGAGGGAAGGAAGTCTGCAGTAAATGGATTTGATTTCAGCTATGCACAGCTACAGTGGTTGTGGTGATGCTGTCCCCTTAGTGTGGAACTATTCTAGAAGAGCTTCTGTCCTAGACCTTGGGTCCCCTGTGACTGTGCACAGCACCTCACCTAACACCCTCACACACACAGTGCCTCCTTCTGGGGGCACATAACTTATTTTGTAAAATAATGTCCTGGAGATGAGGCAGGGGTTATGAAGCAGCTTTCTATGCTTCTGGGGGACACAGGAGTGAATACTGAATAAGCTGCATACTCAAGTATAATTTTTCTCTTTTACTCCAAATATTTGAAATATAAATAATGGATTTACTGTGTCCAGTTTCTTTACAAGCAATCCTGTACAACTGCAAAAACATCTGATTTGTGAGGGTGCAGACATGGCTAATAGGACCTTAAACTGGCTTGCAGAGATATTTTTCTCTGTACTGGATCCCTAAAGGGATATTTCAGAAAATACTATCCATTTGGCAAACAGGCTTGAACACAGAAGTTCAAGCAATGAGAACTTTCAGTTCTCACCTTGTCCCAACATCCCTAGCTATTTGAATGCCCTGACAATTGGTTATTGTCTGAAGGCTACACATTAGAAAGAAGAAAATTTTCTCTCTGCTAATATTTCCTGTTGATCCAAGCTGCTTAGCTTACCTGGAAGTATCCTGTGTAGGTGACTCTCTGGTTACACTGTGCATGTGGGAGTGCTCCGTATTCTGAGCAGGCATAAACATGAGTGGCTTGGTGAACCTAGTAATGAAACACGAATTAAGAAAGGAAAATTACATTTAACAACAGTGAACACAAAGAAAACCTTTCTTTCTTCTCCCCTACCCCCTCAAAATTCTAAAAAGTACCCTTAAGTGTATTTCTTTTTAATATGTTACATTTGGGTTAATGAAATTAACATAGAAATCGTTAATAAACTTTGTGTAGATAATCTGAAGAGATATTTACTTTACGTATTTCTTACTTCTGTTACTATATTTCTTCTAGAGAAAGAATTATCAGACATGTATCTAGATGAGAAAATATATTTTCTTACAGTTTTAAATAATGCACAAACAGCAATGGATTACCTGGTTACCAGTGGTGGTGATGGTTTTTCCTGTAAGAGAAAATGCATGGTATTTTTTAGTCACTTTTTGATTCCATAAAATAAATTTGCATGATCCTATCAAGATATTTTTGCATCATAATATAGATTTCTATTAGAGCTCTGTCTGGTAATCTGCATTAGGATGGGAGAGGCAAGAACTCAACATCAGTAAATCTGCTTTCGCCACATGTTCTGTCAGTGCCAGCAAACGGGAAAAAATTGCTGTTTCAGGACTGTCATTGTCCTCTGCTGCACTTCTGCTTCTATAAAACATTCCCTTAGGCTGTTGCTTCCCAGATTGCATCACTATCACAGAGGACTGGGAACCTTTCCCCTTCCCATTTACTCTTTTGAAATGGTTTGCCAGCTTTTCTGAAAAGGGAGTGTCAGAAAGCTTTAAGTGCAGGAAGAGATCTGTTCCCAGTTTTCCCTTTTGAAACACTGATAATCTTTTCTCACAATCACATTTGTACCCTGAGGGCAATGGGAGTCATATTATAGAAAGGCCTCACCTCTTCTTCAGGAACCTCGTAGACTTCTGTAGGACAGGGAAGAAATAAAAAGCATTCTTCAGTTAGCAAAAACATACTGCATGTTACCATAAGAACTGATCTGAATTTTTATCAGTTGCACTTCTGACTCTGGAAAAATAACTTGGAGAATCTGCTCAGAACTTGAATCTGCCACCAAAACCCTGGAGCAGCAACAACCCGTGTCTTCTAGTGGGAACTTCAGGTGAAGTCACAGGAATTCTGATTACAGTCACTGTATTAATCAAGTTTCCTCCCACCCCAAATTGTTTTGTTTTTCTTCCCCTTCCTGCCCTGCTGCAAACAAGATGAATGTTTGTGTTGTGCGAACCTGGGTCTGTTTGGAAAAAATGCGCTACCACACCTGTAGTAGCATTTAGCCTTTCCTTGACTCAGGGAGGAAGAAATCAGCTCCATCATAAATACAAGCTGGCTCATTTGCATGGCCAGCATCCCTCCCTGTGTTCTAACCCACAGGTATATTTTAATTCATAGAGCTTAAAAGCAGAAGCCACCAGCATCTTTATCTGTGCCCAGTTTCTTCAATGAAAATAGAATCCTGTTTCAACAAATTTCATGTCAGGTTTCATCACTTTACTGCACCCAAGTGTCGCAGTTCCCACCAGGGGGAGACGTTTTATTTTTTAGCAATGTCTGTCGTTATTGCTCGGCACTGATTTACAGAAAAGCTGAGATTGAAAAGGGCATTTTAAAATGTCTGGAAAATAACTCACGAAATCTTAAGCAATTAAGAAAAAATTTTAGTTTACAACTTGTAGTTTGTGACTTTAAAACGAAACACATTGCTAATGAATATGCAATGCTTTTTAAAGAACTGTGTCTTGTCTGTAAAGGTTACATGCAATCAATTAATGAGATAGTGAGGATGGAAAACAAATCTAACTTGGCAGAGAGAGGTTAAACAAGAATATCCACACTTACAAAAACAAATAGGATTGATCTTATTTGCTTCTGCTTTTGTTCCTTTTTCCAAATAAACTGCTCTTTACAGAATTTCAATGGGAACACTGTTATAAAAGGCCATGCAAGACATCAGCCTGTACAGAATTTCTATATGGTTAAGGCTAATGGTCTAAAAGTATTCGGTCTTGATTCTTATGGTGAAATGGGATTACTGACATACTATAATTCTTTTTGCTGTTTTGATCCATTTGTGTTCCTCCAC
The DNA here is from genome assembly GCA_013400515.1 of Erpornis zantholeuca. Lineage (NCBI taxonomy): Eukaryota > Metazoa > Chordata > Aves > Passeriformes > Timaliidae > Erpornis > Erpornis zantholeuca. The sequence continues at coordinate 17,922 of VZTN01008025.1, forward strand.
TAGAGCAAAAGACTAAAAATAAATTAATTTGGGGAAAATAACTTGTTCTAGTTTTATTCATGCTTAAAATGGATTTACTATTCAAGCTACTGCTACAGACAAAGCAACTGCTACAACATAGAAAAGCTAAAGGGGAATATATTTTTGTTTTACTTTAGTTTGTGACAGGGTTAGTGGTGTGAATACATCAGGCGTAATTTAATATTCCACAGTCTTAGATTATTTTATTCTAACAGTGATGCAAGCTCCACATACCTTGCATATCAGAGGTAAGAGAAGGCTTTGGAGAAATAGGGGGGGCTGGCTTTGTTGTCTTCATAAATCTGTTCACAGGAGCTAAAAACATATTTTATTCATGTACCTGTATATATAGTTGTGCATGTGTGTATATACACACACATATATATACACACATCTGTTAATGAACTAACAATGTAACATTTATACCATAAGAATGAATATTAAGTAGGTCCAAATGACAGCCTTTTCTGTGACCTTGAATAAATCAACTGAGTCAGAAAGCAGCTCTCATTTTAAAGGAGAAACATTATTCAGTATTCCAGCCTTTCTGAAGAGGTTTGATACTGGCAGTAATGTCAGAAAGCAGAAGTACATACTTTTCTGTGTTTA
>VZTN01008025.1:20953-44136 GCA_013400515.1 Erpornis zantholeuca
AAATAGGGAATGCAGAAGGAATCTTCTTTTTCTCCTTCTCACTTGGAGGTGGCTCATAGCTGTCATCAGGATTCTCTTCACTGGGGACCACATACATCTCAGAGTCAGAGTGGTCATCTGGATTTTCATAATCACTGTCCTGGAAAGACAGAACTTCCCATTTCTCATCTCATGGCATACGTATGGCTTCATAGCAATGTATAACACAAATATCCCTGCATGAGTATGATAACTAAATTACAACAATTACAATACACATTGTATTCCCTTTTAGCGCTTCCTCTTTAAACAAAGAGCCACTCCCGCCTCCTCCCCTTCTGCTCCTCCCAAGAGCTCCCTACTTTCTTGCTATCTCCAAGGATAGATAGAGCTCAGTCTTCAAATTATGGACCAATAGCTTCTTTCTCTTCCCAGGAGAGTTCCTTTCTAGATCCAGCTGTGACTCTTGATGTGTGTTGTCACTTCCTCTCCCTTTCCTGTTAAAAGGGTACTCAAGATCTGACTCCAGAAGGAAATTGGTTACTTCAGGCTGACAGCTGCACCATTACTTTACATGGCTGGCAGCCATGACTTGCTTCATTCTAATGTTTTCTAAAATCTTATCAGAAGTTTTCATTTTCAGTAAGAAGTGGCTTTCCTCTCCTCACCCCTCCCACCCTTCCTCCCCCCAAAAAAACTCTCGCTGATTTCTGAAATTATCTTTCAGTTTGGGAAGTCCCTCAAATTGATGCCATGTGCTTACTTATCCAAAAACCTTAGTGTTCATGGCTGCAATTGACAATGTTTCTGAAAGTACTTCTAAGTTGAATATAAAAAAATTGAGGCAGCTAAAAATCAGTGGCTACTTGTGAATAAAACTGATGTAACAAATAGCATGACATTTCAGTAGTATTTAGTTCAACCACAAGTAGATGACTTAAAAAGAAACTTTTCTTATTATTTCTTAAGTTATTAGTGCTGACTTGTTGCTACAGTAATCTCCTACTAGCCCAAAAGATGTACTTACAAAATCATCTGACCATTGTTCCTCTTCATTGTCTGCATGTTCTAAACCAAACATTAGAGTTATTTAACAAGATGTAATAGTGAATAGAAATGTTTATCTTAGATTGGTTGTTCAATCTATACTTATCGTATTCAGTTAGAAAAGAGTGAGCAAAATTTCCAAACAGTTCTGAGCAACACATCTGGTTTGGACTGAAAAGTAAATTAAACGCTTTCTTGCTTGTTTTCGACCAATTATTTCAGAGCTGTTGGAAAGCATTAGAAAATGCCAAACTGCACATGGTCTGAACAGCAGAGCATGCACTTTACCCACAGTGTCATGCTAATGCACCTCATTTTTAAGTAAGGGTGACAATTTCTAGATAATGCAACTCTTGACCTCTGGGCCCTGTACCTTCTTGTTTCTTGGTTAAAGTGCCAAGACAGCATGCTAATTGCAAGTGTTTATGTTTAACAGGGAACAGTTACCCGATAACTTCCAAACTCTTTCTTCTATTCCTGCCTTAACAAGATGGCTGTTAACTCGTAGTTAACATGAACTAGTTTGTGGGCAGTGCTGTATGATAAGCAAGTAGAGATCTACCTTTAAGATAATTCATGATGTCATCATTACATAATTAGGAATAAGATTTTGAATCTGTAATGATGCATTTGTTGAATTTCTTACCTATTTACTTTCACATCACAGTTTCTACAAGGAGGGACTGGATGCAAATTCTCCTCCATTTTTAGAGCAGCCTAGATATAGAACTCTCATTAAGACTGATTTTGAAAGAGTGGTTACTTGCTACTCTTCATGCCAGCACAATTCATAAATTTTTTCTTGCCTTTCATTTCAGAGGTGTGAACTACCTTCAGAGTTGTTGATAACGGTATCCTGTTCTCTCATTAAAAATAAATTATGAGGCAATGTATAACTGAAATACTGTTAGGCATATAGATAGCAAATTAAGCCAGACATGCAGTTTAAATTTACATTAATACAGCCTTACCTGAAGCATAATCCCTTTGTGGTAGACTTGGCGGTGGCTTTTTTTTAAGCCTGCAAATTATAATTATTACATTTATGATCTCATAAGTAGCATTCACTAGAAGGGAGCATTAGCCAGACACATTAAAAAGCTGATAACAAAAGATACCTGCCGCTGAAGAAATACAGATTACCATCACAGATGCTTAGCAAATAGCTGTAGAAGAATGCTTTGAAATGCTAGAAACGGATAAAATATTGAAATAGAATCTGAGATTTTATTATATTTTTTTCACTAAGAACATATGTTAAAAGGACACCTTCCTTGCTCACTCCTCTTCATTTCCAGAAAGAGGTAAGATAGGGGGCAGAGACAAATTACTATCTAATGGAAGATGAAAATCTGTTCAGGTTCACAGAGGCTTTACTAAGGCTATGACATAAGAAAGTGGTGTAGCACTCTCCATTCTTATTTTTAGAACTATAATTTTGCATGCACTTTATTTGCTGATTAATGTTTAAATGTATACCAGGTCTCTCAGTGAAAGATTCTACTTTATATTATTTTATGATGTTATGTCCCTTTTTTGGTAAAAACTATTACAAGTGAGTCAGAAGATAATTTGTAGATATACTGAAAGGATCTTTATGGCTATACAGGTTCATATGTATGTGCATATATATATATATTGAGCAAGTAGAAGTACACATATATGTGTAAACACACACACACACATATATATATATGTGCATATTCATGTATACTCCTCCTTACTAACTTGCAGCTGTCCAAAGAAGGCACTGAACTACAGTCAGTTGAATTATTTCACCACCCTGTAATGAAAGAGAAGAATTTGGGTTTAAAGTCAAGATGAACATTGCATGTGTGACATCAGAGGCCAGACTGATGCCTCTGAAGAGGAACAAAACTACAGCCCTTTGTTTTTTGCAGCCAAAGAAAATATTAAGATAATTAATGACATTAAAATTATTCTTGAAAGTGACTTTTGAACACTGTCTGACAGTTCCCTGTAGCACTGACGATACCTCACCATGGACCTGAAGCTTTGTCCACTGAACTGATGACTTCACTCATTCTTCAGTCAGGTCCTAACAAATTCATTTGCGAAAATAAGCAAATAATTAAAAACTGAAAAAATCCCTAAAGAATTCAAAATGGTTTTTTGGAATCTCTGAGCAATAGTGTTTACAAATCTTGCTTTACCACGAGAATTTGACACTCAATATTTAGGTCCCGAGATTGCTGCCTAGGTATCATTGTTCAGGTAGCACTGTAACTCAGGGTAGTGACATGCTGGCATTACCATGTCAGCTTACAAACTCTCCCTGTCAGTTTTGAGAAATGCTTTGGGTACTTCTGAGTTGAATTCATGGAATTCTGTTGTTCAGATAGTCACCGAAACCACCCCATGCACATACATGAATCAGTGAATAAATGGTGTGGGCATTGCTAAAACTCAAAAAAGCCCAACCCCCCCCAAAACAAACAAAAACCAAATCAGGAAGACTATTTTTGCAATGTTAACCTGCTTTGTTCATGGCTAACAACACTAATGATGGATAGCTTCTTCCTCAGAGGTTTTAACTTCCTGCAGCATGATATAACTTAGTGTACAAACAGTAAATTAAAAAAAGCATTCTCAACAGCCCTGCTCTTGATTTTCTGTCCAGGTTAGCACAGCCATGTTAGAAAGAAAATCCCAGGGCCACTGCCAGGGCTCATCTCAGGTCTTAGGGAGGGGAGAACAAGATCTCTTGATGTATTTTGCAACATATCTACCATGAGTTGTTCAGAAATGGTGGAGACTTGGAAAAATAGTGGAACTGAGGTAACAGAGGGTAACTGAGGTAAGAGGCTGTCTGTGTCATGGTATAAAGTACATGGCTTAAGCAACCTCACACATTTCTAAGCTGCTAAGCAGAAATCTTCCACACTTGGTACCAGGCCCTGTAAATCCTGGCAGTGGCCCTGGCAGAAAATGTAAATACGTTATAACGAAAGCACACGAAGTACAGAACAGAGGTCTGTGTCTAAGCAGCCTATCATGCTATGGTGCAGCTATGGAATAGCATACCGATCCCAAGTATCTTTCCCAGTTTTGCAAATTAAGGCCACTTGTTCATTTTGGAACCTGAATATCAATAGAAGAAAAGAAATAATGTTTCTGTCACAGAGCTGAAACAGTTCACGACCACATCTATATTTGCTAGAATATTTTCAAGTATGTTATTTATTCTAAAATTAAAATCCACTTAAAAGCAGTTTTCCCTGTACTGGTATGATTTTCTGAGTGCCAGAACTGGAACCCAGGCTCTTTTGAAGTCAGCTGGAGCTTCACTTCACAGGAGCCAGAACTTTACCCAGTGTGCAAACCGCAACACAAGCTCAAAGACACAACCCTGTGCCAAGGCGTGGTTACCCAGCTATTGCAGACACTGACCTCATTACCCACACAGATCCTTGCAGAATGGCAACTGACTTTGTCCTGTTCCCCGAAGTTAATGAGAAAGGACTGGGAGAATCAAATGCCATCCAACTGAGCATGCACATTGCAATGTATTTAATCCTACACTGTAGCTTCAACAAATAACCAGGTAGCACTTGAGACATTTCATATAATGGGTTGTAGATGCCTCTAACACAAGAACAGAATGCAGGGTACACAAATTCAGAATAACTTTTAAGAGAATAAATTATTCAATTTTAAAAAAATGTATTCTAAGATTTTGCCCTATAATACACTGAGCTTGATCCAACAAAACATTTAGACATGTAGTTAACTTTTCTCACATATGTGGTCCTGAAGGAACTGCAAATACTAATTACATACTTTGATTTGTAGTACATTTTTGTTTTCCTGCATTAAGTGAAGAATTTTAAAATAAACTGCAGTGGAGTTCTGGGTGTTTTGCTCTAGCAGCACCTGTTTTTAGAGGCTACACCCAGAAAAATAACCAAACATATGTATTAATAAACCTTTTGTGTAGCACTTAAATTTTCCCACAGGTGCATTTCCACACTAGTGTGTTTCTCCTCATTGCCCCAGCATTTAAGATATGCCTGAAAACTCTTTGTTTTCAAAAGTTCTTTGCTTTTTGTATTGTTAAGTCTGTACAAAGTCCTTCCTTCCTTAGGAACCATTTTAACATAATAGTTTTTACAAAAATTATATTGCTATCTTTTCTGAGTTGAGTATTTATAGTAGGCAATATCTTTAAATGCTCATCTTTATATGAATATATGAAATGATATCTTTAATGATCATCACACTTGTGATTAAACAATAAATTAGTTTAACTTTGCCGGAAGCATTTTCAGAGTTCCAAAATGTGTGATGAGAACAGATAAATCCTGAACTGTGTTCTCATGACCTGATGGAATAGTTCATTAGATTTAGAATTATGTGGAAATCGTACAAGATAAAATTAAACTGAAAGGGTTGTGGGTTTTTTTGACAGTGTTATTACTACTCTTTCACACATGTTCTTACATTGTGCTACAGCAGTTATAGTAATAAAAATCTTGACACTTAAAACACTCTATTCAGCTACACGTGATTTTCATGTTTCTTCAGAATAACAGTTAAAACTAGGTATTATACTTTTTCCTGTTTTCTAAATATGGTACAGCTTGATTTTAGTACTTTCTTAATCATTTGGTTCATAAAATATCACTTTTCCCTCTGCGAAGGATTTGATCACGAATGTCTTTTAGCTGGAGCAAGCTGAAGAGACATTTAGTGACACAGCAACTATTTTTCTGCCTAATGTTACTGCCTAAATTATAAGTGGTAGAGAAAAAATGGACCACACAAATCTGAAGCAAAGACTTACCCAGCTAAAAAGTGGGGTAAAGGATCTTTGTTCCATTTTTCAGGTCACATGGCAAATGTTCAAGGAATGGACATATTTGGGTAGTATGCAGTCAGAAAGATGACTACAGGTGTGAAGGATGTGATAATACAACAAGGCACATAAACTGAACTTCTTGTTTCTTATCCAGCACAGTAGGTCAGCACAGACCAAAGCTTCAGGGTGAAGTCCTGACTTTGCTGTACATGCAGTGCTTATTTTAGCATTGGCTTCAGTGGAGCCAGGATGCCACTGAACAAAGCCTAGAGGCTTAAAGCTTGTGATTTACAGATGAGTGCTATGTGTTTATGGCGTGTTTCAAGCATAGGCAACCATCCTACATCATGAAACCTATGATTTCTCTGCTTCCCTGTTTTGTGTTACCAAGGATGTGAATATGAAGAAAATGCCCCCAGCTCTCATTGTTTATACAACGCTGGCTACACTCATTGCTTCTACACCTGAGTACATAATCCTCCTTGACACCCTGATCTGCACAGCAGCTGGGACTCAGTGTTGTAAACAGTTCTGCATGTGATTAAGGGCAAGCAGGTGACTGCTATCCTGCAGTGGCCAATATTTTTACTGCCAGAAAATGTTGAGTCGGAATGGGGAACAAACAGGAACTTTTAAGCAATGAAGAAACAACCTGTCAATTTCTTTCCCGTTACCAGGAATATTCAGCCTTCTTTCCATAGACCTTTAAGACACACATGGATACTAGACTAATTCCTCCTCACCTGCACCCTGCAGATGAACTAGACTGGAGAGCAAAAGTCTTGATGCAACAGCTTTTACATTTCTGCATAATCAAGAGCCAATCCAGATTGTAGAAATGTTTTAACAAATACTGCTAGTAAGGCCAATGTATTTAAGGAATATTTGATACTTCTTTTAATTTGTGTAGCAGAGGCTTACAGTATACATCTGTGTGATAACTTTAGGCTTCAGATAAGCAAGTACACTATTTGAATTCTCTAAAATTATTTCTGCTTATAATTGGTTTGATTTTGAATTTTTTCCCTAGCATATGGATACATAAAGCCCATTTTAAATAAATTATTTCCTGCTTCAGTCATGTTTAGAACCTTGACATTTAATAAAATAATCCTTTAGATGAAATGGAAGTAGTGATCAACTGGATAACCACATGTTTTAGAAAAAGCATCTGAAATCAAAAAAAAGCCCCCAAAGGGTACACAGTGAGGAACACAGCCAGCTCTAATTCTGTACAGCTTAGCATCTCTTGTACATATCCTTTATCAGTGCTGTCAACTCATGCTTTTATTGCAAGTCTCATTATGTGCTGGGTTCAAGAATCAAACTCTGAAGTAATCTGCAAATACTAGAAATTGTTCAATTTTTAAAAACTAAATTTCTGATCTTTTTAACTGCAAAAAAGATTAATAGGACTCAGATGAATCACAGTAGCATCAGAAAGATTATTATGTTTTTATACCTCAGTTTGGGTTCTCACAACTTGGAGAGATGACATGAGAGCTTTGTGCTGCAGACATACTTTAAGAGAGTTTTTATGAGTCTGCTCTTTTTTACTTATTTTTTTTTTAGTGTATCAAAGAATTGCAGTGCTGCAGCAGCAGTCTTGTGTCTGACACCTAATGCTGACCTTCCCAGCTTCTGCTATATTTGGTTCATGTTCCTTCTCCCTTTTCTGTTTTTCCCCTCTCACTCTCTAGGAAGGACAGACAATGACAGCAAGTGATTAACACAGAATTACCGTTCAAGCAACTATGGGAGACACTTTGTAGCCTCAAATTATAAACCTTAGATGCATCTGTTGTTTCTGTCATCTGCTTTCCTCTCTGAGGCTTTTGAACTGAGCCCACTGAAACATTATTAATTACACTTAATCAACTATTGTGAAGTAGGAATCCACTCTTTATTAAAAAGCAACAACTAGAAGAAACCCTCTTTAACTCCCTCTCCTCCAAAACCCCATCAAAAGCCTCGACAGCTTAGCAGCTCTTCCCTGTGAGCAGGTCCCAAGTGAAAATGAGTATTTTGTAGCTGGGTGGTGAACACAGCAGTCACTGTGTTAAAAACAAAACCACACTTAAATTAAATGAAACCTCCAAGTACTTGAAAGAGGGTCATTTAACAGGAAATTCTCCTTTTGTGCTTGTGGAAATAAGTAAGTATACCAAGTGACTAAGTGTGAATTGCAGCAATTTTAGAGTGAAAGAGGATGAGGAAAGGAAAAAAAGTGATCTAAAAAATCTGTCTGATATATCAGGTGTTCTACCATCAGAGCCTGCTCGAGGTCTGTGGACAGAAACACAGCTGTGAAAATGAGAGCATAAAGGAGGGCGTGGAGCCCAAGATTACTCCTCCTGCCTGGGAACGGGAAAGCCAGGCAGTCCCTGCTGCTCCTAGGAGTGTATCCCCTCCTCTGGCAGCTGCCCCACGAACACCAGCTCTGCCTGGGCTGGCAGCAGGGGCAGGAGCAGAGCCAGCCTGGCTTTCTAGAGCTCTTGCATAGCCAAGCCCGGCAGGGCTCTACTGCTTCTGCCAATAGCTGACTGACAGTTTCATATACACTGAGAATTGCATGTTTCCCTTGAACTGAGACATCGTGGTCCCTCCTTAGGAATAATTTAAAACAGTGTTTCCATGTGTCTTTTATGTACAAGAGCTGTATTTCTAGAATTTAATATGGTTGTCCTGGAAACACTGCAGCTACGGCGCAGTAATTAACTTCTAAAAGTACTTAATACTTTTGTTGCCAATGACCCATGTGAAGAAAGACATCTGAATGAGAAAATCGCATCCAAATGGAACTTCAATGCAAATAAGCTGTTGCATTAAGAAAAGTGTGCTAAACGGCTAATTGCTTTAAATAGACGTTTGACTAGAAACAGTGAATAGTGTATTCATTTGACAAGGATGCAGAATTACTGGAATTTTTTTCTATGTATAAATACACATGAATATTTTATGATACTTTCATACACGTGACACCAATCTGCATGTTGTTCCACACATCTTACTGGAATAAGGGTGCTAGGTGATGCTGGATTTTGTTTTATGAGACCAAAACACAGGAGGACTTAGCATTTTTATGGGAATTTTAAGTATGATGTCTGACCAGTTGGTTCAAGGTGGAGTTCAAATGCAACTTAATTGCAGCAGGAAGCCTAAACAGTTGCCTAAGGAGAAAGGCACACATGCAAACAACAAGCAATGACCATTCCCAGTGAACATCCCAGAAAAAGGCTCTTCACTCAAACACTGGTTTTTTACAAGGCTGCAAACACAACCCATCATTGGACTCCAGTTCTGCAACTACTTTATGACAGTCTTAATACTGATGACAATTCTGCACTTTGCAGTCTGAACCTAAGCTCTTTACATACAATAAACTACATCCCTCTGGAATGACATGGCCCCATCACCAAAGTACTAAACACCACTATGCTCATAATCCTAACTTCCCCACATTCATAAAACTAGGGATTGGCATTGCAAACTTACTTTTTGAATTTGTTTATTATCCCACTTTCATTTTTCTTGATGTCATGCACCATCTTCTGAAGCTTCCTGTAAGATATTAAACAAAGCCAGCATTAAATTACCAAGTGGTTGAACAGCCATTAATATAAATTAAGAACAATGCACTTAATATATCTTCAATAAGTAGTTTAATTGTTAAATCATTTGTGCATGAAGTTTTCCTCCCTTTTTAAGAGCTCTTTAGCATTATTTGTGTTATCCTTCTTCTTAATACAATTAACTACAGTACAAACAATGAATTTAAGAGTAAATGCATTAGGAAAAAACAAATCATTGCCTAAATTATTTAAATATTCTAAACTATTGTTAACATTTTATCTAGAACTGACTTTACAGCACTGCACAACTATAATGAGAATGCCTTCTGATTTCTTAAATATAATGAGAATAATGGACAAATAATTCACAAGCACATCTTTAACTCCTGCTGAAAACTCAAACTATTAATTTACAGCAAAATGATATAGTGCTACCTGCTAATATAAAGAAATGAATTACTTATAGTTGTGAGAAACAGGTGTACAACAAAATGTTCCAAAATTTCCAACAACAATGAACTACACCTATAAGAGTAGCTTGGATTATGTCTAAACTAACCAGATGCATTAAATCTGAGGTGAAAGGCTTAGAAGAACTTCTGCTTTTCTGTTGTATTTTTTGGGGTTTTCTTCCTAACAGATTCTGTTTCTGCTTGAAACATCACAAATAGCCATCATCTGCAGTTTGCTGTTTCTGTATTGAGCTCCAGCTGGCACCTGGCAGTGTCTATAAATGAAAAGTAATGAGGAATGAAAAGAATGAGAGGAGATCTAAATGGTTTCGTTCTAGTCTGGGCAGAATGGTTGTCTGCAAGTGTTTGTGTTTCTTCCAGAAAGGCTTGCCAGACTTCAATCAGGGATGCATGTCAGCATCAGTTACATTTCTTTTGTTGCTTGTCAGAGACAGGACTCAAACACCACCACCTACAAAAATCTAATTGTAGATTTCTATCTGAATATTGCTTATTGCTCATCACTGACATGAATATATCTTTACATTAGCAAAACAATGCCTTTATTTTGAGAAAAGGTGGGCATGTTACTGGTTTTATTCTATATTGTCATTTAGTTGCGAAAAAAATCTTCACACATGCATGCAAATAAAATCCACCACAAAATTGATAAGCACAAGTACCTGAATTAGTTGGCTTTACATTTGATTGTGTTTAGCTGAATTGATTAGAGCATCATGGGAGTTCCATGAGTCTTGAAAAAGGCTATCATTTAAAAGATCATTTTATTACATATTTCTATTAAAAAAGGTGCATTTAAATTAGAGTTAATCACATGCACTGGTGCTATTATGGTACTTTTTCCATGCAGAAGGACTGAAATCAAAACATTCCCATTTTTTGCATAGTCAAATTTCTTAAAAGCCAGTGTCTCTAACTCCCTATTCTTTTTATGGAGGCATTTAGATTTAGATATTAGAGAGTACCTAATATGCATTTGTGGGAATTTTTTCAGTCTTTAAAGTTACAGAGCTCTTATAGCAGTTGTTAGAACACTTGTTTGGTGCAAATTTAATTTGTCTGAAGCCTGTGAGAGTAAGCAGATAACCAGTACACTAAGTGGGAAGTGTAGGAAGTCATCAAGCACAGCTGATCTCCAGTTCAAGTGGAATCTCCTTTGACCCATAGAGTTGAACAAACTGCAAAAACCAGTCTGTCCAGTTAGCTGGAGGCTGAAATTTCTTGAAGTTCCAGGCCATATAAAAGGCAACAATTGAAAAGTTTTACGAAGTGCTGTCTGTCTGATTTGTGATTTTAGAGAGATAGAAGAAAAAATGAGAGGCAGATAGAAAGGTCTATGGCAAGAGGGTTCTCCAAATGTTAAGGGACTCAATCCCAAGCCCAAAGGCCATTCCAGAACGATGAGGAAAGTGAAGCACAGAAGAACATTTATACACCTAAAGTTTTAACTGCATCTACATATCTGGCTAGCACTAAAATACTTGTATGGCTCTCAAATACTTGAGATTATACTCCAAGTAAAGAGGTTTGTTGTTAGAGGACCTTAGCAGAGCAGCAGTCCCAGAGTACCTAGGAAATGGGGGCTCCCGTGGCCCAGTGTAGGCAGCCCGTGGTCAGGTACATGACTACAACCCTCTTTCTTCACAACACCTCTGAGTCAGCACCTCGTTACCAGCTAATGTTTATTCTCTAGTGTTCCCTTGGGATGACCAGATACTAGAAATACTCAAGGACCTCCATCAGCTAGCACTCTAAATGAAAATTACGAGTAATGCTTGTCTTACTTTGCATTGTATATAATTAAAGTTAATCAAGAGGTAAAACTTAAAGTTGCTTCTTTAACTGCAAGCTCCAACTCTTCATTAAACCTGCTTGGGATGTTTTTATGCAAAATCAGGCTTGCAGATAAAGGTGCAGTCTGTGTAACAGCTAATCTCTGAAAACGCATTTCAGCAATAGATATTTTGAGATACAGTATAATTGTAACTGGTATAGACCCTTTGATCAAGCTCTCACAGTACACAGAACAGATTTTCAAAGTTCTGCAGGCAATAAGTTTCAACGTCCAGGCTGTAGGTGCTTCTAAAAAGCTTTAGGTTTCTTACAAATACAACAGAAATTCTACATATTGGAAGGAATAATAAAAAAACCAGAAACCTAAAATAAAACACTTTTTAGCCCTTTGCTGTTTTTCATATCTTATTGATTTGAAACGCCAGTAATTCAGAATTACCAAATCTACTGACACTAGCTGTGAAACATATGAGGGAAGGTGGAAAGTTTTACTGTTGTAAATACCATACATCCTGAAAGAAGGATTTGCTGTGTCACAAAATACCTTGCTGCACTCAAGGAGTAGCAGAGCTGCCTTGAGATAAAACAAAATGAAACAAACCCACGCTCTCTTTGATCTGCTCGCAGCTCAGCTTATGAGGAACATGGGATGATGAAGGGAGGATGATGAGTAGACCTGGCCTGTGACACAGCCCCACCTTCAAACATCACCTGGAAGCCTTCAGCTCTTTTGCATACACACCTTCCTACAAAAGCTTTCCAAAGGTAAAATATTCTTGAAAGAGAAAAATGAAGAAGAATTAAGTGTGTAACAAGTTTTCAACTCGGATGTGAGATGAGGTACAGAGTCCCCAGATTTGAGAAAGAAGTCTGTCTTAATTTCAGACATATTTGTGTAATACGGAATTCTCCAAACATTTAGCCTAGTTTTTGAGAAATTGTATTTATGGGTATTATAAATCTGTGAAGGCATTTACCAGTATATGTTACGTAATATGTGTATTATGGCACAGAGCAGTCAGCGTGAGTGGCTGCCCAGTGGTCATGACCTGTCCCTGCTCCTGGAAACAGGGAGGGATTTCCCGAGTGCATGAGCAGCACAGTTCACCCATTGTGCACAGGGAATACTTTGCACCTTCAGTGCACACACTGGTTGTCAGTGTTTTGTCTGCACAGCTGCCTCTGTCTCACGGGGAGTGACAGCCCACAGCAAGAGTATTTTGCAGGGTCTCCGGAGTAGGCAGAGGGACACAATTGCTTCAGGGTGTCTGGCTGTGAGCACTTGCACCTGAGAGAGGTCCTGTTAATGTTTTTGGAAACAGGGATAGCTGCAGCATCAGTGGGGAGTGGTAGCAAAACAAAAACTAGTTTTAAATTATTTACAGGAAATTTTCTATCTTACAAGCATACCTATTTCTGTTTATCTGGAGGATGAGAATTATACCCTCTTAAATTTCTGGTTTTTACAGGACTGTCTGAATTATCTGTTTTGCCTCTTGAAAAATCCCCACCTGTACCCATAAACCAGTTTCTTTATTTAAAGAAGAGAAGAATTTTGAATATGATCTATTCACATGTTTGCTAGGGCAGCTTTGCAAGCAGTATTGACATATCCAACATAAAGGGACCTATATGTTCCTTCTCCTCCTCCTAACATCAGTTAGGTCTTAAACTGATGAAGTTTAATTGGTTTTAGAACAGTAAAAATAATTTTAAAAATAAACACACCAAGTCAGACAATCTGCATGCCAATTGCAGTTCTTCTATCTTTTTGGGTACATCTGTTTCTCACTGACAGGACAACCTGCAGTTCTGTGCCTAGAGAGTCACATTTTCTGAAGATTAATAAGTCCATTCACTTAAAGTAAGACTGTGGGTAGGTGTAGCACTCACTTTTATCTTAAGAAAGGCAGATCACATTAAAACAAAAAATTGTTGTTTCTCAGAGTTTTTGTTAGTTTGTTTGGGTTCTTTTTCAGGCAAACTCAAATACTTGGCATTAGAAACCTGGAATGGGATTTAGTAACTGCAAATTTAGATTTGAAACAAAAAATGTCAAAAAATACCCACTTGGCTCAGCTATCAAGTTTTACAGGAAAGAACCACAAAACATAAAGCAAGGACAAGTATAATGAAATTTGGAGAATAAAAGCTAAGTTATTAGAAGATAAAAACCAAAACGCAAAGAGCAGAAAATTAAAAATTATTACAGCTACCTCTGTTAATTAAAAGAAACCACATTAACATATGAAACTAAAGAAAGAACAGCATGTCCAGACTCCTCCTTTATGGCTTCTCACAGTACAAATATTCCACCACCTTCTCCCCAGCTGGTTTTTGTTTTGTGTTTCTGTTATCCTTCAGTTTTATAAACAGCCATGCAGGTGACCAAATTAAGACGGAAAGTTATTGTTTCTGGACAAAGGGGAAGACTCCTGCTTCCTTTTGGGGGGGGGGGAGAACCTACTTACCTAGAAGGGCATTTGTAAAAGTACCACTTGAGATTTTGAAAAGCATGAAGCTTTTATGTTGAAATATTTTCTCAAACTGAATTAACAAACTAGAAAAATAGCACCTTTCCTATGCCAGGCATCCACAAAAGCTCCCAACATGGTCTTTGTGGAAGAACCTGGATTCCGGTGCACTGGGTGAGGATCTTCCTAAGATGTTTTCTCATATTACTTGTCAATTTTGTGTCTCAAACACAGTGAAATTAAATATTATGAAACAACACTACCCCCTTCCACCTCCCTTCTATAGAAAGCAAAAAGAAATACCAAGAATAGAAAACATCTAATTCCTCATTAGACCTCCTTCGGGTACTTCAGATTTCCACATGCAGACACCCTTATATCATGTGCTACCTGGAACACGAGAGTGGGAGTCCTTTGCAAGGAAATGCCAGGTGGAATCAGCCACCTGGGTCAGCATTGGTGTTTTCAATGGCTGTGATATGTGTAAAATGCATAAAAAGCAGTAAGAGAGACAGATGAATCCTCGAGGTGCAGTTGGATAAACCACTTCAGTAGCTACTGCCAAAGTTGGGCCTTACAATCCCTCATCCACTGTGGGGTCTTATCCACCCCCTGCAATGGCTTTCATGATAGGGGAAGAGGAAGTTTGGAGCTGGAGGTGGTAACCTGTGACACCAAACCATCCATTCAAGGCACTGAGACTTTGATTTTATCTGTAAAGCTATCTCAAAGCTGTGAAGAAAGTTCAAAGAGGTTTGCTTATCAGGAGAAGTCTGATACAGCTACCTATCTGAGGAAAAAGGAACAAGGAATTGTTTTCTCCTGTGTTTGGGAGATGCATAATAACAATAGTTTATAGTAAGTTTGACAAGAGTGCTGGTTTTTAAAAAAGTCTCAAAAACATCCTATTCTTCTCACTTTTGAATCATCCACTATTTTGCCTAAAGGCAAACCCCATAGTTAGAGCAGGTGTGTGTTTATATGGTACACATAGAATCACAGAAAAGCTAATTGATTATATTTTTCATCTTTATATGCCCTCTACATAATCTTTACAAAAAGCTGACAATCCTCCTTGTACTGCTAAGTACTAATGTTCACTGAGTAAATAAAAAATGTAGCAGGTAAAGGGATAATACATCCTTGACAGAAATAATTCCTAACATGAAAGTAAACAGTGTAAGTACTTTGAGGTGATTGGGAGTTCTGCCTATCGAAAGAACCCATTCTAAGAATTTGAATTTGCCTCAAAACATACAAACACCTCCTCCCCCTTATCCAGATTGCTCTTCCCTTTATTCCAACTGAATAATAGTGATACCATGAGGAATACAGAAAATAATTCAATATTATGATATGTAAGCGAATACTGTATGTTGCTTTTTGACATAAAAGGTAGAGGATATTTTCTGTTCTGTAACTGCCCTGCTCTGTTTTGAGCCTTTTATGCTCTCTTTTATGACCTCTTTTTTGCACCAGCTCTCTGGATAAGTTAAGGCATTATAAAACAAAAAAAACACACACAGAAGCTACATTGACAAGACTTACTCCACTTTTCTGAGAGGTTTTCAAGCAGCAGGAGGAAGGTCAACACATTAGGCTACTCTAAAATACAGTTCCAGTTAAAACTAAGTGAGTGCTGTACCTCCCTGAAGGATTAGTTACAGCCTGGTTGCTGAAAGAGAGCAAGGGCAGAAATTTAAAAGAGCTAATTGGCTTTTATACTTCAACAAGAAGAGGAAGCAGAAAGTCACTGCAGGGAAATGAATGAAGACAGGATTTGGTATGGACCCCGAATATTACCACTGACAAACACTGCTGTACTTGGGCTGAAAGTGTTCTTGCTCAAGCAACAGAAGCATTATACCCATTGTAGATGTGGGGTGGCACTGACAGGGACCTAATGGAGGTTACTCATGGATCAGTTTTGCTTGTTTTGTTCTGAAGCCTACCAAATTGTGTAAAACCTCTGGAGAAATTCCCTAGTCGGTGCCTATGTAACTTTAATGGAGCCCACACGGGCTGCCATTGAAAGGGGAAATTCCACACTTCTCCACCCCCGGTGCTTCCCCAGCTATGATGAATCACGGGACTTCCAGCTGGGAAACTAACCTCTTTTTTCTTTTGCCAGCTGAGATACCAGCAGGGTCAGATCCAGCTTTGCCACGTGGTCATTGGAACCCTAGTGCCAGTGAGAGAGCTGAGAGGGGCAGGGTGAGCAGGGGCGTAGAGAGGGTGGAAGAAAGGGATCTGCTCTTTTGGCTGCAACTCACACTTACGCTAAATTAAACTGGCCGTGTAGCTACAGCTTCAGTAGCATTTGTTGCCCCTGTGCTTCTTTCAGAGATGCCTACAGCATCCATATTTTAAGACAGGAAGGAAACATTTAGCCACATGGTATAATAGCCTACTTCACCTGGTTTCCACTTGAATTAAGCTTGAAAAACATATACTCATGTTTTTCATATTATTTCGTCAGGATGAATTATTTCAATTCTTTCTAAAGTATTTACTGTGTAGTAATTTATGCTGAGGTCATAAACTTGTATCATTGCACATCTGGCTTTGCTTATGTCTGGAAAATGAACTTGTTCAAAATGTATATACTAACAGATTAGGATAAAGATGCTAACAGAATTTTCAAGCTTCTGTTACTCCTCAGTAATCTATTATGGCTGGCACAACCCAAACATATTTATGTGGTAAGAATAGTCCTTTTACAGTTTACCAAAAATCTAAGATGATGCCGTAGAGCCAAATGGGAAAATACTGTCCCTTTCAGCCACTGTTTCCTGTCAATTTTTCAATTCTCCTTCTGCTGAGCATATAAACTAATGCGGTTTTCCAGTGCAACAATTTATTATTGTCACATTTGCCTTCCAAAAGCAAAGCATCTATCACATTTTAATGTCCTGTGCAGTATGTAGGTTTTGAATGATTCTGTAAAATACAAAACTGTTTTGTTCTGGAATAAACATATCACTGGGTACCTGCAATATCATATTACGATTTAATATCTAGCACTCTACCGAGCTCTATGGGTGAATTAATAAACTAATGGTAAAAAATAGTTTTGCCAAGTTCACTGGAATGTTGGGGTTTTTTTCCCATGGCCATGAAAATGAATTTATTAGATTATTTGCTTGGCTATTGATAATTTATTACTTTACTAAAAAACACACAAAAAACCCCCAAACCCAAGTCATTAGATCAAATCTCAATAACTCGCCTCTGCTGAATAACTGACAGTCACAGGCCAAGGATAGTATCATTTGTGATTGCTATGGTTGACAAATGCTCCTGCTCTGGACAGTTCTTTTGGCAGAGCTACAATGTCACTACAAGACCTTATTTTATTTGGAACAGTGTGCATTTGAAACAGTGGTAGAATAAGCTATGCCAATGACTGAACAATTCTGCTAGAACAAGTAGAATGAAGCTGTAGGTACTATATAAGCATAGCTGAACTTCTGAACAGATCACACTTCACACTGCTGTCTACCTCCAGAGATTAAAGCAGGGCATCTCTTGATAGTTGCAATATTATACTGCATCATTTTGTCCACATTGCCATATTCTTGTTTAAAACACATGTAGATCACAACTGCACTTAGACATACTTTTCTATAGACAGCATTATAGGCAGAAAATTCTGTGTGAGAATAAATCCTATGTGGTGATTTAGTTTGAGGGTTTTTTCCTCCCTTCAGCTTGTGGGTGGGCTTTTTTTTTTTTGGTCTTGTAAAAATTAGCATATTTCAGGTTTGGTTTTGTTGGTTGGTTGGTTTTTTAGCCTGGAGATTGGTCCAGGCAGGATGACATAGCTGGAAAGAGAAAAGAAGCTTTAAAAGGATTGGTAGAATGAAATGGTTGTGCAGAGAGAAGGGAATAAAGAAGGACAAATATAGATGGGACGGAGGCTATGCTGCGCTGAAGGAAGGTCAGAGGGAGAAGCAAGAGGATTTAGCTGGAGAAGTCACACTGAGTGAAAGAATGGATTTTTACAGTGGTGTTTGGGGAAGTTTGCAGTTCCTATCTCATTCCATTCCAAAGTCCAGAGATGAGAGGGATTCATGAACTGTTTAAGCTGACAGAAAACTAGAGGAAATAGAGATTTTAAAACCTTATCTGTTAATCAAAATCCTGTGCTTTGTATGGCAAACAGGACCTAACAATCCTACAGAAAAATCTTGTTTGTGCTCATCAGCACAGCAAACGTAGCCAGTGACCTCCTTTCCCCATGCCTGTGAAATTCAACTTTGAAGACTGCAAATCATTGAACTGTGATTTCATGTGACCTTATGTTCAGCTTACATTTTGGTGGGCTAAAACATGGGGGTGCCTCAAAAGCTGCTGTAACCAGAGTGATACTGGACAGTGTAAAGTTGTCAGGAGACACTGGAAGCTGAGACAGGAGGTGGCTGTGGGTGGCAATGGGTGGTATTCCAGAAAAACTTTACAGCTGTTATGTTCTTGGGGCACGCTGGACTTTTGCCAAAAAGAGAAGAACACCAGAGCAGGTAGAAGAACAGAAGTGAGGCTGAGAGAAGAGGGATTGTTCAGGTTGGAAAAGGCAAAGCTCCACAGTGACCTTATTGCAGCCTTTTAGTATCTGAAACAAAGTAGTATCTGTCTACAAGAAAGCTGCAGAGGAACTGATTACAAGGGTATGTAGTAACAAGCAGGACAAGGGGGAATGGCATCAAATTGAGAGTAGTTTGGATATTAAGAAGAAATTCTTTACTGTGAAGGTGGTGAGGTACTAGAACAGGTTGGCTTGAGAACTTGTGGCTGTCCCATCCCTGGGAGCGTTCAAGGCCAGGCTGGATGGGGGTTTGAGAAATCTGACCTAGTGGAAGGTTTTCCTGCCCATGGCAGAGGGAGGGGAACAGGATGGTGCCTTTCAACCCAATCCACAGAATGATTCTATCATTTGCATAGCCTTTCCTCTGGACTCTATGTAAGTAATAAGAGGTGGAGATATTGAAGTTGGATGTGGGCTTTGATGCCCAATTCTGTCGTGGGGAGCATTTTCTAGGTTACTTTGAAACTCCAGTTCATTTCTTGCTTGAATTTGTTTTTGTTCTTTTGTCCTGTTCAAGTTCATTGAGGCAATAAACTGAGTTAAAATTCACCTTGGAAAACCAGATTAAGTTTCTAAGTCTGTTTGCTACAACTAGGAGGACTACTATGATAAAATATTTTCTTACAGTGCAAAACTAATATTCAGATATTTCCCAATCTTTTTCTCCAAAAGTAAATGCTCACTATGGTAAAACATCCTATACCTAGGAGGTGTCAGTTTACAGCTAAATATCATTTCACTGCCAAATGAATTTATTTTCTACTATACACTTTCAAAAAGAAAGTGTCAGAAGATCTTCTGTTAAAGAAAAGGCCTAGCAGTTACAGCCGAGCTATCAATAGAAAATTAGTGAAGACCATAAACACCTCCAAGTTTGACAGACAGCTAGCAGACATTCAGGCCTTAAGGAAACCCTTCTTGATTTTAATAGAATTAGGACTTAAACCCTTCTGTTTAACAAGGGGCACTAATACAAAATCCTGCAAAAAAACCCCAGACACACTTGTTTAACCTGAGAATAGTAAATTGCCAGTTTATTTCCACTTCTTTTAAATGGGCGTTATGCTTGGAGATAGTGATTTTAAGCCTTTGGTTTTGTTGGGGGCAGAGACAGACTGCTGCAAATTAATGAAGTAATCTGAAATTAACACGAAACTCTGCTCTTGGAAAAGGCTGTTTGCAATCTGGAATTTGCTGGCTGCATGACCTTAGGCAAGTGAAAGCATGTGGCACACTTTGGTTTTTGCCAAGGTTTGCCCATCATGGGGTGGTGATGATGCCTTTGAAAAGGACTTTGTGCTGAGCAGCTGAAGCCAGCTATGGGCAGAGGGTCATCATTAAGGTTTGTGGTCATAACAAAAAAATGCAGCAAGTCTGAAGAGATGCTGTGACAGTCACATATAGTAGCTAGAAATTATTTAAATACCAGGATTCACAGGCTTATAGTGTAGGGAAGTTAAACCACAAAAGAGTCTGCAAGGTTAGTGCAGAGTTTTCTTTTGAGCTGCTAACTTCCCATTACCCATGCTGCCTACTGTCCCTGATCATGACTGCATCTATTTCTGTATGTTTGCAGCCTAATTTTTTTCCCTGAAGTTCAGTCTGAAATCCAGGCACACTAGAGCTTGCCATGGCAGCATGGCTATTGCTCGTGTATTCAACCCACACTTTGGGAAACGATGCAAAGTACCAAATTACTTGTATGCACCACAGATTAGTTTCTCTCACAATAAATAACCAAGGCTTTGAATTAATTTTTCCTGACTATAAGAGATTATAACACACAATGTACTCAAAGGGAATATTTGTGTAATACTGTGCATGCCTTGTAAGAAACACTATATAAAAATTAATGCTGGAATTCCATGAAGTTCCAGCATTCCTGTCCAACTATTACTGAAGCTAGTTGAGTGGCTTAACTGCAAACAACGTACATACCACAACATGTTAGGCAGACAGGCATATAAGAACACTTATAGCTCTTACTGTTGCAAGAAACTTAACAAATGGAACAGGTTAAGAATTCAGATCTGACATAAGATTTGCTAATGCAACAAAAAACTAGGTCTGGTAGGCTCAGCTATATCCATGGAGAAGAGTTGAGCTTAGCAAAACCACATAATATCTAGTGTTTCAGGTCTACACTTAAGTCAAAAGATCCACTCTCAGACAGTGACACAACAGCAGTGCTTTTTCAACTTCTGCTGCTACAAAGCAGAAATTTTAAGAAAGCTGTCTTTAAAAACACGAACTATAATCACTTCAATTGAAATTATGTTTGGCAGGAACACTTCTTGGCATTGCATCTTAGCATATGAAGAAAAATATGTTTTTGACATACTTTTAGATCATGTAACATTCAGTAAACTCTGAACCACCTATGTGTGTTCCATGCAGACAGATGTGGTATTAGGAAGTCAACTGCACAATCAACAGGTCACAGAGTCTGAGGGGGTACCCAGCTGTTTCAAAGAAGAAAGAAAAGGCTACCGCTGTTACGCTGATCTCTTCCTGTATTTGCTCATCTCTCTTAAATTTATCCCATGAATATATATATGAATATTCTACTATCTATGAATATTCTACTCATGGAAAAGTTCTGCCCTAAGGTCTTAAGATTCTGATAGCATAGTAAGATTTTGTAGTCAAATATCCAGGTTTCTAAGGAGAATTTTGACATGCTCAAATTGAAGCATGCACGTGAGTCCACTGAGCACGGTGAGAACACTCACATGCTTGAGAAACGTGTGCTCCTACATTCCCTGCACAGCTAGGCTGAATTGGCCATGAGGAGGAGAGAAAAAGTAACTTGTAATACTTCAGGTTAATACAGGGAAGCAGAGCTACTTCTTTCTCTTCCCTATTTTACAACAATATTAAAACCTCAGATGAGGTGGAGAGTGTCATCTATGTGAAGATGCAGCAGAGGTGTGGTGCTGCCTCTTGGGTTTAGGGCTTTTGAATCAGTTCACCAAAAGGTTGTGGGCCATTATAACCCTCACATATAGAACCACTTTGGATATTTGAAAGTAATCCTGCTTTAATTCTTTGCAAAAGTGCAAAAGATGAATCCCAGCCACAATTTTATGACAGCAGAGAGTGTGTACTTTATTTTTTATGTACCAGTAAAGGATGGAATCAAGCTTTCCATCTTGTTTCTCAACTTGTTATTTAAAGATAGCTAGTTTAGACCAACACCGAGCTCTGACACCATTTAAACCAGTTTAGACTACTTAAGGTGGTAAACTGCAGACAATGAGGAAATTCTCTGCGTTCTTCTCCCTGTCCATTGAGCCTTCCACAGAGTTCTTCCCTGGGCTTAGGATGCTTAGAAAGCCTGCTAGGCTTTTATTAGGTCTGCCTGGCTGAGGAGCCTAAGTGTCACTGCAGCTCTACAAGTACACACCCCCTGCAACAATATTTCAACAGTGTGGAAAGAGTAGATATCAATAAACTGCATTCCATTGAAATGAGCTTTATAAGGGATTATTCCAGTATGCATAAAGGTTTCATGGGGAGAGGGAGAGAGACTTGAGAAGGGTTTATAAATTACTATTGAGTGCTTAAGTAGGAGTTATTTTAGGAAAAAAATATTTTTCAGTATTTCGTTCTTATTTTTCAGGGGAAGAAAAATTCCCATGTTAGTTTAATCTGAAACAGAACTTCTTTTAACTATTCAGAAATACAAAAAGTCATGATGGAAGAGCCTCGAGGTGCCAACTGTACCAGCACACCCATCGAGACACACTAAAAATACTTCAGTAATGGCCAGCTTCTGCTTTTTTCCTCTCAAACCCTCTATTTAACATTGTTCTTCTTCACTTAGGAACATTTCCCGTTTTCTAGTTCTCTCTATTCCACTAGTTCTTTCAAACATTAGGAAATACTACAGAACTTAACTGCAAAAACCATCTTCATAGGACATTAAAGCATTAAGCAATTAATTAAGCTTTTCTAATTTGCATAAGACTCATACATCACAATGAGTCACACACTATTTCCTTACAGCTTTGAAAAGAGACACTTTGAAAATATTCCTCTTTGCGCTGCAGATAAAGCCGACACATATTTTGCTTTGAAATCGGTGTCCTGTTATCCACTCCAGACCCGTGTTTACCTCCCGCACTTCCCTGGAGCGCCCTGGCCACCGGTGATAACCCCGTTTTACTCTAAAACTTCTGCCAACTTCCCCGTGCCTCGGCGCCTCCCGATCCCCCCGCACGGCGCTGCGGGAAGGGGCTCGTCCCGCCGCTGCAGCCCCCGCGCCGCCCCGTTCCCGGGGGAGACCGGGAGCGGACCAGCCCCTACCTGAACTTCTCCCCGGCCGGCACCGTCAGCTTGTTGAGTTTGTCCATGCCCGTGAGAGCTGCCCCCAGGACGCGCTGCCGTCGGCCCGGCACCTGCCGCCGCTTCCCCGGGCCGGGCTCTCCCTCCGCCGGG
>VZTN01008025.1:44350-97546 GCA_013400515.1 Erpornis zantholeuca
CGGCGGATGCGGACGAGCCCAGGGGCCGTGCCGGGCCCGGTGACCCGCTCGCTGTCACCTGCCCAGCCCAGGTGACTTCGCCGGCTGCGGGGAGAGATGAAGGCGCCTGTTCCCCTTCTCCTTCCCGCTCCTCTACACTTCTGGTGAATTTGTGCCAGGTGGGAACATTTCCTTTCCCGAGGTTCCCCAGCAAAAGCAAGAGAAAACCATAATCTTATCCCCATTCTTTTGAGTGTAACTGTAAAGAAAAAAAGTTTCTTACCCTATTTCTTAAACTAAGGTAGGAGAAAACCCTGATTTTTCCAGAGACACAGCCAGGCCGTTCCCACTCAAGATGCATGCAGCTGACTGTGTTTTATGGCTCTGATTAAGCCTGAGATTTTTTGCTTAGTCTTGAGCTCAACCATATTTTCCTCTTTAAAGATGAATTTTGGAGGCAGCCAGTTGCTTCTGAGGGGCAATTGCTGTAGGCAGTTGTTCCCATCCAGCCTTTATCCTGAGGGGTTGATTCATTTGTATTCTGCACCTTTGGAGGATGGTGCTTGTTGCTCCCCTTCTGTATCTTTGGCCTCTCTGCAGCTTAGTTGATAAGCTAAAGCTGTTCTAGGGAAGAAACCTAGTATTTTTTTTTTTTTAATTGTACATTGGCATAATGACAATATGTTTTGATGAGTACAAGATGTTTTGAGGACACACAAAGGTATTTCTTGGTGAGATTCTCATTGACACTTGTCTAGGCTTTCACATGGAATTCTTCTCCCCACATTGTACTGGTTCAAATCTTATCTTGTGAAACTGAAGGAGCAAAACAGACTTTCCTGGTTAGTGCAGGTGACTCAGGGGAAATAGCTTGCCATGAGATTTTTGTATTTGATAGCAGAATCATTCTGATCTTGGCATGGCTGGTGTTTTTGGTCTCTGAGCTTTCAGCATCGAAATCACTGGATATTTGAACACAGTATTTTTCTAGGCTGTACACTGTACTCTAGGGCCAATAGTGTGCAAAGTTTGTGGGTTTTAAGGAATAATAGGTTGAATGAATAATATAACGAATGAATAATGAAACTGGAATTCCACATTGCGTTGTATCTGGTTGTGGACTGGTCAACTTTGCAATTTTTCTCCCTGAAAATTATTTTGAAAATTAAATATATTTTGAATTAGTTAAAATTCACACTCTGACAATGTGAAGAAGTGGGTATGAATAAATTGCTATGTCACTTTCCCTTTTGCTTATATAATCTTCCAACTTACCTAAACATATACCAGAGGAAGAGATTTACTCAGTAGGCTCCTGCAGTGGT
Source organism: Erpornis zantholeuca (assembly GCA_013400515.1). Classification (NCBI taxonomy): domain Eukaryota; kingdom Metazoa; phylum Chordata; class Aves; order Passeriformes; family Timaliidae; genus Erpornis; species Erpornis zantholeuca. The sequence goes on from VZTN01008025.1 coordinate 45,655, forward strand.
TTCCCTTACAAAACAACTGCCTCTTGCCTGGCTGTCACAGAACTCCTGGGCTGTTTTCCTCTGGGATCTTTGGTGCCAACCTGTCATCTGCCATACCGTGCTGGTTTCACCTTGTTTCTTCCTGACTCGACCAAAGGTACAGGTTTAAAGCTCTGCGGTGCCCAGTGCAGAGGCTCTCTCTGCCCTTGCAGTGCTGTCACCTCCCCGGTCCCAGGAAGGGGCGGCTGCCGATGTGTCATGCTCAGGGCAGTCTGCGAGTCCACTCAGGGCTTGGTGTCAGTTTGACTCACACAGGATTTCTCATCCCAGTCATCTGCCGGGCCCTGTGTTTGTGAAGCTGTGCTGTGACATGGACTGGGGAAGGAGTCCCAGTTGCAAACAATCTAGCAAAAAGTCACAAAATTCGGGGGTTTTAACTGCATCAGTTGTTTGATTTGGTGCACAGATATGTGTGAGGGTGCAGCACCGGGTGGGAGGAGTAGGGCGTGTGACTGTGTAGATTGGTACAGCTGCCAAGAAGTTATTCCTAAGAAAGTCTTCATTACATAAGGCTTGTTCATGAGATTTTGTGGCACCTGGTTAGCTCTTTCTGGTCTGCCACCAAGTCAGCCTATCTGGCCATCTGCCCTGGTGCTGAGAAGGCTGGTTTGGGTGCAACAACATAGGAAAACCACTAGAGAATAACCTTAAATAAAGAAGGGCATGGCCAAGCCCCTCCAAACAGCCCTAGGCTGCTCCTTTTTGCCCAGCAGGTGTATTCAGAATTTGAACTACTGGCCCGTGTTGGGACTGATCCTGTCTGTGGTCAGGTGGGCTTTTATAGCCCATATGGACAGGGACACGCCACAGTGTCCAGCTGGCCATGTGGCCCTGCAGACCTGCACAGGGCAAGCAGCAGGAGTGTCTCCATCCCTCCAGCCTTACTCATCACCCCAAAACACTGTCTCAGGGAGTCCAGGCTGGAGGTGGGGCAGGGCCACTGACCCCCATTGCAGGAAACACCCTGCCTTCCTCTTTGGGAGCCTGGGAGAGCCTGGGGGTGGTGGTAGTTTTGAGCCATACAGCAGACATAATGTCATGCTATTTTTGTAGCTGTAACCCCAGCAACTCTCCCTCTTTGACATAATAAACTCATTTGGATAGGGCCAAAGAGGAACTGGGATTTGTTTTACCATGTGGGTGGTATCTTGACCACAGTGGTGGTTAACACGAAACTCTCCTCCCCAGCTGTTTTAGGTAGATGAGGATTTGTTTCCAGGGATGCCTGTGTCACCTCCCTGTTCCCTGGCACATCTGGAGCCGATAGGGATTGTGCTGCTGCCTGCTGAGATGTGGCCTGGAAGCCTGAGCCAACCTGCCCAGCTGAGGGACAGGGCCCCGGGGCATAATGCTGTCCCAGAAGAATGTATCTTGAAGTCTTGGATGAGGCATTTTGCAGAGGTGTTCCCACAATACTGATTCTCTGGAGCAACATCATTGAGGTCTTTTTACCTAAATTGTATTTTATTATCTAATGTTTTAAGAACTGACATCCACAGACTCTGTCACTTTTGTGATCATGTAGATAAGCACTAACCTTATTTTCCTGTATATGGCTGCAAAAGATAGGGGATGAATTCCTGGCACTGCTACCTAACACAGGGAATGCAGAATTTGCCAGTAAATTCCCTTGGCAGGATGGCTTACAGAATATACGTGCATTTCTATTTAAAATTTTTGATGCTCAAAATGCCATTGTAATTGTGAAAAAGGCCTTCTAAATGCTTGGATAGATTTTCTAAATGCATGTCTGTTGCAACATAATTTTCTCTTCACTGCAAGTGTTTTGGCTCAGTCTGGGTTGGTCTCTCTCATCCTCTCCCAATATGACTGCGTAATTCTCCATTTATGCTCATAAATATAAAGATTTTTAAAAGCAACTTCTTTATCTCATATGCTCAGAAACAAAACTTGTCTTTTATCCCCTCTGCTATTTTCTGCTGTTCATTTCCCACCAGGTCTTTCCTTCCACATGCTGCCTCATTCTGGTGGTGTGTTCTGGTTTCTGCATCAGAGCTGTGAAGCCACTGAGGCATGGTCAAAACCAGACTTGCTGAAACAAACTCTGTCACAAGGACTGTGAGCATCCTACCTTCATTTGATCAAAATTTGCTAAGAACTGGCAGATATTTTCTGTTTCAGGGCTCCAGTTCTCTATAATCTATTGTTAGGATAATTTTTGGTTTGACTTTGAATTTCTGAGTAGATAAAAAACTCCTGTAGCACAGAAACAAAGGATCGGATGACTTGTCTGAAGCATTTCAGTTCTTGGTAAGTGGTTCATAGAGTGCCAATTCTAGAGAAATCATTAGGCAAAATCCAGAGTTTGGCTGCTATTACTGACAAGACTGGTGTATTTTCTCGCCCGAAGGCTTATCTCTGACTCCTTTGATGACTACCTTTTCTTATTTCCACTGAAATTAATGCTCTCTAGTTTAACACCTTCTAGTACATGGTTTTCATGATGATTTTGGATTTGTCAGGGGTTCTTGCTGAAGCTACTAAATTTAGATCTATCAGCTGTGCATATCTTCCTTTAAGATTCATAAGTTTTGATGCTAACACCTTTTTATGGAGACCATTTTTGCCATTGTCTCCATGCAGTTTACAGATTATGACTGTGTTTAGTCTAGGGAACCAGGGGCCTGTTTGAGTTCCTGATCTGGGTTGGTGCCTGAAGTCACATCCTGACTGCAGGTGGGGTGAGGTTCAGTGGTGCAGCAGCATCCACCTACAGCCTCCTCTGCATGGCAAGAAACCCTAGGAAAGTGTCCCAGGTAGGAGCTGTGGCACACAGGAGAGATGGGCAGTCAAGCTGCAGGAAAGAGTGTGAAAAGTCCAAGCTAGGTTACAGGTACAGCCTTGGCTCTCAATTGCCTTTTCTGAACCTCTAGGGTTTCACACAGTTAAAATAAAGAGCAGGCAATTTTAGACTCTATCGTATAGCATAAACATTTAGGAATGATAAATTGAATAAAAAGAACCACAAATAGATTAGTTTAAAACAATAGTAAACCTCTTTAATGATTACTTTTGATGCTTTGAGGAGACAGTGCTGCATCAAAGGATCTCAATCTATGCATGACTATTCAAGAGGAAGCTATTTTTTACAGGTTACATTAATGCTCATAGATACAGTCTAGTGCCTTCAATGTACATAAAACTGCCAAGAAACCTGATTTGAAGTAAGCAATCAGTTTGATTACCAGGTTTCATTTTTATTCATAACACGACCATATAAGACTTGCTTTTTCTCTCAGTCATGTTAGGAAACCCATTTCTTAACCCCTTCTCAATTAACAAAGTTTTCTCTCCAACATTATTTGAGATGATTGGGCCAATTTTTTTTTCTTAGAACTACTCAGGAGTGAAGGATGCAACTGTTCTTTATAGGAATGAATCAATCAAGATAATTTAATATACAATCTTCCCTTGCCAGGTGTGTTCTTAGATTTTGACTTCCCTGCTTTTGGGGAATGTGAAAAATCACAGGATGTTGCACAATTTGCTCTTTAGAGGATAGCTTTGTGAGCTTTTGCTTGGCTTTTCCTTTAGGAAATCCTGGCAATAGAGCAGCAGTATAAGCTCTCCCGAGTGATATGTAAAGTGATTGATAATTCACTTCAAAATATCTGTCTGATTTTACTGTCTTGACGTCATAGTATTTCACCTTGCTCAGAGATACTTTTCCCTGCCTATATCTACAGGCTGTCTTTAACCTCAGATTGATAATTTCTTCAAAGAGAGTATATATTCAAATGTGAAAGACTCTGTTTAAGATGTGTCCTGCTTGAGGACACATCTACTGCTTGAGCTCTGATTCTGTGCTACTGGATTAGCACTGGATTAGAGCCCCAGCTGTAGAAGCACTGTAATGTGAATGTAAATATAACTGGTCAGTAACAGGAATTTGGCTTGATCAGTCTGTGTTCACGTGAAAGTTAGGAAATGATTGCCACAGTTCTCTTTTTCAAGGCCGTGGAGTGAAAATAGCCCAAACTGGTACCACCTGCATCTGCACTGGAAAACAGCCCAAATATAAACCATCTGAATCTGAACTGGAATCTCTTGTCATGTTGCAGACTCAATTTTTCCTAACAGAATCTGCTGTTTGACAGTCTTTTGTATGCATTTGATTTTTTCTGCTTTCAGAATATCCGTAGGAAGATGTACCCGCAATGGGCTGTGGTGGTGAACAGCAGAGGGGAAACAGACTTAGCAGTAGACTGTCACATGCTGCCTGTGAGGGTTTTGTGCTTGATTATATGGATCTGAATGCAAATTTGTGGTACTTTATACCAGGCCAAAAATGCACTCAAACTCTGTTGTTTAAAACTATATCAATTTAGACATAGTGTTTTGCCCCCTCAATTTCTAAGTAGACACACTGCCTACTTAACTTACTGTTCACTGTCCCATAGCTGGTATTTGGAAAGCATGAGTTTATGGAACATGATTTCTCATTATATTCTCTATATTTGCTACTTACTGATTGCTACAAACAGGTGAAATGGTTCTGCTTTATGTTTAAAATAATAAATCTCTGTTTTTTCCAAGTAATCTATGTCAATGTGTTTTTTTTTGTTTTTCTAGGATGCATATATGCCATTTTAAACTAGAAAGCAGTCCTTGTACAGGGAAAGTTACATGTGGCCTTTAGTTGTGTCTTAGCAGATGAGAGAAGGGTACATTTCTGTCTATATATTTCTGTCCCAAGTGCTTTTAAATAATACTGATTTTCAAAAGTTTAATCTTCTCACTGTGAGTCATATGGCTCAATGCCACAGTGTTGATTTTGGAAGACTCCAATCAATTGCCCTAGAAGTCTTAAATCTTTAAAAGCTTGTCATTTTGGATACCAAATGGCATACTCAAACTTGGTCTTACAGTACTAGTAAGAGGAGATGCATTTGAAAATGCAACTCTAAATTTTATTGAATGGGATTTGGGTTTGTCATTAGGCTCACTGGAGGAAACGGGTCATACATGTAGGCATGTGCTGCAGGCAAAGATGTGAAAACAGTAAGTTTAGTAGGACTTTCTCATGAAGAGTCTTCTGAGCAAACACATTTTAGCACCTGCTGAGAATGTGTTTTATTTCTCTGGGGACTGTTCAAAAAGCTGCACTTCTGCTTTTCAGTTTTACTGTCATCTGTTCCATGTGCATACAGAAACAAAATTTGCTCTTACAGACACAGTAATTATTTAACGTCAAAGTGTTTGAGATCAGATTGTCTCAGAGGCAGTGACCTGTGTTGGAGCCCACCAACAGCCACAGTGGCTCTTGGGAACAGCTCTTCTTGAGCTGCAAACCCACTCCCCTTCCAGCAGTCAAGAGTCACTGCAATGGAGAAACCCCCAGTGGGCTCTCTTACTCCTGCTCTGACCACGCAAGGGAGGGTGTAGGGACACAGGGCTCTTTGCAGACTAGCAATCCATGCCTGTTTCTGTCTTTTCTGCAGAGCTTGTATGCCCTGCTCTCCTTCCTCCTCGCCTCATGTTGCAGTAGGATTAAATTGGACAAGTTTGCTTTCCCATCCACCCTCCTGTTTGGGGTGTGGATTTATCCTGAAGGGTACCCAGGAGGCCTTTGTGGGAGCAGCTTGGGATATTGGGCCCTGGCATTGAGAGTGAGACTTAGGAGAGGGAAGGATCAGGGAGAAGCAGTGGTTTGTGTCCTTCCTTTCAGCAGGTGCCCAGTTTGTGTCCTTCCTTTCAGCAGGTGCCCACGGGCATCAGTCAGCATTCAGGCATAGATGGTGACTGGTCTAAATATGTTTGTATCCCTGCTGGGAAAATAGCTCACACAGACAAAAAGCTGCACAAATTTTTAAAATTTCAAAGTGAAAGGAATGTCTTGAAATAAGGTTATTTTTGTATAGTGCTGTTACACATACCATGATGCCTTCAGGATCTGGAAAATGCTGAAAAACTAATAATTTTTAAACCACTCCTGCACTGGCCTGTAATACATACAGCCAAAAGAAGGGGTTGGTGGGTGCATTCTCTGGCACAGTTTGGTAATCTGCACTACTTCACTGACTGTAATTATGCTGTCTGAGCATTTTTCTATTCCTGCTTAAGAACACAAAAAATAATTTTGTCAGTAGTCTTTTCTATTTCCATGTGTTTCTATCTGCTTAAGACTGCTCTCTCCTGTTTCCTGGATAACTGAATTGCCTGACACTGTGTTCTGGGAGCAGAGATGTCAACGAACATAAAAAGTTTCAAAAGTCTGTTTCACACAAAAATGTAGTGGATTTGAAAAACCTCCTTCTAAAAAAAATAAAATAAAAAAAATATGGTAAAATGATCAGGGAATTGGGGGACTTTCTAAATAAAGAAATTATTATCTTATTAATTAAAAAGTATCAAACTACTATTTGAAATAATATCAAGAGAACATTTTATGGCCAAAGATAAACACTTTAATGGAATACTCTCTTCTGTGGAGAAATATAGCTCAAACTTGCAATGACAGCCAGGAAATTTTTCTGCTGTCTAAGGCTGCAAATTTTGTGGGTTGTTGCTAAGGATATGTTTACACAGTTGGTAATTTTAATTGCATTAAGACTACAAAACTGTAGCAAATGAACTGGAGTCCTACACCATGTCAGAGAAGGTTATTATTTTTATGGATCCTAATGTGAAGCATTTATTGATATAGTACCTGAGTTAAAATAGTTATGTCAGAAGCTTGTGGCCATATGGGCCTGCATCTTTCCACTCTCAGAGTATATTGGAAGAAAAAATTCTATATTTACATCAAATACTGGATTTTGGAATAACTTCCCTTCAGATATGAAATACGAAGGGAATCTAAACAGAAGTGAAAGAAGAAAGAAAATAGATAGAAGTCTACATGTAAAGAAACACATATATGTAAATTTGAACATCCATTATACTGCATTGTATTATTTGTAAAGGATCTTCCCTTTTCTTTATATATTGTTCTAATAGAGAACAAAATGGTCACTGCCTTGAGGATATTACATTTTAAAATATTTTGTGATTGAAGAAAGTTTCTGACTTAGTTTAGAAATAATATGCATAGATGATAGCTTTACAAGATATTTAATTTCTGCTTATTAATGAATTTTACCAACATCTGCAGCATGTATTTAGATATTTAATACCTTTCTCCGTATTGTAGAGAAACCTATCTGGCTGGGTTATGTCGTACATTTGAAACAATTTTGTCATAATGATGTTGAGTCAGGATTATTTTTATAAACAGATGAGTGCAGACTAGTTTACTATGTACTTTTCCTTGTTCGAAACTGCTCGTAATGTCTATGTTATTTTAATAGCTTTTGCTATTGAATGTTCATATTAGTTAGCAAATAGGAAGACAATACTGATATCGTAGGGTCTGCGAGGGAGAAGTTATTGGTTTTTAAGGTATCTTTTCCTTAGATGTTGTGATTTCATTCAAGCTTAACCTTTCCTTGAGGTCAGTTAACTTTGATCATTCTGTTCTCAGGAGAATTGCTCCTTTTATGAAAAAAACTACTCAGAGTATCATCAGGCTTCTAAAGAAATTATATGTTTCTATTATTATTCTTATTCCTGGTGGAAGTGATACTACCTGAGTCGAAGTGCACAGTGCAATTTCATCTGTTTCAGGTGGTCCGTGGGGTGTTACACCAGCCCAGCGAGTGATGAGCTGTTCACACAGGTGCATGGGGGCACCCACCCGGACCCATTCACTCCTTCTTCTCTTCCTTAGGCATCGGGTGCAGGCTACTGTCACAAATGTCACCTCACACAGAGGTGCTTTGCTTTAAGAAAGCCAATACACAAGAATGTCAGAGTTGAAAGAAAAGCTGTAATAGAGGAAGGACATTTTGAGCTTGGTTTAGAATGAGTTCTAAGCTTAAGCCCAAGTGTCTGCCGGAGCTGTGCAATAGAGCTGTGTTTCAAAATGTTTTTGGGGCATTGGTTGTGAATGAAGAACACTTCAAATCTGTCTAGAAAGTGGTGCTTTCCCAGAAAACGGTGTTCCATCCTGTGGACTCTGCAAGGTACATGACAGGTATAGATGTTTACAGATGTGTTGATTTTGACTTAGGCTGGTTTGAGAGCATTTACATCTTTAATTCTGAAGAATATTCCCATTATTCATCATGGTTAACAGAGGATCTGATACTATATTCACTTCGATGATAGTAGAAAAGTGTTGCTGGGAAGACCTCATCTGTAAGGTCTGTGATCAGAATTAGCTACATTTGTTATTTTGCAGTGTTTACTTAGCTGCCTTTTTTTTTTTTTTTAAGGGAGAACTCAATAAAATACCAATGCATTGGAGGTATATGATACATGTTTAGTACTGCTTTTGGTTAAAAGCTGAAATTGTTGAAATTTGTTGGTTTTATCTGTAGTTTTGAAGAAATCCCTGGAAAGGGGTAATCTAGCAGAGAATACCTGTAAGACTATACATGTGAATTATACTTCTATTTCTTTAAAAATAAAAAATAATGATAAGAAATAATTGACTTTGAAACTCCTTTTCAGGATGTGTTTAAATCTATTTGTGGGCTATGTATGAACAATATTTTTACTAGTAATATAAAAGTAGTATAGCCAGTAGTTCATGTTGACATTCCAAGCAATACAAAGAATTCTTTTACTTCTGTATTCTTGAATTGTAATATCTATTAATTTAAGCAACAGTATGAATATGTCTTATATTCTCATGTATTTCTTCAGAATATTATTCCCTGAGCCAGAGAAATGAAATGAGGAACTAATATACTGATAAAGGTAATTAATTATATCAGCCAGATCAGTGATTTAGGAAAGAATTGATTACACTTATCAAATGCATGATAAGGTATGTTGTCTGAAATGGTAACATATTTTTAGGTTATAGTCTACATTCTGAGAGCTTGGTAAAATAATAAAAAGCCATGAAACTGAGCAGTGAGGAACTAAATAGAAGAAATGACAGTGCTGTGGTAGCAGGTGTCTGTCACTCAGTGGCAGAATTGTGAAGAAGGATCTGAGACCAAATGCTCTGTCAAGGATATCATTGGAGAGTACCTAAAATGTGTGATGGCAGTAGGTATAGGAGAATGGGAAACAGGAAAGCTAGTACAAGAACTGTAAAATGCAAAAAATCTCCTTTTTTTTTTCCTCCCAGAATTCTTGGCTATTAGAAACAGGAGATTGTCAGGGTTTGAAAAATCTGGCATGGCTTGTGGAAGAGTAAAATATTTTTAATATATATTAAAATATATTTAAAATATATTTTTAAAGACAGATTAAGTAATACTGCTCCATTATAATTTTTAGCAGCAGTCTCAGTCCAGACCACAACAGATTTGGACAGGGAGACTGACCTGCCTCCCTACTGTGGAGAATGTTCTTTAATCCCTCTGTCCCTCAGGAGGTTGATAAAATAACCTGCAAGATGTGGTCTGAGTAGTCCTAAAGTGTAGCGTCCTGCAGGAAAGCTGCAGTTAGAGTGGCAAAAAACTGGCCATAACCTGGCCTGAAAACTGTTCCCCTCTTGAAGAGTTCAGAGTGTATCTGAATTATATTTCTAAGAATTACAAACAAACATTAAGGCTGTAAAGTTAAAGTGTCTTTATACTGTGTATGGGGGAGCATGGTGACAACTCAAAGTCCCTGGAACAAGGCATAGCAGAGCTACACTTTGAGACAAGACATTTCTGATCATGTGCAGCCTCCACTAGAGCAGTGTTCCTGCTTCTGGCAGCTGAGCAGCTCCTGTGCTTGATGATAACTCCTCAGTTTCTATAGTGCACCCAGTGCAAGCGTACAGGTGCTCTGAAGCCCTGAAAATGAGGAGACCAGCACAAAGATGCATGTGAATCATAATTTAATAAATATGTACATTCCGATACTGTGTGTATTTAGGTGGTTACAGGTGATCTATCCAGAGAGGCTCTCTGATGCCCTGAGTCATGTGTTGATGAGTGTCAATGCATCCACATGTAGTTACACACAAGTGCTGCCGTGTCAGCATCTGTGGTGCTCCTGAGGTAATCCTGCATTCCTCCCACTGGTTGCCCTTGGAGAGGGACTTTATAAGGAAGGTGTTAGTAAAAAGGTATTTATTTGCATGCTGAACACAATTTCTGCATTTTTGGAGGGGCAAATCTTTGAAGTATGTATTTTTGGCAGCTCTATGGGTTTCAGACAGTTAGGTTTCAGGTCTCAAATTCTGTTGCACAAGGGGCTGCTGTGGTGCTCCTACCAAGTGCACTTCGTCTTTTCCAGGCCAGCTGCACTGAGCAGCCTCCTCTGAAGCTGTTTCAAGTGTCTGGCTGCTGCAGCCCCAACTGTCTGGCTTGCAGCTGCATCAGACCCTCCTGCTATGGTCCCTTAACTTCTCCTTGCACCTTGTCTTATGACTTCTCTACTTTGCTTGTCTTGATGACTTCATTTTTAAGTACTGCACTTTTCATTGTTTTGTATCATCTCAACCTGTTCTTTTCTCATTTCTGAACTGAATAAAGTTTATTTGATTTGGTTTAATACTTTCCTTCATTATCTTAGAAATAGTGCATAGACCACCTGACATCACAGCACAAAAAAATGAACTAATGATTGAAGCTCCACATGCTTATACAAAAGCAAAAAGAGGTAGTGTTTTCACTCATTTTCATAGAGGCTAGTCTAAAGCAAGAAGAATGAAATGTCCCTCCTGCAGAGAGCATAAATATATGTTGATAACATGCTGTAAATTAAATATTGTATTTCTTTCAGAAACTGGGAGGACTCCAGTTTGGGCACTTGGAGCAAAATGAGCCCAGATATCTGTTTTGTTTTCTGCCCAGTGTGTAGTTGAGCTGGGCCACACGTGGAATTCTGCTAAAATGAGATTATAAATTAATAGCCCTTCACACTTCATTGCTTGAATGAGCTAGAAGTTATTTTCTTCTGGTTTTGAGTCCCAGGTGCAGCACTTTCTGACTAACAAATATGATTTTCTAAAAGGGATTAAAGACCAGTGAATTGAAACTACAACAATCTCTTCTCTGTCATCTGAGTACTGCCATGTAATAGGGAACAGGAAAGCACATCAACTGTCAGGGTGGAGGAAAGGGATCCTGTCCAGAAGATGAAGAAGTGGTTTGTGATTTTGGCAACAGGTTCCATTTCTGGTCCTTGCGTCTGGCTTTGTGTAGAAATATAAGCAAGCCATTTGGATACGTGTCCTGAAAGGTGACCCATTTCTTTGATTTTTGGTACCCAAATAGGGTTGCTACATGACTGATATTCCATTGCTATTTAGGCTGGTCTAGAGTACTAACAAAGTACTAACAAACATTTCTACTTTCACTAAAACTTAGTGAGATGAAGCTGGCTGTTATAGTCCCTCCAGCTGGACCAGCACGTGCTTTGATCTCAGAGGCTGATCCTCCCTTGCTCTTCAAAGAGGCCTAATAGATCCCTAGTCTGTCTCACTGTTATCAAAAAATATCTCTGATGTACCTTGCTGAAGGTTCCTAAAAATGAGCATAGTTTCAATTTTGCAGAAACTCTTATAACTGCTACCACCACCCCCTCTAATGACGTTCCACAGATGGCTGAGCATGGTAGGGTAGCATGAAAAGTGATTGGGCGAGGTTGACTAATTCTATAATTTTCTAATTTAGAAATTGTCCTGAACTGAAATGAACGTTAATGTTAGTGTGTAATGGAAAATCTTGGGGCTGAAGAAGGTGAGACTCTGGAGACACTTCCAGGCTTGCACTGATTGTTATTTATCTACCTAGACATAATCCACCTAAAGATGCAACATCTCTGCCTCTGTGCTTTCCTAACTGGGATAGGGAGGACAAAATGTGCCAAGAAAATATTCAGACTGCTTGAAACCTGTGGCGATCACGGCATATGGGGTGTTGGAAACATAATTTGGCATTTCCTCTTGACATCTTTCATGCTTTATCAGTTCTTTGGTGACCTCCAGATAATATCAACTGGTATTTCATCTGTTTGAGAATGTGATTATTTTCAATAAAAAAGGAGAAAATTAATTTATTTCACTGGAGTTTCCTGAGGCAATTCTCATGAAAATGGAAAAAATCCCTCCAACACTGACAATATATCTTAACCCTGAGGCATTCCTCATAATTACAATAGTGATAATTCAGTCTAACAGTGGTATGTGCATAAAGAAAACCTTTTGTCATATATTCTTTCTGCTCAGCCCAGGGGCAGGAATATAGTACACAGAACCAGAGGAATTAAACGCTGCCAAGTTAGTTCCCACTTTAACCACACTTGCAGTACCATGGCACAGTAACATCTGAACTGCCTGCTCTGCTATTTGAAAAGTAGGAAGATCCCAGGAAATACCTGCATGTCAGGACTTGATCAGAGAATAGAAACTTGTATATTTTGTGCATTTTTGTTTATTTTTAACCTTTGAGAGAACTGTTTCCTACTATTTCTAATATCTTTTTCAAAGACCGAATTACATTCTCCAGTGAATTCCAATGATTGTTGTATACAGATACCTGTTTTCTCTCTATAACCTCTGCCAAATGTAGTTTTTAGCTACATCTTTATGCTCCTTAGTTGTGAGGGGGCCTCTCCTCCTCCTTGAGTAACTGGTGTCATTGCAAATGTCTCCATTGCTCATGTTAGGATTTAAGAGGCACTGCTGCAATGCAAGTGTCTGTTGCCCCCTTTCTGCTGCAGAAGTGTAATATTTTCTGCTGCTGTAAAAGAAGGCAGGATGGTATTGCTTTGCTGAACAAAAATTTCCTAGATCCTCCTGTGAACAGGAGAATATCCAGAATTCATTCTAATCTTCAGGCAATGGATACCTCTGTAGATATTTTATGCCTGGGTAGACTTTTGTCATAGCCTTTCTATGCTAAAAATGACTAGATAATGCATAAAAATGGTATTTGAAGTAAACTTCAGATAGGGTTTTTTTCCTTTTGGAATGTTTATAGCTGCCAAGGACGCATCCTATATTATTTTTCTATAACACTAGAGTTATGTACTGGAAACCTGTTCTGGTCTCTTTTAGGTAACATTTTTTTTACTGGGGGGGTCTCACTGTATGAAGAGGTATCTTCTGAATTTCCAGCCCTAGTCTTTTGCAGTTTTGGGAATAAGTGAAGATTTTTCAGTTGCATTTAATCTACAACAAAACCTATGGAAAGCAAGGAACTAAATCTACATATTTAGACATAAAACATTCACCCTGAGTTAGCACTGGTGTTTAAAGGATATAGGGTAATAAGAAACCATTATGGTATATCCCAAGGATAAGGGGAAATCTTCCTTGCTTATTAAGTTGGAATAGAAGTCATCTACTGCCTTTGTTTCTCAGCTCAAAGCTTTCTCTGGAGTGGGGAAAGTCCAAATGCAGATTGTCTGCACAAAACAAGATTTCTGTACTTCTGGATCTTGCTTAAAGGGACAGCAAAAGCTCTTTGACTTCACTATTTTTTTAAGGAAAAAGACTAGTTGTCATAGAAATCTCATTAATTTTATTAGTATTTTTGTTAGGATTTGTCTTTGGTTAAGTGTATTTAAGTGTTGATATCTGTCAGATACTTTCAGGCTGAAAGCTGAAAAGCAAATTTTTCACATTAGGTTGTTTACCTTCCTAATAAAGAAATAAAAGAAAAAATGTGAGTGGAGAGGGGAGAATGAAAATGGCGTTAATGTGTAACATTTATAGTTCTTGCAGTTTGAACTATGCAAGTGCAGCCATCTCAAGTGGAACACCTCAGCATTACAAAGGTACTTTCCTGGTATGTAACAGCACTTACAAATGAGAATTTATTCATATGATTCAGGAAAAGATGTTGCCTATTCTTGGAAGGCAAGGATGGAAAATTTCAATTTCTTAAAGTTCTTAAAAATTATGATCACATCAAATAGAAATTATGTTAGAAACTAATCTAGAAATCACTCTTAATTACAGAGTACTTACTTGATTTAAGAATAACAATTTTTTCTCCATATACTACAAATTCCTGATGGAAAAAAGTAATAACATCTTTCACAGAAGTGAAAATGGATAGATGTTTATTTCAAGCAAAGGAGATCAAATGCTGCTCACACCATAATTAAACAGAACTTGTAATTATGTGTTCTGCAACACAGCTCACTTATTACCCAGGATCTTCCATAACTGCAGGTTGCTATATACAAATGGTAAACTCAAGACTTGACACCTCAGACCTGATTTGCAGGTGAGGATTTCTCATTTACCTGTCAATCTGTCACAGCCAGAACAGGCTTCTGAATTTGCACATGATAGAAAGTACTGATTTTGTGATGAAAGATTTCAGTCCTGATTTTGTAAAATAGTCCCCAGAGCTCCCAAGCTGAGAGCAAAATTTATTCTGAGTTTGATCTGGGATGAATTTCTAATCACATTAGCTATAAAGGCAGCCTTTTAATTTCATGGTCCCTGGGAAAATGAAACTTGGGTAAGCGGAAAGCATTATGAAAAAACTTCTGCATAAACATCTGATACTATAAGTCTTGGACTATCTACACTGAGGTGGTGGAGCTGTAATTACATTTCTTTCTTGAGACTTGCTTCCAAATTTTGGATGTTTGTAATTGAGTTATAGCCTATATGCCAGGTTTTGCTGAATACAGTTATAAATACCAATCTTATTTGCACAGCAAGACAGCATGTTTGGAAAGGCCTTAAGTTCCACTGTTCCTGTATATACGTGGTATGAGGATGATTATGGTATCTGCACTCTCTTAAAAAGTGCTCCTGGATGTAGCAGGATGTTCTTCTGTATAGTGTTTTCTGTGGCATAAATGTTAGCACTGACCAAACGAGCCCATGAGTGTAGTCAGTGGGATGTTTGAAACTGCTCTCATGGGAAGCCTCTGGAAAGTGCAGTTGTACTGGCACTCTTGAGAGTGAACTAGGTCAGTGTTTTGTGTTATCTCAGGCTTTCAGGGTGAGAGTTTATCGACTGAGTCTGCTGTGTGGAGTGAAAAATACAATGGTGCTTCTGCAGGAGGAAGAGCTTTAAGCAAAGCTCAAGATTTCAACATAATGTTGGGGTTGCTGAAAACATATAAACCTGTGAGAGCAGTTTGTTGCACAACCCCAGCAGCCAGCTCCAGAGAGGGTTTGGACCAGTGACTTAGTAATCTGCTGTCCTGTATTTGCTCTTCTGACATTGTTTTGGCAAGTGGGGAAGAAAATCTTTCATTATTGCATTTCAGGGGTAGGGCAAGACACGCTTGTAGTAGAGACTACACCTTGGTAATTTCACCTTAATATTCAGTAGTTGCTCAGAAGCAATCTAGGTAGACCTGTGGCTTAAAGTGTAGGTGGGAACTAGTTTGTATGGGGCTGTCATTAGGCTGTCAAAGCCAATATTGATATAGTAAACCCAACAGAATATGGTAAGAGACGTCATGAAAAGTGTAGTGCAAAAACACTTAAGAGTATCAAAACAGAATTATTATGATAAACTCTTCCCAGAGAAACCATTTTGACTTTTTTGCCCAGGTAATTTTTTACCCTTAGAGAACAAGCGTGGTACTGGCTAGAGGGAAAAGAGCCTTGCATTAAGTTAGTGGAGGTGTTTAGTGCAGAGGGCAGGGAAGCACACCCATGGATTGCTCGTGGAACACCTGTCCTGACATGTCCCAGCAGAAGGTGGAATAATTCTGTGTTTTAGTTCACAGAGCACTTACAGCCTTGTAGACTCAAAATCTTGTGGAAAACAAGAATACCAAGTGTTGAACTCGATTGGGAAAGGCAAAGAGGTTTTGCTGGTGGTCAGAGAACCTAAATCCTGCTCAATGAAGCCCTCATGAGCAAACTTTCATAAAGGCAGAGACCTGAGGAGAAACGCTGGATTTCAATCCACACAGAAACCACTGCCAGGAGAAACACAGGATTTCAGTCTCACCTTCTCTGGCAATTACTAGTTTTCTAGTTTATCTATCCTTAGGGTTTTGGTCCATTGGGAATTGCCTGCTGTATGAACATGCTTGAACAGGCCAGTAATCTGTCTTAGGTGGATCAGTGTAGACCATCTCCAGTTAAACTGAGTGCTAGAAACTCAGGCAGTTTTAGCAGTAGCAAGTAGTGTGATGTAAGTAACAAATTTTAGAGTGGAAGTTGGTGCTAGGGATATGGCATCCACACTGTGGATTTAAGGAATTTCAATGCTTTGGAAAACAGAATTCATATGGCAAAACACCTTTGTTATTCCAAAATACAATTTGAGAATGCAAAGCCTGAATCACCAAATCAATAGAAGTGCAACTCTTGGCCCCAATATTGTAGATCAGATGCATGTATATGGGAAACAGAAAACCTATCCTTGGTTGACTTTATATTAATTCTCTCTACATTTACTCTCAAAATGATGTCCTGTTAGACTAATTGCTTTGCAAGAAAGTCCTTTGAGATTTTTTTATTCATCTAGTTATCATTAAATTAAACCCAGAGGAATATTTACCTATTCTCTCAATGAATTCCTAGAATAGGAATTGGAATTTAATGGGTAAAAATGCCTTCAAGTCCACCTAGTTTCTTACCAATAGAGTGGAATTCAGAAAACAGTTTGTAAGTAGATCAATGTTTTCCCAGCTGCTGGGGGAGGGGAAAGCTACATGGAATAGTAACCATTAGGTGAAGAAAGCAACACACCATTTTAAACTGAAGTCTTCTTGGTTTCATTGGCTCATAGAGAAAATTCCCTAATATTATTTCTGTGTAGTACTGCAAGAGAAATAATATATTTGAACATTAAGGATATCCTTTGAAATGAACTTGATTTGTCACAAGTTGTATGAAGGCATTTCTCAACCGTTATATATATATTTGCTTATTCAGTACTGTATTTAAATTCTATTTAAATTACTTTGAACATAGGGCTTTGTTAAACTGATCACTTAAAACGATTCCTAAGTAGGAGGTGAACCCATTCTGAAAATTTGACCTCAAATACCATACAAGCAAAGAGCCTTTGTGTTCTGGAATAAGTTGAACTTGTACTTTTCCTAATATTATGGTTGTCCCTTTCTGTTCTGAGGAAGAGCAACACTCAGCATCTGGTGCAGAAGAGACTTTCCTGTCAGCTGACCTGAACCACAGCTCTTGTAAACATTCCAGGATCCTAATCCTAAGGAAGTCCCACCCCCGTCAATTAATGTTAAAGTTCACATGAGCAGGAGGTTTCAATTCTCATTTTTCCTGATTCATTAACAGAGCAACTCTCAGAGTACAAGTGTATTAGTCTTTCAATGGGGAAACAGAAAATAATGAGGCACTTACGGCTGGTGCATTGTTTTGAATCTGCTCAGCTCATAATCTAATGCATTCTGAAAAGAGAGAAAACAGGTTTTATAGTTTAAATGAAGACAGTTTTAATCAAGAGAAATCCATGAAATGAAATACATGGTATTTTAAAAAGTGAACAAAGGAAAGACCTGAAAAAAACGTTTTTTGTAGTTACATATTTGTCTCATCTTGGTTAATGCTTAACTTTTTGTTACTGGCCTGTTGTAACATTTCCAGAAAACTGGTAGCACACACTACGTTGTTAAACTGGAATTTTACCGGGTTTGTGGCAGATTAAATTAGTCTGGTTAATGAATCATTCAAGAAGTGATAAGCAAGCCATTTAATATGGTCTCTTCACTACAGAATTTCTTTGGGGTATTTTTACTCAAATCAGCAGATTAGTATAACAATGTCTGAGTGAAAGATACTTTAACAATGGCTGGGATATTATTTAACCTCATGTTTGGTCTGTTCTTGTTATAAAGTTCTGCATGACTTCTCAACCCATGAAAAGCTGGTGATGAAAAAGAAATAGAATTTGTGGTGTTCTACCTTGGCACATAAAGTGCCCATTGTAGTATTGAACAAGCTAATTCAGGTACTGGAAACAGTTTCACCAAATGATTTCAATGGTTTGTGTAGTTCTATATACCTTTTACCTCATTGTGAACAAGGAGTTCATGCACTGCTTTTGATGTTCAAACTAGAGCGCAGCTCACAGTCTAACTTCTTCAGTCAGAGTTTTAAGTTACTCTAAATTAAACCTTGTTTTTACCTATGGATTTTAATTTAGTGCAAAATTTCCAGTAAAGTCTTTGGATTGTACCAAGTGTGGGATTACGTGTTTTCCGTCCAGAAACCGTCTAATGCCAAAATACCCCCCTTTTTCAGCATAGATTTCTGCAGATGGTAAATCAGGGTGAAAATACATCGATTTAATAGATGTAGTTCTAACCATCCATCTATTTTTGTGTTGGAAAGAGCAAATTAATTTGTGTATTTCTCTAATACTTCCTAGGTAGACCTGTAGTGGATGTGAAATCTCTGGAATAGATACTTTCCAGTGAACTCAGTGATACTGAATATGCTGTAGTGTGACTGATGTTTGCCCAGATCTATCTTTTTTTTCTGAATAATGCCCCAGTCATCAGTCCCAAACCAAACTATTTTGCCTTTTCTCTCACCTTCTCATCAGCATGATAGATGAGTTTGTATCAGGCATACAAATGGAGACACTATTAATAAGTGTATGAGAGAAGATCAAGTGGAGAACATATACATTCTCAGAGAAAACATATTTCCTCAGTCTATATTTAAATTCCAGTGAATCTTTGCATTTCTTTGACATATTTCTTGTGAAAACATGCCATTTCAGACACTAGAGAACCCCCTACATTTAATACTTAGCCTGTAATTATTGTGTAACAGAAAGCAGCTGCATGTCTGCATGTAGTGGGTATGGTAATCAGCAGATGATCCAGCAGATCTAGAAATCACCAAATTCCTGAGGAAATTTAAAACTGTATTGAGCTGTGTGATGGCCATACAGCCCCATCTGGGCTCGTTTGGGCTTCATCAGCTGTACGGATGTCTCACCAAAATGCCTCTGCATATCAATGACCAGCGGAGCAGGGCTATTTCCTCACCACCTCTTGCACATTTTAAGTAATAGGAGGAAGAGGCAGCTATGCTTTTCGTTGTGAGGGTTTGGTTCTTGTTCACTCCCTTTTATCTGCCAAACAGAAAACCTTTACTTGTGTGTAAATCTGAAGATTGCTGGGGTATAATGGCTTGGTGATTTCAGAGTAATACCTTGTGTAACTTTCAGTCCTTCCAAGATGCTGTTTGTGGAATGTGCTGCCTAAGTACAGCTGCCTTTCCACACAGGCAAGTGCTGTGTGTGTGTGGTCACATCGAGCCCATTTACACTTGCACTGGAGCTTGGCAGAGAAGGAAGCTATGGATCGAAACAATTCCTTTACTGGGGAATTTTTTATTGAGAGAGTTTTAACTTACTTCTCCTCCCCCGGGACAGTCTTCAATGAGGGGATTATGCTATGTGGTTCCCTAGGGTTTGAGATGATTGGTATCTATGGGTCCAGCTGAAAGCTTTTTCTTTTTTCCTTCAGTAAAATGCACTATTGATTGAAACTAAGAGCTGCTGCTGCTCTTTAGCAGCACAATTCTGGTACTAGGAAAGAGTACAAAAATATCTTGCAAACTCAACACTTCTGAAATTACATGGTAGCTTCTGTAGGAAGATGACTAATGCTTCCAGGTTTTAATTAACCATTGCTTCTGTTGTTGCTTATGGTACACACATTGTTAGTGATTCATAATGGCATGAATGGAATAAGTTGCAAATGAATATGTGTGATAAAGAAGAAGTTAAGGTAGTTTCTTTCCTGGGGGGATTTGAGTTGCCAAATATGCAATGAGGAACTAAAGGGACAGAGTGTTCTTTAATTTCTTTTTATTTTCCCCCCTTTTTTTCTGGTTTGTTTATTTGGTTTGGGTTTTATGTTTACTGTTTCATATTAGAGCACAATTTAGAATGCATATGAAAAAGTCCATTCTCTTCTAGCCTGCTGTTGATTTCCTCATTTCTACTGGCTCCTTCATTCACCCAACATCAACTCTCTCAGTAACTCAGCTCAGTAACCAAAACTCCTAGCTTGCAGATCAAGCCAACCAGTTTTGTTCTGCAGATAGCATCCTGGAGTGAGAGAAGTGCTGCAGTAACGCAAATGTTTGAGGTGTGTCTTTTGCACCTTTACTTGCAGAAGCATGTCTTGGCCCTGCACCCATCCCGCTGTAGCTGCTTGCACCAAGGGTGCTGGCAAAGGAGGTGCCCTGCATCAGAAGCAAAGAGAAGGAAGGAGCCGTAACAATCTGGATCTGCAGGCCTGTAAGTGGGTTTTGTGGTTTTTTGTTTGGAGAAGTTTGGGCTGGCTCGTGCCCCTGGACTGTCCAGTACTTGCAGAGTGATGTGGCCTGTCTGAGGTGCTCTGCTCCTGTGTATGCGCTCGCAAGGGAGTGGTGTGTGTGCCTTGGCTTACATGCCTTGGCTGGGAGGGATTCAGGGCATTTTGCAGTCCTGGGGATGCCTGGTAGGCGGATAAGGGATAGCGAGTGTTGGTAGGAAGGTAAAGGGAATGGGGTAAAATGCTGCAACACAATGCACAACAATCAGACACCCTCATCTGCCAGGCACAGCTTCTCTAAGGAAGGCTCCTAAGCCATGAACATTGCTCTCAGCACTCATGGGACTTGATGTGCTTTGGATTCTGTGTTTGCTTTGGAGTTTTTTCGCCATGCTTTTACAGTTGCTGAGATAGTGCAGAGGGACAGTTTCAATGGAGTTGTGCCTCAAAAAAGTTTTTGGCTGTCTTTGGAAAAGGTTGTTAATAGAATTGATTGCATGATACAGTGTTCTCAACTCTATTTTGAACTTCATTGAAATACATCTTTCCCCTTCCTTATTTTCCAGCCCTTTCTGGTGGGGATGCACTTGTATAAGTTGGTTACAGCTGCAGGTGCAAAGAATACCTTGAACAATCCAGGAGAGCTGTGAAGGATCAGTAGGAGCTTGAAAATGTCAGCTTTTGATATGAATGAGGGTGAGGGGAATCCTTTGATATTATGATAACCAAACACACTGTGTTGCTAGATAAACTGTCAATATTTGGGGAACACAGCTTCATGTAAGGTGACAGTCTTGTCATTACCTTACAAAAATTCAGAGGTACGTTCTGTAATATTTCCAGTTCTGAGCATGGACAACTTTAGAGATGTTTGTTGCTTTTTGTGTGTGTATACGTACATTTGAATGTAATAATGGATAACGAATTTGACTTCTTCCTAATTTTCTTCAATTATTTTTCTTTGGGGGAGGGATTAAAGACAGATTTACTTGACAAAGAGCAATTTCATTTTGCTGTGATAAAGTAAATGCATAATATAGAAATTCTGTATTCAGTATGACCAAGTTTATGTTAGGACTAGTTAATGAAAACTGTTCTCAAGAAAAACACTTGTAAGGAGCCGTTGTAGGAGATTAGGAGGAATGTAGAGCTGCATTTTTGACCTCTGAGAGAGAGAGATTTGATGTATAAATAAAAACGATCTCAATTTAGGCAGTCAATATAAGTAAAAATTAAAAAAATAATAATAAAATTGTAATAAGGCATATTAATGACATCCCTTATTAACTGGCATGGCAGCCTATCTGTAATTACTTTGACATTTCTTAGTGAAAAAAAAAAAGCATTTCTTAGTAAAAGTGTCCTTATGGAATATGAAAATATCTCTGGGGAATAAAAGTAAGATTTCAGTGCTGGCCTCTAGAGACACAACCTGAGCTATAGACTTTTGCCAGCAATATCTGACAAAAACTGCCAGTGTCTCAGACTGAGTAAATCATGGAATAAATGCAGAGAGGAATTTTTTTTTCTTTAATAAAGGAGAGCTATGCCCCAAGGAGGTGGGGGAGAAGTGGAGAGAATGTAAATAAAATGTGAGATACTTAAAATTAAAGGTCAGTTCAGAAAGAATGACACAATAGAGATCTGTTTCTATTGTGAACGGGGAATTACTATTTTTAAGGGAATTGTCCATTTTAAAGTGTGTAAAACTGACATCTAGTGGCAGCAATAGCACTTCGTGTGCAAGGTGGCTTTATCGTGAGACCAGTTTGCATAGCAGATGAACTGGTAGTTCAGTAAGTAACTATATTACTTACTAAAATTGCAATTCTCTGTACTTTAGCTGGGTGTTACAGAGCATTTCCAAATCTTGCTTCTTTTAATAATAATCTCACTTATATAATGCCAGGTTGTGGGTCATCTTTCTGAAAGCATGGCCTCATGCTAGAGAGCTGATGAACAGTTTCATTAGAGGAGAAAAGGTTGAAAGGGGCATGAGGGTTAAAAAAAGGTAAGGGTAAGAGTTACAGAATTTCATCGAGGTCAGCTGGGAAACTGTTGGCAGCTACCAATTTTTGACCTTTTATGAGTGAACAGAAGTCTGGCCTCAGAGCTGCGATGTGTTTCTCATGTGTGGCATTACTCACAAGTGTAAGCTCCACTGGGAGGGGAAGCAGGACTTTATGGCAAAAACGGAGATCTCACATGAATTCAGGCAAGATATGTGGGCTCTGAATCGATAAAGCATATAGGCATGTGCTTAAATCATTCCCATGTTCATTTGCTGAATCATGGTTAATGTATTCATTTCTCATTCATATTTTTATTATAAAGGGCATTTAAAAATAGTTTTCTTTTCTGTTTTTTTCTAGCTTGTGTTATTAGTGTCTGAAGAAAACATTCCTTGCTAAAACTCTGATGCCTGCCCCACTGAGGCTTTAATTTATCTTTGCCTCCAGTGCCATAATATACATAATGTATATAATTACATTATGTATATACTAATAAGAAGTAAATGTTACTTACTAATAACAAACAAAGATATGCAAAAATGAAGTATCAATTATTTCAAAAGATATTTTTTAAAACATGGCTTAGGGGCACCTATAGTCATATACCTATAGTCAAAGAGTGCAATTTAAAATGAACATAGAAAAATATAAAAACATAATTCAGATCTATCTTCCACGTAATAAAATGAAAGATATCACCAATAGAAGACTCGGTGAAGACAAAGGCAAATCTGAAGGAAGAAAGAAAGTGTGCTTCGGTGAAAATGTAATTAGAAGTGGTTTTGTGGCAAGAATTGTCAAAGTATATTGGTCAATTTTTGACTCTAAGTGTTTATTTTACAGTCTTCTCATTCATAGTAACTGTTGCAAATATCTCAGAGATAAAAAATACTGATAGCATAATTCTAATGAAATATAGCTGTGTGCAGTTTCAAGGCTGAATCATATGCTGCCTCTATCATTCCATCTCTGTTACTTTCAAAACATGGTGAATCATATTTGTTGAACACAAATGTTGACATTCTGCAGTGAGACTCAAGTCACAGTTATAGAAGTGGTGTAAGAAACAGCAGCTGTCATTTCAGATAGGCGAGCCTGCTGCTTTAGTGGGAAAGCAGAGCCGAGGAGCAATCCTGTTTGCTGCAGAGCTGCTCTCTAAGGACAAGATTAGTTGTTAACAGTTGTGCCAGCCAGAGCTGGGAGATGTGATTTTATCTGTCCTGAACCTGGTAATCCACTGCAGGTGCTTAACAGTTCTAATATGCTTTTGACCTTTTGGGTCTTAGTGGGAGCAGTTGCAATGACATGAGGCCAATTGCTATGTGCAGAGTTACTCTGACTTTGTCTGCACTCCCTGAGGACCCTCCTTACCTCTTGGACACTGATGCCTTTCCAAAACTCTGGAAGTGTAAGAAAATAAGTCATACTAGTAGCACCAGAATTGTTAATATACATGAGATCTCTATGATTTCAGAGCAGCTGTCTCTGCATTTGGTTTATAGAAAACCTTGCATAGTACAAATGGAGTTGTGTTGGTAGCAAGGGAATATATTCAGGACATGCTTGTTGTAAATAGGACTGCTGGGGTTGGGTTTTTTGGTCCACAGTGGATTTGTCATCCATCATGGAATGCTGCTGTTATTTTGTCCTCAGGCATGCTTTTAGTTAAGAAACTGCCCATCTAATATTGTGTTATTAAGAGCTGTGTTCAGCATGTAACGGGGGTTTGAGATCTAGATGTTTCCCTTGCTGGAAGGAACAGTAGAGTACTTTACATTCTTTAAGGCAGCTGGAAATACTTTATTACGTTGATGGAGATCTGTCTGTAGTATTGCTGCTCTAACATTTCAAATTAAAACCAAGGGTTTTTGGAATTATTTGGTAAAGTTTAATATGCATTGAGCTGTGTTGTTCTGAGGAATCTGTACTGCCTTGCCTAACACATTTTTTAGCTGTTGAGATGTTAGAAACCTGTTGTTTCCTCAACTGAAAGATGTTTTCCTTCAATAGTAGCTCAGTGAACCCCCGTGGCTTGCATTGTTCTGAGGAAGCTGCCTATTGCAGTGCTACCATCTCATATTAAGAGCTCAGGGAAACATTAAACTAGTTGACCCTTGATTCTTATATGTGCTATGAGTGAGTTCACCTATTATTTATTTATGAGCTAGGGTTTCCAACCTATTGTATACCCCAGGAGCTGTTTGCTCATACTTGACTGTCCAAGACTTTTTGAACCTGTCTTATTCAATCTCACATGTGGAATGAATGGTCTTCTCCTTGAAAGCTGGCTGCAGAAATAGCCTTGTTCTAAAACAGACAGTAAGGTTTGATTTGCAACATAAATCTGTTTATGTAGTGCGTACAATGGAAAAGTTAATGTTATTTTTCCTGGAACATCATGTTCCCATTGATCTTAGGTTGACCTGATGGAGAGATGAGAGATTTCCAAGGTTCTTTCAAAAATTTGACTGTCTTCCCCACTGAGAGTTTAATATTCTGTGGGCCAAGCTCTGTCTGTGTTTGCATGTCCCTATTGAAAGGACATTTACTGGAACACAGAAAATAAAACCACTTCCCATATCTTTGTAGTAATGCACCACTATATGCTTAAGCAAATTGAGTTTTAGTGTTTGAAAGAGGAAGGAAGTTACCACATATAGAAATAACTGTGACCACCAGAAATTTAGCCTCAGCAAAAAGCAGCAGAGCCTCTGCTGATGTAGGCTGCAAGATTAGAAAGTCTGATTTCTCTTTTTGAGAAAAGAGAATTCAAAAGAGCCAGCTGAAATTCTTCTAGCAGAACCATTTATCTCTAAAACTGCTTTATCAATTAAAACAAATTGTTTTGCAGGGCTTCTTTCACTTCATTGATGATTAAGAATCTATTAAAAAAATAGGTAAAGTTGAGTCAATTAATTTTCATGTTTTTTAATATAAGGTAAAAGACCTAAATGAGGTATTACTGACTTAGTGATTCCAAAGCACTTTATTTTTACTTTTATGGGAGGTTTGTACCTATTCCTTCTGAATCAGAGCAAAGGGAAATATTGAACTGCCAGAAGTTCCAGTTTTGGCCACATTAATTAAGGTCTGGAAAATATTTCTAGTCTGTAGTCAAAATGCCAAGTAACAGGACATGCTGCAGAAATGTCCTCAGTATGGAGGAGTCCTGCTAGAAACCAACCTGGTGCTTTAAGAACTGACTTTTCTTCAGGACTCAGCCCAAGGTGTGAGTGCAATATGCTGTTGACCCAGTTTAACAGTGACATACAGCAGAATTGACACTGTCAGCTTTTTGTAATAAACTTGCCTTTGTCAGGGCTGAACCAGGTCTGAGGGCAGCTGCTGCTTCCAGCTACCTGAATCCTGTTCCAGTAACTGCATGCAGGTGAATTGACTCAAGTGGTGCCCATCTGTGTCTAGTTCATGCTGTGAAAACAGACTGTCCCTTGGCTGTGTGGTTATGTGCAGTTTCTTTCTAGCTCATCATTCCTATTGAAACAAACTGGATTTTCCATTTGGTATTTCCTTAAGTGAGCAGACATCTCTGGAGATAGGCACACGTCCCTTCAGTTAATCTAATTTGCTTACTAAGGGAATGGGAGGAGGCAAGAGCTAAAATGGTTGTGGTGGTGGTGGTGTGTTCAGTATTTGAATATTGAGTTAGTAGGAAGAGTAATGTCTGTGAACAAAGGCTGAGGCTGAGTCGCTGCAAGATGCTCTGTGCATTGTGCTAAAATACAAAACTCAGTTTTCTGGGTATTAATTGTTTCCATCCTGCTCTCACGAGGGACACTAAAAATGACAACAGGAAATAGCGTATCAGGAATCAATTCTCAGGTCACTGGTAGCTGAGGCTGTCAAGGACTCTTCTGTCTTAGGAAAAGCTAAGTTATAATCTTAGTTACCTACAGTTATACAAGCCAAATAACTAAATACAGGTGCTCCCCAGGTGTGTCAGGCTGTTGGGAGCAGTGGGATCAATCTTGGAGAATCCCAGAAAGTGGGAGACGTTGGACCTTCAGCTCTCCCCTGCTGCAAGGGCCTGGAAACTGTGCAGATGTGCTCCCTGCTGACACTGCCTGCAGATCAGCTGCCTTCTGCTTTCCTGCATCTAGGCAAGAACAATTAGAACAAGAAGTGCTGGGAAATAGCTGAACCCAAAAAAGCTGTAGAGAAGGGGTATGAGAATTATCTTAACTTTCAGAGCAAGTACTATGGCAGAAGCTGTCAGCAGCAGCCAAGCTGTAACATCACTCTTAAAAGCAAAACCTATATATTCTTGAAAGATTAAGGAAGAACATCTGCATAATTGTAAGCCCATTACGTTTCATCAAGGGGACCAGAAGTAGCAAATCTTAATTATAAGAATAAATACTTTTGCTGAATGTGGAAACCAAATGTAACTTAGTACATGCCTGTCTACCCTAAACTCTGATAGCTGGCTGTCTTCTCTTTGGAAATAAACCACCTCATAAGCTCCTTGAGCATCTACATTGAAGAAACAATTTCAAATGCCCACACAGAGATATGCTGAGCTACTTGACTTTGAAAGTACTCCCTGGATAGTGGAATAGATTTGCTGTACCTCCTTTGATACTGGTTTAGGTTTTTGAGGTAGTGCTTTAGTTCCACTGCTTAGATTTTAATAATCTCAATGGTTATAGCTAGCCTGTCTAGATAGTCTTTAATTCACATAGTCACAAATATGTCATGTATCTATATCTGGAGGCATCTTGAAAATGAGCACTTGATTTGCTTGATTCACATTACCTCAACCACAGCGAGCAACATTATTAATAGCGAGTAATCACTGACTCCATCAGCAACATCATGGCTGCTGCATTTCAATGGCTGAAATAACTCTGTGAAAAGGTAGACCTTAGGGTGCTGGCTGGCAGTCATTACAAGTAGGACAAAACACCACAAGTAGTGATAATTTAGGTAAGCAGCAGAGTATCAAGATTCAGCACAATTAAGACCTCTTACTGTGAAGCACACATGCTAGGTCTGAGTCGCTGCAAGAACTCAGCCTTCACAACTGTTACATGTTGAAAAGACCATCTGCCAATAGGGCATGCAACCTGTGGCCCTGGCTCAAATAGAAGAAACTCTTTCTGCCTCTGGAGGAAAACCACTGCACGTGCCTATGTCTGTAAATGTCTTAACTCAAAGCATGAACAAAATCTGTGTTGGGTCACAGCATGGTGAGTGTGGATGAGGATTTCTAAGGTGGGGAGGAAGACAGGTATAGGACAGAGTGGTGACATCTCTCCTGGTCTGTGATAGAGAGCAGGGTGCTGCTTAGTGGTTTATGGCTAGCACAGCCCCAGATTTTGAGAGCCACATCTTGAAAGGGCAAAGCCAAAGGCTAGTACAGTATTACTCAATGCTACTAGTGACACAAAGAGCTTTATGAACTTTCTCAGTAAGTACTTGGCTGCAAAGTGGTTAAGGATGTTTGATTTAGACATCTGCTTTATTTTTCTCAGTTTGGAAATCTGAAAGACAGCCTATAGATAGAGCATTCCCTCCCCCATACCCCGATATACCTTGTCTTTCTGGGATGCCATTAAATTTGTTTAAATGGTTTAATTAAAGTCTTTTCTGGTTTCATGTAATCGACAATATCTTCTGTCAGTGCCAACACGTCTGATGCTAACGATGCTTCTGGATGATAGATGTTGTGGGGATAGCTATCAAGGTAGAGAGTAACTTAATTTGAGAGGTTTGATTTCCTTTTACTTTACCTGTCAAGGCCTGAACAGATAGTGTCTGTTAGAAAGAAGCAAAGAAAAGGTGTTTTGAAAGTTTTTCACCTCCTTTGTTCTTATATGGAAATTTAACAGTATATTGACCTATTTGTCAAGTGACGTTTATCTAATAGATGTTACACTGTTAGATGATTTCAATAGGAAAAGGGAGCTCTAGTTTTGGATACAGGACTCATGTTAGTGATGAGTGGTGATGATGTGCTGAATATTAAAAGACAAACCAGCTGAGATATGTTAATATATTGCCCTACAGAGTATCAGTATGTAAGCAATAACAGTATTTGTGTTTTTTATACTTCTATATTGCTGCTTGGTCTTTACACACAAATGTTTATTAATTTAGATTTCATGCTGGATCTGCATATTTAATCAAGGTCCTGGGGTACCCAGCATGTGCATCTTTCCCTTCCCTCTCAGTGTGATGAATCTTCATAAATGTAAATATCAGTCTTTTCTCTTTGACACTTCAAGTTAGCCAGTGAAGTCTGTCTACGTCTTGAGTTCTCAAACCTTCTAAGTATTCAAATTTTATAATTCTGCTGTTAGTACATTTGGTATTGATTTTATAGTATTAGATACTGTTCGGGAATGTATGTGAAACAGACTTTCTTTTGGCTCATTCTTGAAGTGACCCAAGTTAATTGTGAGCAAGGCAATTAGTGGGGGTTATAAAAATGATGCCAAATGTCATGGAAATTACTCTTCCACTATATATAAACATACATGAATCTCCTTTAGAGAAAACCTTTACTACCAATTTTTACAATTTAAATTACAGTAGTAAGCAAGCATGGGCCTTGAAGTGAAATAAATACCAGAATATATATTTAAAGTGTCCAGAAAGAAATATTTTTGTTTCAAGGCTGTATAAGTCAATGACCCAGCATGCTGTTGACAACCAAGATTAAATGCTTGCAAGAAATTCCAAATTTCCACTGACACACAGACACTGTTTCCTTTCCTGGCAGTTCATGAAACAACACTTGAATTTCAGTATGCTGCCATTGGACCATTTTGAAGCAGTATGTCTTTAAATCTGTTAGCAAGCTTGTGCAGAGTTCAGTGTGAAGAGAAAGGAAAAGCAGCATGTTTTCTTTGAGAAAAGTTGAGCTTTGAAAGCTACTGAAAGTTTAGGAATGTTAAAAGACAAACCAGCTGAGATATGTTAATGGGCAAAGAGCAAGAGAAGAGGTCAAAACTGTACATGCAAATATCCTTTCACATAGCTTCTAAAATAAGCTCCTTCCAGGAAAACAATATTTGTGGACGGTTCTAATATTAGTCTGTCACGATAATGGTATCTGAAAGCCAGTGATATTTATGCTGGGATGAAAGAGACCAACATGTTAACTTTAAATTACTCTCCTAACCCCAGTTTCCTTGTGTGTGGGAGCATTTCTTTTTAGGAAAAAGTCACTGTTGGTTAACTTTTTCTCTCCCTTTCTCACTCTCAAACCATTGACTAATACTGAAATTTAGCTTATAGTGAATATTTCCATGTTTGCATTTTAATACTATAATTAAGGTTTTAAAGAAATTTATAGTGCAGAGTGACTGACAACACATAGTGTTGTCTACATGCAGATGAAAACTAGAAATTGTATGAACACTGAGCACTAATATAAAAAACATTTTTATTAGTTGTAGCTGCTCTCTAAATGATTTGATGATTTGTGAAAGTCAAGAGGCAATAATGGATTATTATATTACATAACACCCATCCATACAATTGGGCATATACACTTTTTAAACAGGAAAAGAACACAAAACGAGAAAACATTTGAATTTTCATGTCAATTATCAATTGTTGACAAATTGTTTGTTTATTAGAAGTTAATCCCCCACTGTGTTAAAATGTTTGTAATGAGTTCAGTATCAGTGTGAATCCAGTTCTTTTTTAATTGACCATGACCAAAATAAAATAACTGTTTGGGATAAAACCAGTCAATTTTGATTTCTTAAGTTTCTTTATAGTTCAATAAATACTGTAAGTACTATTTTTTAGCATGGCTTTCCACATTCATTCTAGTGACTAAAGCTGCTAGCCATGGCCATATTATTTCAATTATAGGATGGAACTACTTGTAGCTGTTTCTGGTGCAATAAAAGTGTAAAAAAAGAAAAATGATTAAACTTCATAATAATTTAAGATGCTGATCAATTGGATGGGTGTTGTTGCTAAATCTGTATTTCACTTTCACTTATTTTTCTTGGAGGAGAGGGAAGCAGAGGTTTTAAACTTCAGACATGCAGACTTGGAAAACAAAATCAATTTAGAAACTTGTCCTTATAAATGAATGAAATAACCTACAGTGGTTTGTACCTCCTACCTCCTATGTAAATCTAAACAGAAGCGTTGTATTTTTAGTCCAGAAAAATAAAATGTAAAGTAATAAATGTAAATTTTATTTTTACTTAGTACTTTCTACTGATTTTTACATGTGACTGCATTTACCCAGCCAAATAGTATACCACCGTAGTATGACCAGATGTCTTCTAGAATACTTAAATACAGAAAAAGGTATTATATTTTTCCTTCTGTTGCATTACCTGCCAAGTAAAAGACCCTAGCATTTCCCATTCTAATGTGTTTGCAAAATGACTACTTCTCACTATTGTCCACGTGTGAGAGAGAGGATCTGCAGCTCATTCAGATGTGTGTGAGGTGCACACGATCACACATGGATGTTGGGAGAATTGTTGACCTGGCTGATAACCAGGCTTTTGCAGTGTCTGTGACTCTGGGTACTGTTTAACATGACAAAAGTGGCTCTATTTGGCTTTAGCTGATTAAAATTCACGAATAGGGTTACTTAGAGCTGAAGCTCAACAAAGGCAGAATCATAACCAAGGAACTCTTGATGTTGAAACCATACTTCATGTTATGTTGTGGAAATTCAGCTACTGTCTGCCAATATTATACCAGTTTTATTTGTACTGACCAAATGGATATTTCTCACATTTGGAACCAATGTGGTCATTTGTGTTGTGATGAAAAACATAGGAAAACATAAAAAACCGCCTATGACCTAATTGTTGAGTTCCTCAGTTTCATACATTTCTGAATTTATTCATGAGCGCAGTCACAAAAGTCCTTCAAGACCCAACAGAAAATGTAGCTCTACACTGTAAAGTTCAAGAATGCTTAATTGGACAGGGAAAAGGAAGAAACGATAACATCATAAATAATGCAAGGTACAGTTCTAAAAAACACTGAAATTTTGTCAGTAGAGGACTTTCTGTTTGGAAAGTGTATATATGACCAAATAAACCCCAGGCTTTGGGGATGATACACTTAGAGAATTTATTTGGTCTTTTTTCCTACTGCCTCTTCAAAATTCAGTGCTGTGTTTGTACAGGTGCATTTCAGATAGTCTGAAACCACCTGAATCAAAAACACTTGGTAAAAGATTGAGGTTTTGAAGTTGGTTTGTTTATTTGTTCCAGTGAAGAGTCTTTCACTTACAGGGTGATGCTGGCACGTACAGACATTTCTCTAATCTGCTTTTTACATACTACAGGACCCAGACGAGCTAATGCACAAATGAAGTGTTGCATTTTTCTCTTCACAGGAAACCAGGGGTTAAGGGCAAATGCCAACATTTGCCTTGAGTGGTTCTGAGTGAGTAAATTAGGTCACCAGCTATAAATAGATAACATGTTTGTAGTCTAATGCCTGTATTTTTTTTAACCAAAAAATTTATGACTTGTTTGATTCGTTTGTATCTCATCCTACATTCAGATGGTTAAGCATCTTGCCTTGTCATATTATGCTGATTAGATATTCTAGATGTCTACTGGGACATTTAAGTAAGTTTGATAGAAAATCAAATTTTTACCAGGATCATACCATGAGAAATCAACCCCATGGCATTTGTAAGGTTTTAATAGTTCTCAGTCTTATGCTTCTCAAGGACTGTGTTGCAATGGATGCAGATAATAACACCTTTTAAAAGTGAAAATTGCATTCAAGTAGCAGGGGACAGAATAGTTAAACTGTTAATTGAAAAAGCCCAGCTCCACAGGAACATTGGAGGAAATAAATAGAAAAGCAAAGAAACAAAATAAAAATCTTCTATAGGAGGTCAAAACAATATTAATAAACCATTTTAAATCTCTTTTGTAGGAATTTTGTGCCTATCTGCTTATTAATGTGAAGTCAAATGCTGCAGGTAAGCGTGCCTAGAGGAAATCAAGTACCCTACAAATAGAAGCTGTGTTTCTGCATTTGACACAGTAATGTGAATTTTGGAGAGAATTTACTCTTCAGTATTCCAGGGGCATAAAATACATGAAATGCTTGTAGTTCTTATTCTTCTAAGCACTGGTTTTGTAGGACCTCTGGGAATTCTAAATTCTTTCCAACGTGCTTCTTCCTGAGCACCAGTGTGTGATGTGGTTTCCCAGCAGTCCAACCCAAACTTCAAGCCAGATTCCCTAATGGTAAGGTCTGCACTTATGCATGAAAAACTCTTGAAAGATCTCTGCAATTGCATTCATGTGTGTTTTGTTTTTATTTTTTAATGTGGGCAAATTCCATAAGTTTTTAGATATGGAAAGATTGATAAATATTTAATAGTGTCTTTTGAGCCATTCCAGGAATGGCTGGAAGCTTTTGCTCTTAGCAGTCATGCAAGCCATCTGCTGATCATTTTAAATTAAAGATAATATTACATTGAAATTTAGCAGTCACTACATTAGTGTTTGGTGTTCCTGTTTTGTTTGGGTTTTTTTTTTCTCTCTTCCATCATGCTTATTCAGAGCAGATGTCATCCTGTTAAAAAACACCCAGGATGGCTTCATTTTACTAAGGGAAACTTCCTGACACTTGGTAACTTCCTCAATGCTTCTCTTTTCTATAAATTTGTGTTACAGACTTCATGGACTTTCATTTTAGGTCCGTTAAGCTTTTTAATACAGCCTTAACAGCTCAGTCAGCATTAGCAAAATGTGCTCAGGTTATTGTGGGTTATATCTAAATCTTATGCTACAAGTGTGTCTAAGTGAAAAATCTACCAACAGAACTGTCCTGGCATAATCACAATTAGTAGCTTGTAGTTGCAGTATCCATACATGTTTTAACTAAAGGGTATTCCTTTCTCTGCTTTTTTTTTTTTTTTTAATCCAAATTCCTCTAATTTTTTTTCAGTAATTATTTCTAGTCATCTTTCATTACTGCACTTAGGTCTCCAGTTAGTTCTTTGATTGCTTGAGAATAGCAGCTTGAAATTTATCCCTTTGGAAATTTATCCCATTTTGGCACTACCATCACCCACTGCCTCAAGTAAAATGTTAATATTCGAGGCCTTTCCAGGTTCCCTCTGTTTGGAATAGAATCTTAGACTAAAGTCAGCTGTACTTAATGCAATACTGTTTTTACATAGAAAGCTCATGAAGTCCTCCCTTTCTCAACTCAGTAGAAACAGACAACTTAAAACTTCAGACTCTTTCCAGCCTATATCTAAGGAGCCCTTTCTCCCTGCTATATTGTCTGAGTCTCAAAGGATTTCCTTGTTTTCAGTGAAGTTTTATATGTATTCACCTTTCCAAACCAACAGAGCCCTAAGAGTTGTGCCTTTCTTGGAAAAACTCCTCTACAACATCAATTTTTAACATTGTTCATGCTTTCTCATGAGAATTGCTAATATTCAGCTGAGTTTAGTCTTTACTGCAGAAAAGTGGATTTTCCCAGAAGCCTTCAGAAATAGCTCTCAGGTTAAAAGCACTACGGTGCCCCTCTTCACCTGCCTCTTTAAGGACAAAATAAAGACTGGAGAATTAGGAATTTATAGCTTTGTATTGGAAACAGATAATGTGAAAGCAGAAGGACTAAATTCTGATTAGGCATGCTAGAAGATTTCTGAAATGGTTAGCAGCTGGTATTTAACATTGGGAGAGTGATTATGGTTTCTGGCTCGATTTTTAAAAATTACTAATGATTTTGGACATTAGTGTTGTGAAGCATTGTTAAATATCCTTATCTTTCATGAAGGAAAGAGTACAAAAGCAACCAAAATGAAGATTCTTCTAATCACAAATTCTCAGAAGAGGGGGTGCACTTTTGTAACTGGGATACTTGAACAAAACAGAAAGAGGAGGAAATTAACAACTACAAAAGTCTGGACTTTTCCTATTTTTCAGTTAAGGGCTTACAAAGTCCACATTAGAAACTATGACACAATGGCTTAATTTCCACAACTTCTCACATTCTTTTTCATGTTTCCTGAACTTGAAAGGTACACAAAACGTAACATTTAAAATTATCAGTAAACTTTAAGAACAAAGAATTCTGTGTCAAAAGATATTCTTTTAATCCATATTTAATGTAATTATGACTAACATGACATTTAAAATTTGATTGAATTGTTGTGTGCTGGAGCTTAAAGACTGGAAAGCAGAAAAGCACTTCGCATCCTTTGCAGCTACTGCATAAAGGAGAAAAAAATGATATTCAAATAATTTCTGGCAGCAGCATTTGGAATATGAATAGAAATGCTCTTCTGTCACAGAAAAAAAAAAGGGGGGGGGGCCACTCCTGCAATAAATACTTCTACACTGGCTCAGAATTTTTTACTGCAGGATTCCATTGCTAGGTTATGACATTAGACAGTTTTATTGAATTGCTTTTGAGATATTTGAAAGTACTTGGCACGAAAATAATTCAAAATTATTGGATAAAATCCAGTTTCTAAGCTAACAATCATGGGAAGGAGCTGATAATGATGTTTGACTTTGGATCTCAGCTTAATAATTTCTTTTGAGCATTTACTAATATTCATATATGTTTAACTTATAACTTGATACCTAAAATCTTGTGTGCCAAGAATGATGCATATCTTCACAGTGCCCTAGATTTCAGAATTTATATCTACATTCAGTAATCTAGCTTTGTATTTCTTTTACCTTTTTTTTGGGAATAAGGATAAATGTGCAAGTTTTGCTTTTACTTTACAGTTGCCTCATGCTTTGATGGTGCATGAATGTGTAATACCCTTGTACCTTATGACTTGATTGAAGATGGTTGATAAACAGCAGAGGTGCTAAGCTGTAAAATAGCTTTCTTTTAGCCCATGTCTCTTTAAAGCGACTCTGCTTCTGGTTACTTAATGAGTTAAACAACATTTGGTCTCCTTTCTAAGACATGTTCTTACCATATTCCTCTTCTTGAAACGACTCTAAGCAACAGATTCTGCTTTCAGAAAGAGTGTCCGGTTTGGTTAGAAGCAGTAAGGAACAGAACCAAAGCCCTCTGTACTTGGCGGCTGCTGATGTTCAGGGCAAGCTGGGGAGCTGTTCTTGGCTGTCCCTTTGCTCGGCCCCCCACTGCATCACTGCAAGAATTGCTCGGGGGCAGAGCTTGCACTACTCTACTCTTTGTTACATTTTCTGCTTTCCCTTTCAACGCTTTGCATCGATCTCCCTGGAGAAGAAACTATTTTCAGTGTCTACCTGCCCTGACAACTTTCATTTTAAACGGCTTTATGTTCACTGTGTTTTCAAAGCCTGTAAAGTACTTGCTAAAGGGATAGGTGCTGAGATCACTCGTCTTTGCACAAAAGAGACCAAGCTCTTAAGGTGCCCAACTCCTACTACTATCCACTCTTCATTGAGAAAGTGAGCACAGTCTGTAGAAATACCTGGAAATTAAGGCGTTTCTGAAAAAAATACTTTTGATATCTAAGCTGTTTCTGCTGCCTCTGACAGGAAACCTTTACATCTGAGAAAGATGGAAATGAGGAAACCCTGAAGGAGTATAAATCCATGAGGAATGTTAGCAAGAGAAATTTCAATCCATGACCAATAGAAGCTAATTAAGGAGCAAAGGGAAGGAGGACCCTGGCTAAAAGAAGAGCAGAAGCAAAGCACTAGGTGTTGTAAGACTCTGAAGGCAAGGTTTAAAGGAGAGTGCTGAAGAGCGGCTCAGTCACTGTGGAATGCAAAGGTGACAGGGAAGGTGTCTGATGGTAGATAAATAGGAGAATGTCAGAGGAATAAATATTGTGTAAAAATACAATTAAATTAATGCAGTTACTTGGCCTAATTGAGTTTTGTAGCTGAAAATGTGTATTGTTGTAACATCGGTTTTCTGTGGTGAGCAATTGGTTTTTTTGCCATGGTAATCTCATGTGCCTACCAGAGGCAGGACAAACAATGTCTATATCACTTCTACTTCCAAAACACTTGGGTATGCCAAAACATTAATATTAAAATTTTGTGTCATTCTAAAAAGCTTATTTTATGGCTTTCTGAGATATGCAGTATATTATTAAGCCCTGGATATGGACTTGTGGCATTAAGGTGTCAACAGCCAGCCCAAGGGTGGGACATGATAGTACCTGTAACTTGTACCATCTTTCTCTGACCTTACCTAAGCTTTCTGTGCTTGCTTGACACCCAGAAAAAACACTGCAAGATCATTTGGCTATTTCCCAGAAGAATTAGGTTGTTAGAATGTACTTAATAAGTCTTCAATTTTTTTTGTATATGTATGACCTAGAAAAGAATTTTTTTCCACCCCTCTGGAAGCTCAATACATTCACATTCTGAATTTTATTTGTAAAACTAAGTATACAGGGATGGATGTCAGATCAATCTGAACAGAACCTGATGCTGGTTACCTTTCTCCCAAGCAGTTATCCAAGCAGCCTAAACCAATTTTAATGTCTTTCCACCTGTTTCCATATCCCCTGCTGTAAAAATATCACTCACAGCATTGGGAAATACTCTTTTAGCTGAAACTGGGGAAGGTGGGACTGCAGATTTCAGATAGTGACAGAGGAGCTCTAAGTGTGCTGTGTTTGGCTGTTGTGGTCACTACTGAAAGCAGATGTGGTTCCTGTCCTTTCCTGTCTGCTGCTTCTGCATTGCAGGGATGGGAGGGAGCACCCAAGTGAGATGAGAGTTGCTTTTTCTGGGCAAGAGTTGCTTTTTCTCAGTAGCAGTGCTGACAGAAATGGATGTCAAAGGACAGGCTCAGTGAGTTGAACCTGACATGTTCTGGCAGTGTTTTGCACTGGCACAGAGTCAGGAATCTCCCACAGGAAGACACGTTTACGTTCCATTTTCTAAATATTATTCAAAAATCCCCAATAGAGTATTGGTGAATAACATGGCTCTGGTTTTCTCCAGGGCATTCCTGTTCCAGCCATGCAATTCAAAGCACATTTTGAAAGAGCAAGAAAGAGGAGAAATACAAGAAAATAGTTTAGAATCAATGTCTGACCATTTTTGCAGTGTTTAGGTGTCTTTTACTAAGTTTCTGTATACAAATCCAATAAGAAAGTCTCCTATTTTCAATTCTGAAGTTCAAGTAAAACTTCATTTTTTTATATCTTTTCCAATCTATCATTGGGTATTCAAAACAGAATTTTCAAAAAACATCAAACAAGCAACCTACACTTAGAGGGAACTGAAAATCAGGAGCACAGTGTAGAAGGTTCAGACATTAAAACGCAAGAGAATATAATATGCTCTGTGCAATGCAGCTGTGGCTTAATGCTGATTTGCACATTAGGACTAGATTAGCATCACTCAGATGTGACCTGAATATTGAGTAACTATCACATGTATGGTACTATGGATAAAAAATGAAACTGCATGGTGCACTTCAGATCTAATACATGACCCTTTTGTGTTTGTAGATTCTACAGAAGCGTAAAGGAAGAGCTATTACTTCTAAATTTTTATGAAATGCATGTAATTTAGTTTCCTATATAAGTTCAGTTTGATACTCAGTATGTTTATTAAACAGAATATGCTATTACCATAAAAATGGTTGTTTTTTAGCCACTCAAAGGCAAGAAATAGTCAAAGAAATGACCATATAAATGTTGATTATTTCTATTCTGAAGGCAGTCAAATTGATTTAAGGTGCTGTGGCCAACTTATCACAGATTTTGTGGCTATAATGCCTGCATGACTTGACTTTGAACACTTTAAACTTCAAAAAGACCTTAGTTTTGATAAATTTGTTTGATTCACTTTCAAATAAAATGCAATTTGCATGTTGTGCTGGATGGCTCCCTAAGTCATTTTGTGTTAGTTCAATGGCAAGCTTTAGGATAATTACCTTCTGCAGCATTTTCCTGATATTTGACAACATTCCTCTTTGGAGAAATTAAAAAGATGAGCATCCTCACTGAAAACCCAGGAAATAAAGGCACATCTGGTGGGTTGGTGTTCATATCTTTGATAAAAGTGCAGTATTGGCTGCAGATCTTTCTTTCCAGGAAAGTTTCCCTCTGGTGCTGCCTAGAAGTGGGTTGGCACTGCTTGTGCGTTTTGGCATTTCTCACTGGCACAAAAACCACCTGTACTGCATCTGCTTAAGGTGCTGGTGCCATAGCAGGGCTTTGGGGCAGGCTGGGGAGTCACACAGTGAGAAGAAGAGCTTGTCTGGGGATTGTGAAGGGTGGGATGGGCAGGCATTGGGGTGGCTCCCCTTGGGCTGCCCTCCCTGCCTTCGCAGGCACTCGGACGTGCCTTCTGCAGCTGTGATGGAAGAGTTTTTCAGCCCATGAAAAGGTAAAAGAGTAACTTGTGCCTCTCTGAATGTGAGTGGGGGAGGCTCACTGTGTTCTCATGTCAGATACCACAGAGCTGCTTTCTTCTTTATCTGCCAGGCTAGAAGGAATTTTCATTTTTCCAGTGATTCCTAAGAGATTTCATAAAAAAACCAGCTCTGTATCTAAGTATTAATCTAACATTGGCTAGACACACAGAAATGCTGCACATGCTAAGATCTACATATGTGCACAGGGTCTCTGCACACACAGAGAGTGGAAAACTTGCATTTGCTTTTTAAAAATTATGATGGAATATTGTGTCACTTTTATTTAGTAGATGGCATTAGGCTTGTTCAAGTGTTTTGTTTTATGGGTTTTGGGTTTAGTTTTTTTGGTTCACTGCTGTGTCGTGATAGATGACTGGCTCTTCTCTAGTGATTCTGAGCTCAATGCCCAAAGGTGATATTGAGCTTCTTTTTAGACTTTTCAGACAGCAGTAGAAGGAAATCATATGCATTGATGCATATCATGAAGTTTATCACGAAAGATAAACTGAAGTGAAAAACCTCAGATTCTTGCAAAAGACAGCTAACAGACACATAACAGCTTTGGGAGTTTGGGGATTTTTGAATTCAAACATATCTGCACAAAACAGTAGATTCAATTAGGGAATCACACTAGAAGTCATGCAGACAGAAATTCAGATTTTCTGAGTGGGAATGTCCAACATCTGTTTACTTCATTGTATATTGCTAAGGTAGATCTACTAAGGTTGTGCTTTCTAAATCACACCTTGTAGCAGATAAGGAACATTTAATTTCTAGCGTAGTACACATTTCTTGTATATTAGGCTAGGAGCTTGGAATAAAAAACTTGACTGTTGATTTAATTACTGTTAAGTTAATATATGTGTTGGCTTGTGTGCAGGAAAATAGCATCTTAAAATTACCCAAATAAGACTATTATAGATAGCAAAATATAGATATTTGAATTTTTTTAGTATTGTCCTGATTCTGTTTCAAGCACGCATTTTTATCATATTGATAAATGTAGCATTGACAATGCTACTGAACAATTCAATTAAAGAATATATAAAATTTGTAGGAAAGTTTCTACCAGTGTGTGAGACCTGTCTCATTTTTTCTATAGTGACATAAAAAATTGATGTTGCTCATTGTATCACATGTATAATGCCAAGTTTTTTGCAGTGCAAAATCTTCTTTAAAGGTATTTTGAAGAGACTACATAGTTTGGAGGATGTAGTAGCAAATGCTTTCATTTTTAATCATACCACTTTTGTGTTGCAGACTGTCACCAAAGGTCATCCTTTGTTCTCCTTGCTTTTTTCACTTGTGTTTTGAATAGGTTACCACAAACATCTGAAATTACTTCTCAGATCCTTGTCCACTGCTGCTGTACAGCTTCATTTGCAGAGGCACAGGAAGACAACACATCCACCTTTAGCTTTAACTTCACTGCCTCTCATCCAGTGATCAAGACTACAGAACCTTTAGTGATCCAATTTAAAACAGATGAATGGGACAGGAATCTGAATGTATTTAACAGCTTTGTTAGCCCTACTACATTAGTATGAATGTTGGTAAAACCCGGTTTTTACTGTGTGACCAAGCTGCACCTGCAGTCTCATGAATTACGTTGTGGTACTGAAGCTCCTGTTAGCATAAACAGCAGCTATAACTCCTGGTGCACCCAGTTTTGTTGAGCAATGAATTGCCAAGCAAACATAATATCTCTGCAGTGCATAATGACACCATAACAATATTTTTACCTTTAAAATAGATCTTAAGGAACTTTTACTTTGATAGCTACACAAATGGAATCAGTGGTAGAGGAACTGCTGCAGTTCAAGGAGTTATTTTAATCCTCTCTCCTAATTAGTTGCAATTAATTTAAAAAAATACAAAAAAAATTCTCTTATACAAAAAAATTCTACAGAGGTCAGGAAAGGACATTATCAGATTTTTCAGGCACTGTTTCTAGTATCTCTAAACTTTTACTATAAAATTCATGTATAATTCTGTGCTGGTAAATGTTCTTAATCATGCAAGTTTTATGAAAAAACTTTTACATAAGTGATGGCTTAAAAATATCTATATTGTTAAAAACCTCACAACCTCCTCAAAGTCATATATCATGAGATGTCCCCTGTCACACCTGTGTGCTGATGGCTGATACTACATATCTGCCCTTCCTCTGGAGCAGGGGAAGGGCTGGCTGAAATTTTTCTTGTGTATTGGGATTCCTTGAGTCAGATGTGTAAATCAACCCAATAAAATTCAAAATCACAGCAGTTGATGAAGTGTGTATAAAGAAGGAAAATTTCAGGTTATTCCCTGGCACTGTAAGAAGTACAGTCCTCATGGTAAAATACACCTGAGTGAGAACTCTTATGCAACATTTGCTTACCAAGAAACGAGATCCATTCATGCACAGTTTCTCTACGACCACAGCAGATTCAGGCATTCCAAACTGAGGTGAGAAAAAAGACAAGATTATTACAATAATATGAAACTTAACATTTGTAAACAAACTAATTATTATTTCCATGCTCAAATACTCGAGGTTGTGGAGATTGTTATACTACTTGACAAGGGTAATTAGGAAAAGAATACTGAGTAAATGTAATGCTTAGGCAGTGGCTTTCACATAAGAGATAAGACACAGTACTACCTCTTTCTTAGGAAGAAAGGTTACAGGGAATAAGGGCCAACAAATAGTGACTGGAGTAGACAAGAATAAATTGTGAAGCAGCAAATGTCATATAAATGGAGCAAGGAGCCTAACAGAAATACTCTGGATTGCTATGGGATAAGAAGCCAGAATTAGAAACAGGTTAAAAGGCATCCTGAGGCAAAAGTTCATCAGAAGCCATGTTATCACCCCACATGCCTGTTTACCAGCCTCTGTTTGCTCTGGTGGCTGCTTGGCTTCAGCACCAGGTATTTGGGCTGTGTCTTGCACTTACCATGATGATGGGCATTGCTGAAAGAATGCAGGTTCAGAAACTGGAGTTCTTTTCTGTAACATGGCTGTGGTAATGGTGTTTTTTAAGAAAGTTGATGTTGATTATAAATTAAAATGAAACTGGCATGTCCAGAAATATTTCATCTTGAAATAGAACTAGTAAATAGTAATTTGGAAAAAAAAAAACCAAACCCAGACACATTGGGTTTCCTATTAAAAAGTAGAAAAGAATGGATGAAGATGTCCTAAAAATCTCGCATTGTGTTAGATGGCTTAGTGTGGCTTTTAAAAGAAATGACACTGTTATGCATGGAAAGTGGCAAAAAATTTTAGAAATCTTTTCTTTAAGAATGTACCAGTCTCAAAATGAGTTTTAGTATTTGTAATGCTTAGATGTAAATATCTGTAGCAGTAGTGACCAAATCAGATACTAACAGAGAAATATGAGTGAAATAAGCTCTTCTCATACACATAGTTTCATGGCTTTTCTAAGAGAATTCTTTATTCCTAGACTACTTAAAACTGATCATGCTTATAATATTCAATGTGTGTTTTATCTACTTTTTTGATATGAAGATGTTGTGTTCAGACATATGTTCAGATTTTTTTTTGTGCTTCAGAAACACAAACTGCTTTTTCTGAGACCACTCAGAAAACTTGATTTGTAAGGGGAGTTGAGGTGCATGAGAAATGAAACTCACATTGCTTCCAGTGGGTTTGCATACTTAACTACAACTATTTAGGTCTAAGAAATATAAATGTGTATTTGCATATTAAATATGTTGCCATTTTTACCTTCTGAGCAGTGCTGCCACTGTGGTTGTAGCTCTTGCCTCCCACTGCTGCAAGTCAAGCACTTGAGAAATGACATGTTTTTTCTGGGTGACTTACATATCTTCAGTTAAAAGTGCTGTGCTGGGGCAGTAACAGGGTCTAATTATTTCAAGGCAGAATTAAATCAACAGTATTATGTGTTTGTTCTTGGGTTTTCAGCGAGCCCTGGCCTTGTGCACCTTACAATTTCTGTAATAAGATAGAATAATACAGAAACCTGCTGGTTTTTCTGCATTGGCAGAGGCAGGTTTTTGTGAATGGAAAAGATATCATGTGAAGAGGCTATCATGATGTGCATGTGAAAGGTGGGAAATTCAGGCTATGGAGGTAATCCCAGTTCTGGCATATTTTAGTACTTGTTTCTGTAACCTTCACAGCCTTTTTCAGGGTTCGTGCACATGCATGGCCGGTGTTAGGGTGGGGAGACCCAGCACAGCCCCCAGCATGTGGTCTGACTATGGAAATGATGGAGCAGCTGGTGCTGAGGCTCTCTGGAGTGCTGGCAGTGGGAGGTGACAGCTCTGTCCACAGTGGCCACAGGCAAATGGCTGTGCCAGTTTTTGATACACAGAATGGCCAAGAACTTAATGTGGTTGTAATGTAGTAACTGGTTTATTTAGCTGCTTTAATCAGCGTTGTAAGTATTGGCATTAACAGCTTTTTATGAAGTTGGAAGACTCGCTGTTAACACGTGTGGAGTCAGTAGTTATGGTGTGCCTGAAATTTCCCTGTAAGCCTCTGAGCTGTTGGATGATTGTTATCAATTTTCTGTCTTGTACTCTGCATAGAATTGCATGGTACTTTAAAACCATTCTAACTTCTATAAATTAGCCTGATTTCCTTTAAGCTGAAAGACTTTGAGCTAATTAATCCTCTGAGTAGCTGTTCACAGTACTAACTCACATCTTGGTTGATCCATTACCATTATGGTGTGAATTAATTCCATGGAATAGGTTAGCTTTCTCAGGGTGGGAACAGTGGTCCACCTGTGATACATCTCCATTGTGAAACTCTTTGTGGTTTTGTTGTCTTTTTTTTTTTTTTTTTTAATTGTACATAAATAAGCATATGTATTCATACATGGGCAAAATGAAAAAAATAATAAAATTATCAACTGTGGCCTGCTTTTTATGTGGGTACAAATGGAACTCCTGTGGGAAGACTTCATAGCATTATTATTTTGCTTGACTAAGATTGTATATTCCTTCAGTTGAAAAGGAAGAGAAACTTTAATAACCATAAATTCTGACTGTTGGTGTACTGGAAAATTGGTGCTCTTACAGTCACGATAAAGGTAAGAAAAAAAAGTCCTATATACAAAATTATATAGAGTACTTGCATAAAAACAAACAGAAGGGATATAAAATGATACTATACATCCATTTGCAGGAATGGACTTCATAAGTTACAGGTAGAATTCTAAAACCCGAGCCATAGTATTCAGTAAGTTATAAGGAAAAATAGTATCAGAAAAGAAGGCTATAT
Organism: Erpornis zantholeuca; assembly: GCA_013400515.1. Classification (NCBI taxonomy): domain Eukaryota; kingdom Metazoa; phylum Chordata; class Aves; order Passeriformes; family Timaliidae; genus Erpornis; species Erpornis zantholeuca. Next base: position 89,482 of record VZTN01008025.1, read on the forward strand.
CATGGAGGATATATTTTATATTTCTGAGAGGAGATTAGTAAGATAGTGAAAGATGTCTCAAAAGGAGCTTGGAATACCTTGTGCAATTCAGTATATTCAGATATACTTGAAAGGACATTGAAAGTACAAAGAAATGTACAAGCCAACAAAGGAATGACTCAAAAACCCCCAAAAGCTCAAGTACATTAAACTTAAACAACATCTAGCAGCTACTGTGTGTATATACATGCATCGAGAAGCAAAGATGAACAGTAGATTCTTATTGACATGCTGTAAAATTTAAAGCTACGTTCACATATAAAACTAGACATACTTTCTGTGAAATGATTATTTCTTCCCAGCAGGAAATAAATTCGGGCATGAAATATCTTTTCTCTTATAAAAATAATCCTGTGAGCAACATTTTTTGTGTGAGTTGTAATGTAGATGATCTTAGCTTCTACCATGAATTAGATTTCTATAGGAACTATAGAGAGAGTACCAAAAAACTCAAGTTATACTAATGTAAGTGGTGATTAAACTATTTTTAGTGCTTTTAAATATTTGTGGTAGATTTAGGATAAGATACCCAGTTTTCAAGGATAAATCCAGTAAGTGTTTCTGTTAGCTGAATATAGACTGAACTCTCTAAAGTGTTACATACAGATTCAGTACCTGTCTTAAGAGATCTGCAACTTGAAAAGCTGTCCAGTTCTCAAACTCCTCTTGAGATGGTAGTTTTGTGGTCATGCTTCTATCCTGGGAGAAAGACTTGATCTGCATGAGTAACACTGAACTCTTGTTTTGCTGTTTTTCACTGACCTGATGTAGAAATCGGAGGAGGAAGTCCTTTTTGCAACTTTTTTCCTGTTTGCTCACTTAAAGTGAACGCCTTTAAAGGGAGATTTAGGAAGTACCAATGTTCTTGTGTGAGTGACTCCAGTATAAGGAGACTGGTTGTTAGATCAACATATGCACATAGCTGTCATTACTGAAGAAGTTGAAGTGTCTCATCTGCTATCTTTCAAATTTTCCTGCATGTATTTTCACTGTTAGAGTGACTGACAGGTCAGTTATTGCCAGTGAATACCTTTTTGCTATTTTCTGACTTGGCAGAACACTGAATCTGGCAAAACTCCACTCCTGGAGTTTCAGAAATAAGATAGAAGCTCTTGCATCTTAAATTTGGCCTGCTCAGAATAATCTTCCAGGAGCCTGCCTGGCATATTATGAAAAAATTATGTTGAATTTCTTAGTGCTTCATAGTGTTCAATGTTTCATAATGTTGGCTGTGAGTTTTTCTAAGGGGGGCACCAGCTTCCCAGATGACAGGAGGCAGCAATACTCTCTTTCCACTGTATGCAGAACAAGAAGAGAGAGGTGCACGCATTCCTTAAGAAATTTTGCTTGCCTAGTTTGAGTGCAGGAGTGATTTTGTCAGTTGTAGAGCCTCCATGCATTGTGAAGGTGGGAAGCAGCTGGGTGGGAGATGTGTGAGTTACAGGTTTAATGGTTGCTTATAGGAAACGACAAAATAACAGATGGCGTCAGGTGTGAAACATGAATAATGTGAAGTGCAGATATTTATGTGGTACAGGCTGTTTGCTTACTGAGTAGGTGTAAGCAGTCCTAGTTCAGAACATCTCAAAGGGAAATTAAAAATAGTGCTTTAAGGATATTGCAGTTCAGTGCGTTCTGCCTGCTGTGCCTGCTCCACCTTCCAGTCCAGGGGCATTTTCTGGAGCGCTGAGGTGCGAGGGACTGCTGCTGGCTGCCAGCTGCCCTCTGCTGTCACGTTCCTGCACTGCCTAGTGGGCTGCAGCATGAGCTGGAGCTCTGCCCTGCCAGCTCCCCCGGCTTGCTGTGCCCAGGCATCCTCCTTCTCCTACCTGCCTTCTCTCTGCTCTCCCCCAGCACTAAATTGTGGCTCGTTCTTCTGTGTTGATGTTGCCTTAGTTTGTATTCTAGGCTCGTAGGCCAGTACTCTTAAAAGGCCAGTGTTTATGCAGTGTGCCTCTCTTCGCTGAGTGAGGCGGATTTGTTTGGAAAGGTCATGCTCAGTTTTGTGCTCCCAAAGGGTCTGTAGCATAGGTGGTTGAACCTATGTGCTCCCAAAGGGACTTTAAGACTTGAAAGAAATATTTTTCCATTTGTGTTTTAGTCATATTAAACGTAATGACAAGAGAAAAAAATAATAAAAACCAGTGACATGGGGAGGCTCATCTGTGATCCTGCATCTTGTCTCTTGATGCTGATGTTGCTCTTGGCTGGATTGATGGTGTTAGGTTTCTGTCCTTAAATGTTTGTAACAGAAATGGCGAATATTGTCATGCACTTCCACTTGCTTTCCACTACCCTCAAGGGGGTTATTTCAAGAATTGTTGGCTGCAGAATCGCAGATTTGATTACTGATTCTCCTTAGTACCCTCATACTTCTAGTTCCTCTGTGTAATGTATCACCTTCCGTGGTGTGAACAACCCAAACAAATACGTGCACTTGAACCCAGGCTGGCTCTGAGGCTGCAGTGGGGGTTTCCAGAGCTCCCCAGATACAGACAGGCCACAGAAATGGTTTCTTTGCAAACTTCCAGATCCTTACATAAAATTTTGAACCAAATTGTAGATACTTGAATGTGAAACAGCACTAGCCTAGGGCAGGTCAGGCTCTCTTGCTACTTGAAGGTTCCCTTGAGCCTCCTGATCTGCCATGAACACTGGCAGACTTAAAAATGTATTTGGGTACCTGCGCTAAGAGTAATCTGCTATTTTAAAAACTTGTATTTTACTGGAGACATTAACACTTTTAATCTGTACTGTTTACATTTTCAGTCCTCCAAAAAAAGGTATAAATCTGATTCTATATATTAAGTACTCGAGTACTTCTCAAGTACTTTAATCAAAAAGTACTTGAGAACAACCAAATTTTCAGAGGAATCTAAATGTGTGCATTTTATGCATCAGGTATTTTGTACTCCAAAGAGAAATTCATTTCCATACAGAACCTGTACATCAAAGCAGAGTTAACACATCTTTATAGTATATATTTGCAAAAGTTCATTTCCTAGAGTCTGAAATGTGCAAGCAATGTAAAAAACAAATTTTGCAGGCTGCAGCCCCTTGGCTTTTTGTGAAGTTCTCAATTTGTGATTTCATGGAGATAGTTAAAAGGCAGTATAAAAACTGTTTCCTAGATGATACCACTGACATTTCTAACTAAATACTCTCTATATGTTTATGAACATAAGCACTAAATGTGTTAAACTTATCTCAAAACTGTCCGAGTCAGGTTCTGCTTTGCAGAATCCCATAGCAGCTGCAAGCAACTTGTTTAACTAGATGTAACATTGGAATACTGCCCTCAGGAAAATATACTCAAGCAAAATAGCTCAATGAAATATTACTGTACAGAAAATATGAACCGTTGTCCCTGTTTGTGTTTTCCCATCTTATACAAAAATAATGAAAGTAACATGACTTACCACATACTCATTTTTTTTTCCTCCCAGGCGCACATGTTGGAGTTGTTTCCAAATAAGTTAAAGGAGCAGTTTCTCATGTCTGCTCCTCTTCCTTAAACTGTCCCATATGTATTTTGTTGTTGTTAGTGTGATTGACAGGCTTGGCATTTATAGTGGGTGGGAGAAAAACATTCTTAAAGTAAAAAGCTAGAGTATACTCATGGTCTAAATAAGTCTACAAAGAATGTTGGAAAACAAAGTCTTGCTTACAGTTATCTCTCTAGAAGTTTGATAAGTCTTGCTAATTGGTTTTGTATTTTTTCTTTTTTCATTTAACTGGAAATAAATATAGCAGCATAATCAACAGAAATCACAGAGTCTGAAAGATACTTGAGAGATCTTGGCAGGGCTTCAGCAGAGAGGCCAGATCAAACAGAACTGGAGGAAATTGGGTTAGTTTTGGGAATCAGTTTGGTAACCCATTTTTTAAACTGAATTCTTGGGGGTGCATCAGATTCTCACCAGGTCCTTGAGTGGAACAGCAGGAAGATGATCTACAATAAATTTTGTGCTCTACTGCTGGAGGGAGCAAAAGGAAATGTCTGTTTGTAAGGATAATTGCTGTTTAAGCACCAGATGGCCTTTGCTAAGACATCCTCCTGTTTCTGAAGGAGCAAACATAGTTTCATTAGCATTTGTTCATAAGTAGTGGTTTGGGAAACTCTTGTTAAGTCTTTTCACTTTTAGCACGCTCTTCAATTTAATTGTGTCTCACTGAAAAATGAGGTGTCTAAACTGGTCCCAGTATACTGTTTATCCCATGGAAACCACTTCTGGCTCAATGATATCCTGACAGACTTTAGGAGTACGCTTGTTATGCAGCACCCATGTTATTAACAAAATCCTGAATACAGTTAAGACCAGGACAAAACCCTTTGGAGCTCCACTTGAAATACTCTTTTAAGTTTGGAAGTGATTCACAGGATATCTTCTCAATGAGAGTCAGATGAGCTGTTACAACAGACTGTGCTTTAATCACATTTCTCTAGGTTGGATGTGATGATTTTATTGTGGGACCTTATTAAAAGCATCAGTGATAATATGGGCCTGGTGCCCCTTATCTAGGTAGCTCTCAGGATGAGGAAGGAAATGAGACTGGTTTAACACAGTTTGTTCCTGAAAAAGCAGTTTTTACTGCAGAAACAATTTATGGGTATATTGAGGCCCAACATTTGCGTTGTATATTCGTGAGAATTGAAGTTGGGCTGATTGTTCTGTAGTTTGCTCTCCTCTTTTCCCCTTCATGTTCAACAGGAGATGTTTGTGCTTCTTTAGATATATGAGAAATGAAAACTCAGTTCCAGATCTTGAGTTTCCTTTGTGACTGAAGTAGATTATTTATTATGATTTTGATAAGTCAATTAAGGAGTTTTTCAGAGGCCAAAGAGAATTATGCCTGTCTAAGAACTTAATGGATCTTTGAAAATCTCCTTATTTTCTGTCTCAGTGTTTTCCTCCATCCTTGTTTCTGTAGGGCATTCGGTACTGTAGTGAGGAGAATCACAGGACATGATATATCCCTGTTTGTCCAAAAGATATGAAAGTCTTCACATTATGAAATGGGCATGTGGGTTTTTTAGATGTCTGTTTTTCTAGTTTTGGTATGTGGTATTTCTTGGGACCACAAAAGACTGGGATCCAAAGAAGCCTCAGATGGAAAAAATACAAAAACAAACCCCAGACCCCAAAAAACTTGAGAATGGTTAGTACCCTTGCTACACCAAGGCTGTACATTGATTTGAAACCTATCACCTTTAAATTACTTCCACTATATACAGTTTGCTGCATGAATATGCTGTTTTTCTTTATTTCAGTCATTCTTCAACCCATTTCTGAGGCATGTAGTTTCAACTTAATTTTAATTATTGCCAAATGCTAGGGGATTTTGTTTGCATGTTTTGTCACAGAGGCTGGATACATGACATAAAACCCATTGTCTCAAGGACAATTGCTCTTGTGTTATCGCTTAACCTTCTGAAATCTTTTTATATGGTTTTTCATGGTTAGCTTGACCTGCTCTTTGGATCTAGCAACAGATTCCACTGTTATTCTAGAGAGCTTTGCCACAACAAACCATGCATTAAAAATGCACTTATTCTCATAGATGTTTGTCTGTAACCTGGATTTTGCACCTAGTTTTCTTTATCTTTTCAAAAATTCATGTTTTAAACTAGTACAATAAAATATAACAGTAATAAAACCACAACCTGCTACAGAAGTGAGAGTGTTCATTAGAAATTCTCTTTGATTTTTTTGAAGGCTGGAATTGATGCTGTAGTGCTTGGTTGTGATATCCTTTGCAAGTACTCAGTATTCTTTGCTGTTTAACTGAGCCACTTTTTTGTTTATTATTCTTTTGAACACCTTGGCAAAACTTGTTGTCTATTCCTCTAGACTCATGTGCTGCCTTGTATAGTTTGCACTTAGACTTTATATAGTTTCTTTTTGAAACCTTTCCTTTGAAATTCATCTGTGTTGACTCTTCTGATTAAATATGGAAAAATGTGTGTGAACAGCTTTCTGTCTGGCAGCATTTACATGTGCTAAAACCTAGTGAGTAAATTTAAAAACAGAAAATCAGTATTATTTCAGTGTCTTGCCTTATTTAAATAAAATTCCTAGACAACTTAAATTTGAAATGCTGTGGCTGATGCTTGTTTTAATTTTTTTTTTAATATTCTTTGATGGATTTTGTTGGTATAATGAATTCTTGTTCAACCACTATTGATTTTTGAGGGGCTTGAACATTAATATGTGTGGAAAGTATTTTACCATGCCCATGGCTCTTGATATGAAATAAATGGAAAAATGTCAGTGTAATACTTCAGCTCCCAGTGGACATCATGGCATGGTATTTTACAGTGGAAGATTTCAGCAATGCTGACCCTGCTGGTGCATATATACTGTATAATACAGTGCCATGAGATGTCATGGTACTGTGTTATAGTGTTTCTCTGATTCTGACATGCAGGTTTCATTCAAAAACTTGTGTCAGGTGAATTCACAAAGGTCAGAACTTCAGTTCTACTTAATTAGAATAATTGAGATAAAATTGGACAGGATAACTGGATGGGGGGAACAGGACACTGCAAAATCCAGGACTTTCTGTAGGACAGAAGGAGGTCTGAGGGAAACCAGCTAAATGTCATATAGAGGAGGGAGAGTCTGAGAGCAGAATCTGCAATGTAAAGTTGTATGGGCAAGGTATTTATTGCTTATTGTCACAAAGAGAGCATGTGGGAGGAAGGAATGAAAGGAGCACAAAGTGATTGTTTTGGGAGGACCAAAGGGTTCAGGGAACCACACTATTTACTATTCAAGAGGGACGGGGTGGAGTGTCCGTGTCAGCTGGCCAACATCCAGATATTGTTTGGACCAAAAATAAGCAGACCTTCTCTCTACTTCCAGTCAGCAGATCCCTGAAAATGAAGCTGGGAAAATGAAGTTGCAAGCCTGTTAAATAAAGGCAGACAAAAGGAGGAATTCCAAAGAGGGATGGGGGCTTGAAGATAGATTGAGAAGCTAGAGAAATTGAAGAGATTGACAAAGGGAGAGGGTTTAGAAATGGAAGGGTACAAAAAGTAAAGACAAGGAGAAAGGAGACAAGCTGTATAAAGAGAGAATGTTTCTCAAGGTTTTTGGATTCATAAATAGGGCTTTTACGTGTCTTATGTCCTTAGCCTGCTGACATAGATAAAACTTAATGAGCAGTCATTTGACAGTCAACAGAGAATATCTCAATAAGTAAGAAGGACCTTGAAAGCTGAGAGAACTAATGTTTTTTACATTCTGACTGTATTTGGGGAGATAGCAAAAAGATATTTCAAGTGATACTATGTTTATAATAATAAATCGTAAATGAAAAAACTATCAAGGAGAAAATGACAAATTGCTTTTGAATTTTTCTCATTTGACTCACAAAACTTAAGTTCAGTACTTTCATAACCTTTTATTCTAGATCCTTTTTATTAGCTTGGCTTTGTTTATAATTTAGGTAATGGTAATGTTGTTGAACATCAATCACCATGGTATTAAGTGAAATTACGTTTAGATAAAATGCTCTCATGATTACAGGAGAGGTATGACAGGAACAAACACTCAGTGACATATTGTTTTCCACACCAAGTGTGGAGGAGTCTTCTATTGTTATATGTTGAATAAGCCAGAGTTTGGTGTGCTTATGTCAATTCTCTTTTCATTTTTCCTGTGAACTTTCTTTTGTCAACCTTCCTCCCATATCTTTAGCATCTCCAGTTCAATTGTCACAGAGAAAAACTGTGAATTTTCTCACAGGTGTTTTCTTTGTACAGTGCCAAAGTGCCGTGTATGAATCAATGACACTACAGAGCTGTTTCTGTTTATTTTCTCCTCTCTTCCAAAGCCAGAGGCCACCCTAATCATGTTGGTTTCTTTCCAAGGAAATATTGTGTTGCCTATTGGAAAATTGCTGGGGGGGGATTTTGTTGTATTTGGAATTAGTGGGAATGAAAGTCATAGTTAGCTGCTGCTTATATTGGTACCATTAAAGTGTATCAAGATTTTTTGCTGTTTCTAGGGAATGTACTAGG
>VZTN01008026.1:715-15379 GCA_013400515.1 Erpornis zantholeuca
CATGGTTTATTATCCTGACATTTCAAGTTGCTCTGCTTAAACTTTAATAAGGATTGTATGATGGAGAAATCAAACTTTTACATAAGAAATTGCTTCAATTAAATGTCAAAAGAGACATTAAAATTAGTTTTAATGCCATCTATGCTTCTTTCTAAATACCCTGTGCAGAAGCTGACTCAGGAGGGAAAGTCCTGCTCAGCATCTGCTCCTTACATTTGAAAATTATTTTCTAACATGAAAATAATTTCACTCCAGAATTTCAGCATTTACTATATATTGAATTTTATTTGTAAGACCTACAGATTATTGATGCCTTTCTTTTTCCAGTGTCAAAGGCTATTTAAACTCATTATAGAGTGTGCAAAATCAAGTCTTGTAAGGTACCTCCTGTAAATATAAATGCTTTATCTGTTCCTTTTTTTCCTTCCACTTTTGTAACACCATTCTTTTTCCCTTACACTCCCTTTGATGTATCCACCTATAAACATTCTGTCTCACTGTATAGCTATACTAAATATTTATTACCTGTGTAATTCTTTTCACTTCTGTGTCTTTGTTTTATTCTACTTATTTGAACTATTCATATTCAGATCCTGTTACAACTATAGGTTTCCTTTTACCATATTTCTGTTTCCTATCAAACCTCTTTGACCTTCTTTATTTTCGAACATTTTTTCCTAAGTTTATATCCTCTGGCTAATGGCACCTTCCCTCACAACACAGCACTCCTCTGGCTGCTTTCTTTCCCCTGAAGGTCATTCCCAGCATTTTTCTCTTTTTCAAACTCTTTTGTTCCTATTCGCTGCTAATCCCCTGATTCCCCACTTAAACTCACCACCACATATTCTTCAGTCCCTTGCTGTTTTACCACATCCCCTTCAGCAGACTGATAATGCAATTTTAAGGGAAACTAAGAAACTTTAATACTGCTCTGATCCTTCTTGGATTTAGGCTTGTGGTTAGAGCCAGAAACAAGATGGGAAGGGGAGTGAAGGTGGGGAGGGGTAGGAGGGAAACTGCTGAGAAGAGACAGAAATGCAAACTTGATAGCAGTTCTCAGGCTGTTTATTTCCCAAAGACTGTCCGCTCAGCTGGGTTGCAGAGCAATGTGAGCCACCAGATGTGCGATTTTAACACTGGTGTCAGCAAGAGCTGCTCAAGCAGCTTTCAGCCAGCAAATGAAGTGGGACATCATTGCCTTTCTCTGTAGCCAGGATGCACCCCAGTAACTTAGCAATGCAAGGAGCTAGGAAACAGAGCAGGAGAAGCAAACAAAGAGTAGAACTACACTTTGTGAGGACAAGAGTACTGAGGAAAATTCCACCAAAGCCAACAAGGTAGCAGAAAGGTGGTTTTCTGGCTGGCTTAAGGGAAGCCATGTGTTTATTGAAGAGCAAAGGCAGGGCCAGACTTCAATGAGTTGGTCTCTGCTGACAGAGACTCCTTAACTAAGTCCATTGCTGCATGGCCCTAGTTCTGCAGGGCCCCAACTCCACTCACTGACAAAAGGACAAAAAGCCAGGCAGTTCAGGACCAGCATCTTAACCTTCTGCTCTTCTAAACTTGACTTTACCATGGGTATCAGCTCAGGTATTCCTTGCTCATGTTCTAAAACACAAATGGCATTGAATTTTAGATTTGCATTTCTAAATTTCTAGATCTTTAGCATACACAAGGGGTGTGGACATTTTCAAGAACCCATAGCATAAAAAATAAGATTTTTGTTGTATAAAATGCTGTTCAGTACTGGTGGGAAGTTGGTCTCCCTGAAAATAAAGTGCATAGCAAGAAAGGAAGAATACACTTGTTTTTTTTATGCTATTGAGTAGCACAGATGGGAGTGCAGCCCAGAAAGAGGCTAAAGCCCTGTGCAAGATAGGAGATTACATTTATTTAGCAGAATTCAGACAGAGTGATTATTCACCTGTTATTCCTTTCAAAAAATTGGCCTGCTGTGTTACATGTGACACAATTAGCAAAGCATTACAGCCTGTTTCAATGGATCCACATATGTGCAATTTTCTCTAAAGTTTGATTTAAAAAATGATTGGAGGGCAAATGGAACAGCTTTTACTGATAACAATAAGACATATTCGGCTCTTATTATCTGCTATTAACTTTTGCTTTCAGGTAGGAGAAAAGTACATTTTAGGAACCATTCATTGTCCTATTATAATAATTTCTGAAACACGCCAGTTGGTAAGAAATTTGACTTTTTGTTTTATTTTACTTAATATTTTCACAAAAAATATGGAGCCTGTGGAAAGCTGTGCCAAAAGATTTGTTTAAAAGTTCAGCTCAGGAGAAACCTCTGCCTATTCCACCAGGGAGCATCCATTAGTAATACATGGAGCTGGACTTAATGCTCCAATTTCGGGCTTGAATGCTGGGTTCTACTTCTGACATAAGCGTGAGACACTTTCAAAATCTTTGGCAAGTCTTACACGGTTTTAAATTCCTTGGCAGCTGGGCACCTGCTTACTTAGTAGTTCTGGGCCTTTCTTTCTTACTGATTGGTTTTCCAGTGTCCATTTCAAGTGACATGTGAGTTTATCATTGTACTGAGGGCACTGATGCCCCAGCCAGTGTTGTCCACTGTGGATTACATGCCAAATTTCCCCTATAGCAATTTACCTGCTGTTTTGTTGGAAGGGCCTCATCAGGAACAAAGAAATTCTGCCTCTTAAAGAAGCAAGCCTCTGTTGAACAGCCAGATTGAACTTGTGCTTGAGGAAGAGAAACTCTGTCTCCCTGGTCTTTCACAAGATCTTGAGTCCCCCAGCTCCCAGCTCTGGCCTGACCCAGCCATACACCATGTAAAATGGACCAGCCTGTGTCACCACACACCAGAAAAAAAATCTATCCCTGCTCTAGATCTTATCATAACACAAATCATAGGCAATGTGCCATGTAAGATATGATGTGATCTCTTCCTGGAGTGCTAAAAGCCTTTTGCTTCTCTGCATTATTCTTGGAGGTGAGGATGCCCAAAGTACTATTCTAGACAATTGGCTCTCCATTGCACTCTCATTTCATGAGAATATTTACTTGGATCTTCCTGCTTTCAAAACTCAGTTATCTATTTTTCCTTCCACTTACTGACTGTACAGTACTTTCTGCTTAACTGAAAGCTTTTGTAGCTGACTGAGTAAAGCTCTGTATTGGTGATAGGCCTGCAGGGTTAAGAACATTTTCTTCAGGGAAGAACTTAATAGTATTTCCTCCCACAAGAGAACTTGAAATCGTCTTTAGGAAATTAAAACAATTTATTTTGTGACACTGAAAAATCTATTGTCTAAGGACAGTCAAGAGCCACAAAGAGAACCACTTGCCTCTATCTAAAATCTCAGCCCTTCTGGAAAACAAATAATTCTTTTATTTTCCTGACCCATTAAAGAGGTTACCCTCAGTCTCTATCAGCTTCTTCTAAGCTTCTTAGAAATTTTTTAGACTTTGTTTGGTTTTCCACTACAGTTTTCAGTACAATAAATAGTATGCCAATTACCCACAGAAATCCAGAGGGTTTTAGTAAAGTGCTGCAAGAAGAATGAGACAGATGTAGGTCTGTCAACTTCCAGAGTGTGTCAGCTTTCACCTGCTGAGTCCAGCAGCTATTGATAGTAGCAAAGAACTTGCTGAGGAGGAAGAGTCTGCAGCAGATAGTGTGTCTTCCAGACAGGATTAGGAATGGAAGATTACTGATCCACAAGGTTACAAGGAAAGCAGGTTTTTTTGGTTTCACAGAAGCTAATTTCACCACTCTGCACCTATGGCCCTGTCCACACCCACCTGCATTTGAGATTTCAATATTATTTGCATTACCCTCACTATTTTCCTACAGGTAAAGATCCCTAAGAAAATCATAGGGGGAAAAAAAAAAAAAGACTGGAGAAAACCACATTCCTGTACAGGTCAAACTCATTGTCTGACTCCTGGGTCAGAAATTACATCTTTTCTGTAGCTGGTTCACTGCCACTTTTCCTACCATTTCTATGCCTACTGCTCTTTTTTAAAGCTGCCTGCTTTTTGTTGAAATAGCCAGCAGTGGTAGAGCCAGTGGGCTTTGATTTCCTCTTGCAGGGAAGGCTCAGGTCTCAGTTGCCACCTTTGATGTTTCCTGTACTACTAATGACTACTGTGGAGCTCCTCTCTGCGGGAGCTATGACACAGAGAGCCATTTCACTACTGCTGTGAGACACATTTAGTAGACTTCCTTGGGTAGATATATATAATCTCTCTCACTGAAAGCGTAAACTCAGATAGAGCAAGGCACTTAATTCTATACAGATTTCAGAAAACATTTTCTGTTAACCGGCGTAAAAAAATGCATCTGAAAAAGCCACAGGTTTAAGGAGAGAAAGTGGCAGGAGCCATTTTATGTATCAGCTTACTACCCAGAGAGTCAATAAGTACTACAGAACTACTCTCTGAGACTTGTGCATAAGTTAAAACAAGTGAAGACACATATTATAGCATCCAATCCAGATTCATATTCTCAAGAATCAGTTATGAGAGCTTTTTTGAAACTTTTACTTTTTATATAGGTAATCTTAATAGTTATCAAATTTTTGTAAATTCCTATTGTTGAGAAAAACTTACAAGAGTACTATGACAAAACACCCAGTAACTCCAGGTTGGAGCACATATATTTTTAAATGCATTACAAAGCCAGAAGTGTTACTTCCTGGCAAAACCTTCACTATCACGGAAACCCTTTTTTAATATCAGAATAGCCCTAGAGGTGCTGAGTAGTCACAAAGCAGCAAGAACTAGACATTCCTTTCACAAGCTTTTGGAGCTGGATTTAGGTGCCCAACTGTACACACATGTGACAGCTTTAACCATCACTTCAAACTGGTTATTTTAGACCTATCATCTCTCTTGGATACTGTAGACCATGTGGTTCTGCTGACACATTGTGAGAATGTTCTTGAAATAGATAGATAGACTCTTAAATCATTATTTTCCTTTCATTCCATATGGTCTAGGTGCCCTTGACATAATTTAAAAATACAGTGCAGCAGCACAATTTAAGATAAACCACTACCAAGAAGCCAAGCAATTTAAAATCTCATATCCCCTTCACCTTTGAACAAATCCCCCCAACTTACCATTCCTCTCAACCTTCCTGGAGGAAAAAAAAAATGAACTCAGAAATATACCTTAAAAAATCATTTGAAATTATGCTGTCATTCAGTAGTAAAACAATTATTGAGATACTGGGTCTATAACATCCCTGTAACATAGCAAAGAAGTTGCAGAGACCACAATCTTTCAAATGCAGACGATGAATTAAAGATATAATTTTGGATAAATACTCAGTTATGCCTTTCTGTTGTGTTGTTTGCTCCTTCTGCCTCACAGTTGCCCTCTTCAATTTCCTCTGCAATGGGCCTATATTTGGCAATCCTTAAATCCCAGAATCGTTCCCACACTAAGTTCTCTAGGAGACTGCTTTGTCATTTTTTTGAATCTTCAGCTGTACATGGATTGTGTCCTTATCTAAAGTCACTTGAGCAGTTAAGAGGCTGTGCACAGGATGGGCTCAAATCAAGCCCTTCATGGGGAGTTACACACTGCAGCGCCTGCATCCTCCCGACAGCAGCTCTACATCACTGTTTCAAATGACCAAACTGCAGCAGTCAATCTGTTAGCATTTTACACTTACTTTTCCTAGGTGCAAACAGCAAAGAATTGGGCCTTCCATCACTTCCAGTTTTTATAAGGCTTCAGCAAACTGGGCAACATTCTGCCCCTTGATTCACCCCTGAAACTACATCCCTGCCACAGGTTCACAGCATCTAACTGAACACAGCACCTGGCAGAAGGCCCAGAATTTGACCCCGCAGACTTATGGTGTATGGAGATGATATTAACACACATCATGAGCCAAATCTGCCCTCCAGCTGCTTGATAAAAGCCCTACCACCTCCATCATTGCATTTAACCTCTTATATTAACAAGAAAGCTGCCCAAACTGATCACTAAGAACACGTTAGCCTAGAAAATTTACTATTTATCAGCCAGAAGTATTTGCATTTTGTAATGTAAATGTAGTACTTTTACTATTAATAACTTTGAGTGAGAGGAGCTGAACACTGACAGGTGGATTAACAGCATTTCACTAAACATCCAGAGTATTTATTAAATTTACCTCGAGACTGGAAATGCACTTCAAAAATATAATCACAGAGTGAAATTTTCACTCTAAGTTAATACAAAGAGTTTAGCTAAGTATAGACATCATAGTAAACAATTGGTTTTCAGTGTCACAACTAAAACATATTTTTTCAGCGCAGCAATATTTACAAACAGATCTTTTTTTCCTCGCCTAAAAGACTAAGATAAAATAAGGTAAAATTTAAAAAGCATTCCATTAATATCAAAAGAAATTATTTCACTTTCCTTGGGACTTCTTAGCTGTTTCTGCTGGTAAGCCTAAGCCTTTTAATAAAGAATACCAAGATTTTTGAGACAGAGAATGATTTCAGGCAATGTAAAGATGGAAAATATCATTCATTAAATGAGTGGTCATCATGCAGTGGAAGAATGGTTACGATTCATTTTCTTGCCTGTATTCAGCTAGTTGTAATTACACATATAATAATAAATTAAGTGAAACCAATGCACCATACATTGAATTGATCTCTGAGTTTATCTATACTACCCTGCCAAGCTCCTTACTGTTATTCCTTCAGCCAGGTTAGAGTATATGACTAACAGCTGAACACCAGTGCTGGGCTGAATTAACATCAATTAGCATTTAAATTGCATGTTTAAATGAGTGCATTAATGGGTGCATGCAATTTATAATTCTCTCTCCTCTACCTCCAGTCTTATCTAGTGCTAGAGATTTGTCAGACAGCTGGTATCAATCTGCCTAATCTCAGACTTAGAATGACTGCTTGCCTGCATATATTTAGCTGGCACCGACTGATTAGAGGAAAATTCTCCTAGGTTGGCTTTAAATTTACAGTGTGGTGTGACATACATCTTATCATCTGCATCTGATTTTATAGCCAGCTTTCAGGGGCCAAATATTACCTGATTTACAATCACTTCCCGGTGCCTTCAGATGTGCTGCACTTCATGTTAGGCTGGAGCAAATCTGGCCCTGTGTTTCACTCTCTGTCCAAAAAGACATTTATAAATTACCAACTGTGCCATGACATCTCTGCCTTCCCATGAGTGAAGCTCTGAATATCAAACCATGGTCCTTCACAGGTGGTAAGAGTAAAGAACAAGTGAAAAATTGCCTACCACTAAATTCTAGTGCTATGAACGAGTTCATTCTGTACACCAAAAGTTTTAGTGAGGGATATTCTAGAAGCTTAAATCATACAGAATTTTTTCTCCCTGGAATGAATTTTTAACATCATCATAATATGAGGAAATAGCTAGCATGATTTATGGCATCAATTATTATTATTGTTGTTGTTGTTCTTATTTTTATTATCTCAATATATTACTATTTTATGGGAAAAAAAGGAACCTGTACAACCCCAGGTAATGAGAAAAAGTAGGCGTTGAGGTAAAAGAAAAATCATTTCAAAAGCTTTTTCTGTTTTGTTTGTCAGATCTGACTCCAAAGCCAAAATCAGATCAGTCTCAGCACAAAGACTGTAAGCTTGGGAGCCCAGCTGGAGGCTCACCTTCAGTGCCTGCATGCCCCATACACTGCCCACAGCTCGGGCAGCACACCAGACCTGCTGTCTGGAGGTGCCCAGACACAGACTAGAGGGTGTCTGCAGGATTTCTGCATGGCAACCCTGGAAATCAAAGGCTACAATAAAGATTAGACCAAAATAAAACTACCTCCAAGTAATGCTACCAATATCAGACATGAGGGTCAATTGCATAAAGATATGGATCCAGCTCTGGACCATATCAATTGGTAACCCCAATACCACATCAGAATGAAATTTCAAAAGCAATTTTTCACATCCACATTGAAATGTAAAGCATCAGATACAGCAAAAGCCACTTCAGAGAGATTTTTTGGGAATCATCTTAACTGCAGTTATCTGGGAAACACTGCTTACCACAAGAAATTTACTGCAGGTAGACTGGTAGATGCAATACAGCAGCAATTGTGTGATAATTTCATTTTGTTCTGATATCTGTCCTCAAAGATGTTATGCTATTCTTTAAATATTTCATGTCTATGTACTGTCATGAGATTTATTATTTATGCAATAAATGAAAGATCCTAAATTTTTGCTTGAATAAAATACTACTATGGCAAAACGACTCATCAAGGTTAACCATCCTTCTTGCTTACTACCTTCAAAAATTACGTCCTCAAGAGGGATTGCACAACCAAGTCAGATAGCATGGGCAAATTTAATTAACTAAATGTCAGAGTCCACAGTTGTTACAGATGACATAAAGAGAAAAAAGAGATAGGGCATAACCTTGAGGCACTTGTTATTGCTGCCAAATGCTTTAAAGGATTGTTCACTTAGACATGAAACCTTCAGTCTGCAGCACAATTAATATATGTGTGGATCACATTGTGTCACTCAAAATAAAATTCTAATATGATGCTTCTCACCCTCACTGAAGAAAATCCAGGGTGTAAGGGAATGAAATACAAAGACCTCTGCCAGAGCAGATCTTACACCCACACACTTGTTAGACAAGAGAGATCTGGACCCAGTTCTGCTCTTTAATTGCAACCACAGCAGGGAAGCCCAAGATTTCCCCAGCTCAGGCTTACACTGGCAAATGGCCAGTGACCTTGGGCTGGCCACGGGTTTGTATCAAATGGTGCATCTGAAAATGTCCTCTGCCTTGCATCCGAGCAGGGCTGCTGCGTGCTGGGTTGGTGGGTGACCCAGCCAGGAGGACCTGGGCAGCAGGACCCCAGGCATTGTCTGGAAGATCTGTTTTATTTCACAGCAATGCTAACTTTACAAAGATAGATGTACAGTCTAAATATTGAACAAATTTTTCCTTCACTGTTCCATCTGTACTGGTTTTATGGAAGAAAATTTACTGGAAAGTATTTGTCCATTTTATTTAAATCACAAAAGAGGGGTTAAAATTCTGCCACTGACTGAGCTATCATATCCTGTAGCTGCTCTTATGGGCCAGTGAAAGCTTGAGGTGTGAACATCAAGTTTAGCCTCTTGATTTGGGAGGGACAAAGGAGACAACCAACTTCAGGCTTGCCTAATTTCAGCAAGAGGGGTCCTTTCTGGTCCCTCCTGGGAGCCCTGTGCCCCATCCACTGGAAGGGGACAGAACAAGTCTATAACTTGCTTTCCTTTGTCAGTGCACACCCAAGGGAATGCAAAGATTATACAGGACTGCCAGAGAAAAGAGTAACACCTACTGCCCCATGACATCATTAAATGACCCAATGACTGAAATGACCCCATGACTTAGCATTGTGAAGAAGAAACTTGTATAAAATTCCCAAGAAGTTTGTTACCGTGCACCCATATTCATTTCAAACGGGCCTGGGAGTGGCAGAAGGAAGCAGCAAGAGGGCCACAGAGCTAATTAAGTTTCAGAAGCAGAATAAGAAATTAATGAGTAGTCACATAGAGAAATAAACGTTTAACAGAACTTCTAAAAAGATCTGTAATAATATAACTAAAAAATAACTAACCATCTCACAATAAACTCAAGAATAAGATGGAGGAAGGAAGGAGAAATTAGATACAGTGGCTTATGGAAATAATTCTGCCCTGACAAAATAATTGTGATGCTTATAAATGAGGCAAATATATCGATTCTCCAGTCTGAGCTATCATAAATAAACAGGAAAACACCCTTCAGGCTATTAGTTTTTGGAACCACAACATAAAGCAGTTTTGTTTTCTTTTAAGAGAATACTGGATATTTATAGAGTAACATAATGATTACAAGATGGCAATTACTAATGCTTAGCAGACAATACTCTATTTGATATTTCAATAAGATACAGTGGAGTGGAGGGTTTTATTATTATTTGTTGAGAAGTCCATAGAGCCATCTCTAAGCATTTATGAGGAATGTAAGTGTTATTCCTAGGCAGAAACAACCTTCAAAATTTTCCAGGCAGCCTCTCAATGAGAGAAATTTTCCCATGCTGTAATCACTGTTGGGAAATTGCCCTTTCTAGACATCCTTTCTTGGGCTTTGTTCTGATAGGAATGAGCTAAAATAAAAGCACGCGAAATGAATGCGCACAAAGAGAATTTGTTGTTTGATTCACATTCCCCAAAGAGTGCTAATGCCTTCAGAGATGTCAAATCATAAAGGCTGTACTGCACAGAAGCACTGTGTGAAAGAAGAGATGAACATTGTTAGAATTCAGAAATAATAAAATAACATGGTTGGCTGGTACAAGTGACACTTGTGATTTACACCAGCTTAGGGTCTCTCACTGCTGATGCTTTGCTACTAATCTCGGAACACACTTTGGTTAAGTAGCCTTTTAAGGCAATTTTTACCTACAATACCTTGTTTAACGTATACAGTTCTCATACAGTTGACCAATGGGTTAACCAAAAATATTTTTCCTGAGAATGTGGGCTATGTATTAATGATAAACTCTGTCACTGCAGAGCTTGTTCTCCAATGGGCCTGCCTCTGCTCCCTGGTAGTTTCCTCTCCCCACCAACCTCACTCCTTTCCTGATCTCTGCTATTCCCTTTTCACCTCACCTAGAAAGATAGAAATGAAGAAAGGGAGGACTTTTACCCCCATCTGTCTCACCTGGATTTAAAGTATCCTGCTGCTTCAGAGGGAGGGTACTGGAAGAAGTGGGCTCTACCAAGGGTGTGGTTGTATGAGTATGACAAAAATACAGTGATTTGCTCGTGAAACTTTTCTTTTGTCAAATATTCTTAAAGATACTTATAAAGGATCAGAAGGTTGTTCCTCTTTCTGCTCAGAAATCCTTTTGTGTGCTACCAGGCTAAGGTGCCAATCATCACACAGTGATGAGATGCCAGAGGTGGTACTGCAGTGTTGGTGTGTTGGGAAATTTTTTGCCAGTTGCCAAAGTGTTTTTGAGCAGGGCATGGTGCAGCCTGAGCACACAGAAGAGAGGCTGTTTACGAGAAGGCTCATTAGACCAGACAAAGATCACACCAATGCCATGATAAAATTTAATATGGATGATCAGTTCCAGGTGCCCAGGAGCATCATATGGCACTTTTTAATCTACTACACCTCCTAGGCCAGGATCCTGTTCCCTATGGTAGCCATGTGAGTGACACTATGACCTTTGTTACAAACCATCATTTTACTACTGATGCTGTGTCCAAGCAGCCATGTTTTGAGGGAGCTTTTTGAGACTGTTTTTTTCAATCAAAATAACTCCAGCTGGGATCACAGCACAGCAGAATTGTTCCACTCTCAGCTTGCTGAGAATGAAGGTGAGGAGAGGGCACTCTGCCTTGTTGGACATCCCATCAGCCTGGGATAATTAAAGAGAAGGTGGCAGTGAGCCTGCCTGTGGACCTCACTCAGCAAACCAAAGCACAGCCAATGCTGGATGAACATTCCCAGTAAGGGATGCCCCCACCCTCTCTAGGATGAAGAAAAACAAAATAAGCATATCCTGACTGTCAGCCACAGAACATTTCATCCCAGCCATGTGGGTTAGGGGTAAGCCTGGTGAATAGCACTGCAAATGGATTTTAAGACTACATACTGAATGTAGCAAAAAGTCTAATTAGCTTAGAACCTCCAGTCTGAAAGGGCTGAGTACTGAGCACCTTCATTACCCACAGTCATTTAAAACAGAATAGACAATTAACCTGCAGTCACTGATAGGCAATGGCAAGCACTCAAGCACTCTCACAGACACTGTTCATCCTCATTTAAAGGGAAAAATAAGAAGTAAACTATAAAACAAGACATATATGTTGCATTTAACCAGAAAAATCAGCCTTCATTGAACTTGGATGTGGCAGTCTCATTTCCTACAATGGTTCTCTGTACAAAGGCAAAATCATTCACTACTGTATCCTGAATCCTCAAAGTATAATTTTAATAAAAAAGCCTGTCCTATTATTGCATATTGAAAAAGAGAAGATTCATGAAAGATAAAAAAGGAAGGAAGGAAGGAAGGAAGGAAGGAAGGAAGGAAGGAAGGAAGGAAGGAAGGAAAGAAGGAAAGAAGGAAAGAAGGAAAGAAGGAAGGAAGGAAGGAAGAAGCTAGGGTTGCTTTTAAAAGCACAAACACAGTACATTCAGACAGACTTTATTTTCATTGATATTTTTCTATGAATTCAAGTACATGAAAAAAAAAGTTTTATTTCTTTTTTTATGCATCTCTGCTGTTGGAATTAACCCTTCAAAGAGCAAAGAGACTGATTGATATTCCTGGATACACACAAAGCCAATCTTGCTACTTACACCTTTAGATCAGCTTCAAATCAAATTGTGGCAGGCAAGCAATTGCTCACTCCTAAGTGCCTGTGTGGTTCTGTTGTTTAGATCTCGTGAGACTGCTAAAACCATCACTTCAGGCTCACTGGAAAGAGCTATGTCAAATAATTTTGTAACAATTTGAGTTCTTAAATATCTATTATTTACCACTTCAATGATTTAAAACGCAGTGGAAATTTCTGTGGGTTTTGCTGCTGAACTGAGCTAGATTGACTGGAGAAGAGGGGAGGGAGAATGATGTGAGCAAACGGTACTAGTTAAATGAGGCTGCTGATTATTTTTGTGTTGAACAAGTCTGCCACAACAGGTATTACTCTTAGTGAGCTTTGCAATATTGGTAGGTGCTGTTTCAATTATTTTTTCCTCTTAATCCTTCTGCTATATATTAATCCTTTTTTCTATATATTCCTTCTCTTTTTTGTGATTGCCTTTTCCGTAAGACTTTCAAAGGAGAAGTAATACATTGCAGCAGTAAAAACCCGAGCCCTTTCCTGAAAGAGCAGTGTGATACATCTGTAACTGTGCAAGTTAGAGATGAACTTTGATCGTGCAGTCCCAGTACAAGATTTTCCTTCACTGTAGGCTGGTTCATTTTTAGACATTTCAAAAGATGAAGATTCCCCCTTCTCTTCAGCCATAACCTCATCTTCTGCACTGAACAAATGTTGTCCCAAAAAGCTGCTCAGAGTCTTAACCTGACTCTTTATGGAATATAACCACCTTTCCATTACAGCTGTGCATGACCTCAGGGTAGTCTGGTAGCAATCAGCGACTAGTACATATAAACACCACTTTGTAGGAAGAGGTACATGTGCTGTTAAAGTCTGTAATTGGTGCCCTGCAATACCTCACACCCAGGGATATTCCTGGATATGCTGTAATGAGGCACTTCAGGAGGTATTCACACCATCTAACTTCAGCTGGTCTATATAGTCAAAGGCAAAAGGTAGCCCCCTAACTGCAGGGCTTCAGATTGCTCTCTGGACATGACTACTCATGAACTGTGTGAGGTGTTTAGGTGGTTCATTTCAGTGTTTCAATTAGATGCTGACAGTTTGAGGATGTGAATATCCTACTTTGTGACTTTACAATCTTAGATCTCGGCTGGCTATGCTATATGTCATATCATTTGACAAATTTGAGCTTACAAGATGGTAATTACCAAGCTCTCCTCCTTTCTTTTCAGGCTTACTCACCTAAATTGTACTGTTACAGCAAAGGGCTGGCACTTATTTCTTGTGAACAGAATTGCCCTTCCCTATTGCTTTATCTCTGTTCTCCTTACTCCTGCTGTATTTCTCAGCCTACAGTAATTGTTTCTATTTCCACAGAGTCTGATGTTTGTTCAAGTTGCATAGTAACTTCTTCATTCCCAACCTGAAACCAACAGTGTAATGATCTATGAGATTTGAAGAAGGTCAAAAAGACAAATATTTCTTAATCTGACAGAATATTAATATTCTGTCTCAATAAAAATATCATATATAATAAAATACATTTTTTCTGCAGGTCATGTAATTGTCACAAGAAGGCAATATTCTATGTTCAAAAACATTTATCACCTCTGTTGCTTTCCCTTTACTGTAAAGTACTTTTATTACATTGGCTAACTAAAAACTTATGATTTGTTACAGATCTTCCAGAGCTGCTGACAGAGCTAATTGATAAATTGGCACTGATCATACTCTGGGTAACTTTATTACCAGGTTTGATGTTACCTCCAATCCTTTTGCCCAGAAGGTTTATAGGACTCTAACATTTAGTAAATTTGACCAAACACATTGACCATTCTGCTTCATGTAAGAACAAGGTTTAGTAATTTGACTGTATCTTTTACCTGGGAAATTTCAAACCAGCACATCAATTTTCAAAGGTCAGTCACTTTATTTCATTTCACTTTCCTTATCCCGATCTGTTTGCTTTCCAGTAATTCATTCCTGCTTTCCAGTTCATTCTGGGGTGACAGAGCTCACTACCCCTTCAGAACCCAGGCGAAGAATACACTGCATGACTGGTGTCATGAGATGACCCAGAATCACTAATGATATTCACCAGAATTTCCACAGGCAATAGAGGATCTTGAAAAAACAGAGTATTCCTGAAGGCCACCTGCATTCTTCACTGCTGGTACCATGCAGTCAGAAATACTTTTTGTGATGCAGGCACAGGTAGAAACCCAAAAGAGCAAAAGATGGGATCCAAATAATAAATTAGTTGACTCCAGATAAAAAAACAAATTGAGAATTTATATAGGCACATAGCCTAAGACAATAT